>JAJTUV010000586.1:1142500-1589733 GCA_021653895.1 Mastomys natalensis
TCCCAAAGTAGATGGAGGAATATCAGTAACAAGGTCTTATCAGTGAAGAGCTGTGGAAAATTGATGGCTGCTAAGAAAGGAAGAAAAAAATTTTCCAGGGTCAAAGTCCCTCCCTAAGGGGGTATCAAATACCAAGTTATCAAGTTATCATCCCTAAATACACACACCACACACACACACCCCACATGCACACACACACATACAAACACACTGACTCAACTGAAGATTATATATATATATCTTCATATACATTATATTATACATATATATAATGATTTTTTAAAAGAGGTCATGAAGTTGAGAGAGAGAGTGAGTTAGGGGACACAGGGAGGCATTAGAAGGGAGTATGGGATTAAAATGACATTAATACAATGCTCCTGTATGCAACTCTCAGAAGAATAGAATAAATACAATTTTTTATTTCAATTTTTAAAATGATAGTTTCTTCTGTGCCATACTGAGAGACACTGATAGCCCAATTGGTTTTCCTGTGTTTCTTTAGTGCTGCAGAAGGTCTTTAATAGGCCCTTGTCTGGCATAGAGAACAGAGCTCTGTTCTGAGTGGTGGATCACCCTTTCTTCCTCCATGTTGGGCACCATGCTCTCTCTGTCTTGCCCCTTGAGGTGCTGCTAAGGATAAGGGTCTTTCTTTTATATGGTCAATACGTGGTTGTTAATAAAAAAAAAGGTTCATCTGTGTGAACTCTGAGGAGGTCAAGCAATCCAGTGCAGCCCTCAACACTTCACCAAAATATGGGTGTAGGATGTAAAGAATGCTCTCATGGGCTTCAAAACTTCACACTGCTCAATGCGAATGTCCAACTTCCCCCATCACCTGGAAGTTCAAATCAGTGCAAGAATTTTCTACAGAGAAGTCTGTTGGGAGCCGACTTCTAACAGAAAGCTGGCTATCATCTGTACAGCCATCTCGAGCCATATACCCTGACAAGAGACTTGTTTTCAACAGCCCACAACAGCTGAGCACACTCTGATAAACATCTTGTTTTTCTCACATAACTTGTTTTGCTGATTAGTGACCCCAGCTGCAAGGCGCACGTGGTCTCCACACTTGCTAGGCACATGATGTAGTGCCTTCAGCTATGCTTGTCCATGAGGGCAAGGCACGTGGTAAAGGGTATAAATAGCCCAGGATTTCCTTTCAATAAACAGACTTCATCAGACTCTGTCTTGTCTCCATTCTTCATGTCTCTTGCCCCTCCATCCCCACTCTCTCTCTTGCTAGACCCTGACCAACGAACCACAACAGCAGAACGGGCCAGGACATAGTGGCCCCCAAACAAGCAGCAGTTCGGGTGGGTACAGAAGTCTCCTTACCAATTTCTTCCTTTCTTCACTGTTTCAGATGGAATGGCTGCTTCTTTTTCCTAATCAGGCAAAGAAATGCAATGACTTCCCTTTTTGTAAAAATTTCATGTGTTCTCATGTATATTTGCATGTATGTGGACAAGTGTAGGTGGATGCCTAATATTGATATCAGAAATTTTCCTCAATAATTCTTCCACTTTATCCATTTAGGCAGATTCTCTGAATCCAACCAGACCTCACTGATCTGGCAAGTGAGTCTCCCTACCAGTTTGCTCTAGGGATCCTCAGTCTTTGAGAGGTTTATTGCAAGCAGTCTGACATACCTATAGATCATTAGCATTGATTCTAAGAACCAATTTTGTCTTCACATGGGCATAGCAAGCACTCTCACCACTGAGCAATCTCTGCACTCCAAGACTGTACTTCATTCGATTCTCTAATAATCAGCAAATGGGGCGGGCATGTCTGCCTCCGAATCTATTGTGGTATACTGTCATTTCTGGTCCACAGTCAAAACCTGTGGCAGACATGGTCCCACTCTGATTTCCTACTAACACTTACTATATAACATTTCCGAAACAATGAACTTTCTAGATCTGAATTTCCTCTTCTGTGACATGAGAACTTTGGAACTCAGTCTCCCGGGTCCTTTGCAGCTCTCAGATTTGGTGGCTTTGTGGTTAAGTTTTACAGACAGCATAAAAAACATACTGAGGTAGTTGTCAAGAGACATATTCCTAGTTACAATCCCATTAACAAGACGAATGACCTTGAACAAGTCTTAATTTTTCTGAGACTCAGTTGTCACACATTCAGGAGGGGAGATTTGGGCAGAGTCTCTTCCAAAGACAGTTTTATTTATATCATTTATTATTTCAGAAATTTCCTCAATGGCACATTTTTATTTTTCCACACATACACATTCAGAATTTAAGCAGGAAAGATGTAACAATTAAACATAAAACTTGGCTACATAATCTCCCGTCCAGCAAAAGTGTCACAGTTGCTTTAGTTTTTAATGTACTGTTTTAGTGTTATTTCATGATCAGAAGGCAATTTGAAAATAGGAAAAACAGCTTTCCTCATTCTTTTTCTGCCTCTTCCTCAGACATGTTAACACAAATGAATCTTCAAATGTTTCTGAACTTCATCAATAAGAGTACTATCAGTTTTTTAATATTTTGTGTGTATATGTGCAAGTTTGTGTGGGTGCAGGTTCATATTTGTTTGCCTGCATGCATTGTGTGCGTACATGTAGAAGCCAGAGATCAACCTCAGATCACGGCCCTTGGAGTCATCCTATCTTGTTTCTTTGAGACACAATCATTCTCTGGAACCTGAAGCTAGAAAGTAAGGTAGGATGGCTAGCTAGCAAGGAATTTGCCTATGTCTGTCTTCCCAGAGCTCAGTATCACAAGCATATGTCAATGCCTAGGTTTTTAAAGCACTTTACAGTTGAGCTGTCTTCCTAGACTTTCTCTTATTTCTTAACAAATGTATATTATTGTACAAAATAGATTTCATTATGGCTTTACAGCCCTATACAGAGTGCTTGTTTTTAATGGAGTCAATTTAAGAATCATAAGACAAATATTTGAAAGTGGTCTTTAACAGAAAGAGTGGAACAAATGCTGGTTATTTTTCTTAACTATGTGAGACAATGAAGAAAAACTCTTTTTTCTTGTTTGTCTGGAACAGTAATGAGATAGTAAGTTTGCATATGTCTAGGATTTCTAATGTCATTATGTCCTGTGACATAGTAGGAGTAGAAGTAAGAAGACAATCAAGAATCTGGGCTGGGGCTGTAGAGGAGGCTCAGTAGGTAAGGGACTTTGTGCAAGCATGAGGACAAAAATTCATAGCCCCAGCACCCATACAGGACATAACTAGGAAGACTTTGTAATCTTGAGGGTAGGAAATAGACTGGCCAGACATCACAGCTAAAACTACAAACTTCAGGCAAAACACAAGGAAATAATAAGGTAAAGAATGATATGATATAGGAAAACATTTGGTACCTTCCCCAGCCTCCACTGGCATACATATCCTAGCATTTACATGTGTGCATACACACACACACACACACAGCATGGGCTGAAGAATGAAGAATATTCTGGGCATTGTTGAGAAACACATTCCAAGACCATTGTGAATCTGCTAGCTAGGACTATTTTCTCTGGCTTGCCCTCAAACCACATCCCAGTCAATCCACATTTCCTGAGAAGATCCTCATGGGAAGCGTCTGAACACTGATGAGATGTTCCTGCCATAGATTTTCTCATGTCCACAGAGAATGTGGTCTGCACGTTCCTGTCTTCACCAGAGTGACACACCACTCTCAAACCTACATGAATCTCCTACTCGCTGGGTAAGTATCATCACTCATAGATTGTATGAAACGTGCTTTATGGCTTTCTGCCACAAAAAAAAAAAAAAAAAGGTTTGCTTTCTTAAATTAACTGGAAAAGAAAAAAATACTTTATTGTTAGGTTTACTCTTTATGTATTTAAAGAATTGTTACAGAAATATATTTACTTTCTAGATAAATATGTTTACTTGGAAATATATTTACTTAGAAAGTAAATATACTTATCTCAGTAAATATACTGTCTTAGTCAGGGTTTGTATTCCTGCACAAAACATCATGACCAAGAAGCAAGATGGGGAGGAAAGCGTTTATTCAGCTTACACTTCCACATTGCTGTTCATCACCAAAGGAAGTCAGGACAGAAACTCACACAGTAACTGAGGCAGGAGCTGATGCAGAGACCATGGAGGGATTTTACTTCCTGGCTTGTTTTCCCTGCCTTGTTCAGCTTTGTTTCTTATAGAACCCAAAGCTACCAGCCCAGGGATGGCCTCACTCACAATGGGCCCTCCCCTCTTGATCACTAACTGAGAAAATGCCTTACAGCTGGATCTCATGGAAGCATTTCCTCAAAGAAGGCTCCTTTCTCTGTGACAACTGCAGTTATGACAAGTGACACACAAAACCACCCAGTATATATACGTACCTCTACTGCGCTCAACATTATTTTCTTATATTTTGCCTGAAGTTATTTCTCTAACTTCATTCACTTGGATAACAACATTAGGAAATTTTTTTTTAAATCAAAAGTGTCGCCTGGAAGAACTTAGAATTTCCATTGCCTTGAAGACTGACTGCAACCTCCGACACCATGCCTTGCAGCCCGCCTCCATTCTGATGATGAATGAGTTCTCTTTTCCTAATCAGACTACTTCACACTTCTTTCCTCAAAACCCCAACACTGTTTTCTCTTGGAGCTGATAATCTCACCTTTTAATTAATTGAGAAAAGGGAAATAAAATGAGGTTTCTGCATCATCTCCACACCCGATGGTTCGGTGTTTTGTCTCCTGCCAGCTTCTGTCCCTGCACAATCCCAACCCTTGGAGGACAAGCAAGCTGCAGGACACTTAAGACAGAGACCTTTGGACCACAGAGTTCTCTTCCTTACCAGCTTATTTGTCTGCTAAGATTTCTGAGCTGCTTGTTTATGTTAATCTGCCTACTGGCTTCCAAAGCTAAGCAGGACTTCTAACCAGGCTGAATTCCCACCAAGCCAGCACTGTTATTTTGGTTAACTGCGATTGCCATATGGCAAGATTAGTTTAGGGTATTTTACGTTCTTGTGGCTGGCTTTAAAGCCTCTCTCTCTCTCCCTCTCCCTCGCCCTCCCTCCATTCCTCCCTCCCCTCCCCCTTTGTCAATACTCACAGTTGACACCTACTTCCCAAACTTTCTTTATACTGGTCTTCAGGAACTTTCAGTGTCCCAGTATGTTTGTGCCACATTATCTGTCCACTCTCAGTTTGCTTTGATGAAACTTTTTCTCCAACCAAAATATTAAACATTAATTATTAGAATGGCCACTGCTCATCCTTGCATTTATCATCTTGCCATATGTAAATACTCAGATGGATTATACATTACTTTGCTTTGTTTCTCTATTACATGACCACAACCACTCTTATAGCTTTAAGTAAAATGTAAATGACAAGCAAATTTGAATCTAAGCTCCTAATCTCTAATCTTAAATCCAGACTTATATAACCAGCACATACACGTTTCACACAAATTTGGTATATCAAGGACAAAGATCTCTTTTTTTTAACCACTAAGTTATTTGCTTCTTGCTTGCTGCATCTCAGTAAACACCAGCCACAAACTCTAAAGGAGTTCAGACCAATGTCAAAGCAGTTGTCTGTGATTCTTCTCCTCCCCAGACATTCCATGCCAGTTCACCCAAATACAAAGGTGTTTTGCACTGCTGGCAAGGCAACTCTACGTCATGTCACTCCAGGTTACTTCTGCACAAATGCCTAGGGCACAGCTCTCCCCACCTTTAGCTACAGTACATCCAGCCGCATGTGTCTGATGGCTTATCTGCTCTTAAGACAACCTAATACCTTGTACTGCCTTTAAAAGTAATCCTGTGCAATTTTTCTTAAAAGTCTCAGTTTATCCATAGCAATTTGTATACTTTGAGAAAAAAAAAAACAGAAATTATAGCAGCATATAAATATTTGCCTAGATAGAAATGTTACCGTTTAGGGGTCTTGATTGGGTTCGTTTTCTGTACATGTTAATGAATTTAACGACATGAAAATCTCAAACTCCACAGCAAAGGAAATCTCAGACAGCAGCAGTCAGAAACAGATGGTAAAGAAAGCCTTTTATTTGGGGGTGATACACCACACACACACAGCAAGGCACACACACACAGCAAGTCACACATATACCCAGTCACACTGAGAAAGACTTTCTGCAAAGTATCGTAGAGAGTTAGAAAGCTGAGGTCTGATTTTAGGGTGGTTTTAGAGGGTCTTTCAGGGTGTCCTATCTTTTAATTTAGAGATGGTCAGTTTTAACAATGAAAGGGAATCTGATATGTCCACAACTTTGAAATAACATATCCTGGTCTGGCCTTAGACTTGTGAGATCAGTCCATAAAAGGAGACCAATCGGTTGGAAAAATATCTTAACAGGATTTTGTCTGAGGTCAAGAGAGTGAGGAAGAAGCCTGTTATCTTGGAGGTTCACCATCTTTATTATGTCCCCTCTCCCTGCCTGTCTGCCTTTCAGGAAATCTAGCTCACGCCTAGTCCCTCAGAAACACAAACATATATGTACATACAAATAGTTGAATAAGAACAGCAAGCAAGTCAATGCAACAATAAACTTTAGCACTTCTGGCAAATAAACAATTAATTTAATCTAAAAGAAACTGTAATGTGTAAAGAATACAAAAAATACAAAAATGTACAGTTAGGTTGACATGAGGTATCTCATAAACTATATGCTTCTAACTGATTCTCTTATATTAAGATTCTAGATTCCTGAAAGGAGATGTTCTCCTATCTCCCTCATTAAAGAGACCTGGATAAACACACACACACACACACACACACACACACACACACAAATTAATGGTCTGCTTTCAACATTTTCTTGTATCAACAATTAATTTCCTATCACAAAGAAACAAATCAAGACTCCTCACTTTATTCAGTAGGATAATAAAAAGGACACTAATTGTATAACAAAAAATTTCTCAGGACAGTGAATCCCGATTTACTTCATTATTTTGTATATATAAGGTACTCAAACCTGATGCCAGATATATCAAAACGATCAAACTACCCAAATCAGTGAGTATAAAATTTGTTACTCAAATCAATCTGCCCTTTTTCTTCAGAGACATTCCTAGTTCCTGCTGAGCCCAAACCCTTTACAACATGTCTGAGTGTGTGAATAATGGCCCATTATTCAGGGCAAATAAGTCCTACCTGCTCTGGTATTTTCAACTACACATCAAGATAATTTTCAAGTGTTGCTTTAGTGACCACCAAATGGCCCCTAGTTCTGGAAAATATTTCTGTCTTACATTGTATACTGGGCTTGGGGCCAAAAACTTCTTATAGGTGTTCCCAGTGGCCTCCACGAGGGAGAAATAACTGTATCCTAAATACTAGCTTGCAAGGAAAGGATCATAAAAATGCTTACCCTTGCTTCCTTAATGTTGGGTATAGAAAGTTAAAACTATCATATCTTTATGGATAAAGCCCCCCCCCACCTGAAATTGTGCCTTTGACTACTGAAGTAATGAGAACTATTCCCTTCTTGATTAGCCTTCCTCTTCTCAGATTGCTTGCCCTCATGGGTTATGGGCAACCCACCATGCAGCCAACCACACTCCTGCTCCTGCCACAACAATCACTGGATGGGAGCCATGGGGGCAACATTGTGGGAAAGCAATCAAGAGAGCAGAGTGAATTCATTTTCTACTGTCAGAATGAAACTTCATAACTCACGAATGTGAGGAATTGACAAGAAAACCTACAGTCCAATCAATTTCTACTCATCAGAGTCCTCTTATCCCTGGAAATGATATAAACTTCAAACCCAATCACAATCTAGTTCATTTCCTCTTACTCAAAGAAATGTCTGTTCTCAATATGTTCATTTTAATGGTTTTAACATAAGCGTCCAGCCACCATAGAAAACTCACCCTGCTTTCGATTGGAAGATAAAGTGTGATGCAATTTTAAAATAGCAGCAAGAATTCTTTTTCATTAAATGCATTATTTGACAATTTCACATGTATAAAGTACATGCTGATCATTCATCCTTTCTGTATTCCACTCAACTTCATCGACACCCCCCCATCTTGTCACTACAAGTCACCTTCTCACTCTCGTGACTTCTCAGTTTTGTGACCTACTGATTTTAAAAAGAGCCAGCTGAGGTACTGTGTGTAATGAAATTACCAATGGATTCTAGGGGATATCATCAGTAGTCAGTAGACCAGCAAGGAGGAGAGGGTCCCATGAGCTCCTCTTCTGTTTATATTTACTGATAAGAGATATAGTCTGTGAAGGCACAGTACAGCAACTCCAACTCCTGCAAGCTCATGGTTGTTATGGCAGCATCATGGCCAGAAAAGAGGATCTCACAGCTCTTTTGCCTATCTTACATTCTTACATTCTTTTCACCCCTCTTCCATAACCTGTCCTTAGAGGTAGTCACATAAATGCCCTGCAGAAAGGCTGAGCACTGATTTGTTCCTGACCTTTAGCAACTTAAAGCAGAATGTTACACCATGTATTTGCATATAACTTTTCCAGGTTCATACTTGGATAAGATCAATTAAAGGAGCTGATCCATTCTATTGCGTATGTTCTGCGGAGTATGATCTTCTACCATGTTTTTTTGCATCATTTGCAGTTCCAAAGATCTATACCATAGAGAAGCCTCAATCATCAAGACTATGATTCTCTTCAACATTTTTCTTACTGTGCACATTCGCCTGATTGTTAGTCAAGTTACTGGTAAGAGCGTTTTTTTTTTTGTTTTGTTTTTTCTCACGCCTACACAGCATGGCAATTGAACAAGCAGAGAAGCCTCCCTCATACCAGTCTGTTCTCAATCGTACAGAGTGTTATACTCCACATGAATTATTCATTCTATAAAATCAGAGCCTATCTTCTGGGACTATCTGATCTCCTACTTAGAACTCACGTTTTTTCTCACTTCATGGGAGTTTGCTTACCTGCATGTTTGAGCTGAGACTGGATCACCTTTAACCTACTTAATAATTAATGTCAAAAGGAAGAATTTCATATGTCTATTTAGTACATCCTTTATTACAATTAACCTTCCTCTCCCATCTCCGCATTCCCATCTCAGTTAAATATTTCTACCCTCAAAGTTGACATACATCACCTAGAGCATAACATCTCTTCTCTTAAAGCATTTCCCCAATGACTCTCTTTCTAGTTTCCTAGAATCTACAGGTAGTACAGGTCAAATGCATAAGTCTAAAGACTAAAAGCTAGCATCCACATACAAGAGAGAACATGCAACATTTGCCCAGCCTGCGTTATATCACTCAGCATCAGTTATTCCCATTCATCTATTTGACCACAAGTTTGATAATTTCATTTTTCTTTAAAGCTGAATAAAATTTTGTTGTATAGTTGCATGACATTTTTATTATCTGATAGACTCTAGGCTGAATCTCTTTCCTACCCATTATGAACCTATTGACAATTAACAAAGATGCATCTGTATAGTAGGATGTAAGAATTTTGTGAATATATACCAAAGAATCCTACAGCTGAATCAGATGGTAGTTCTATGTGCAGCTATTGGAGAAGCCTCTACACAGGTTTGCATACTGGATGTACCTGTTAACCTCTTTTCCAAGAGTGAATAAGAGTTCATCTTTGCACAGGTCCTTGCCATCATTTGTTGAGATCTGAGTTCTTGATTATAGCCATTTTCAAATGGGTGAGTGTGAATCTCAAAGTACTTTTAATTTATACTTCCATGTTGGCTACTGATGTTGAGCTCTTTTTAAAAGTGTTCATGAGACATTTCATCCTTCTTTTGAGAACTCTCTGTTCATTTCCATAAACTACTTTTTATTGGGTTGCTTGTTTAAATAATTTTTTAAAATTCTTTGTGTATTCTAGATATTAATCCTCTGTCTGACATGTAGCTGACAGAGATTTTCTATCATTCCATAGGCTTGATTGGCCATTTCATTCTCTCTATAAAAGTTGCTCATTTTCTTTTATGAGGTCCAATTTATCAAACTTTTGCCTCATTTCCTGAGTCACTAGAACACATTGCAGAAAGTCTTTGCCTATGCTTCTATCTTGTACTATCAGTACCTTTTCTTCTGGCAATTTCAGAATTTCAGGCTTTATATTAGGTTTTTGCTTCACTTGAAATTAATTTTTATTCAGGATGAAAAAAAGTATCTAGTTGAATTCTTTTAGAAATAAATATCTGGCTTTTCTAATACCAGTTTTTGAAGATGTTTGTTCTCCAATGTGTAGTTTTGGCATCTTTGCCAAATTCAGGTGGTTGTAATTGTATGGGCTTATCTCTGTGCTTCCTGTTCTATTTATCTGCATCTCTTCCTTTGTGCCAGTACCATGCCACTTTTATTATTTTATCTCTATAGCATAGCTTCAGGTTGGACATGGCAATGCCTCCATCATTATTGCTTTTGCTCAAGATTGCTTTGGGTGTCAGCAGTGTTTAAGGCTTCTATATGAATATTAAATTTTTAGAAAAAATATTTATGTAAAAAAAGGCATGGGGATTTTAATCAGGATTACACTGAATCTGTAAATTACTTCTGTCTGAATGGGGGATCTAGTTGGTTGATATTGTTGTTCTTCCTGTGGAGTTACAAACCCCTTCAGCTCCTTCAGTCCTTTCTCTAATTCCTCCCTGTGCTCAGTCCAGTGGTTGGCTGCAAGCGAGCATCCACCTCTGTATTTTTCCAGCTCTGGCAGAGGCTCTCAGGAGACAGCTACATCAGGTTCCTGTCATCATGCACTTCTTGGCATCCACAATAGTGTCTGGGTTTGGTGATTGTATATGGGATGGATCCCCAGGTGGGGCAGTCTCTGCATGGTCTTTCCTTCAATCCCTGTTCCATACTTTGTCTTCATATTTCCTCCCATAATATTTTGTGCCCCCTTCTAAGAAGGACTGAAGCATCCAAACTTTGGTCTTCCTTCTTCTTGAGGTTCATGTGGTCTGTGAATTGTATCTTGGGTATTCCAAGCTTTTGGGCTAATATCCACTTATCAGGGAGTGCATACATGTGTGTTCTTTAAAGATTCAATATATAAGTCATCTTCTTGGTCACATTTACTTCAAGTTATTTTTTAGAGTATTATGAATGGAAATTCTATATGTTAATTTCATATCTTGTCATTTTACTGAAAGTACTTATTAGTTCTTATTGCTTCTAGCTAAAAATTTTGTGTCTGTTTTATGTTATCAATCATTTGCAAATGAGTATTTTGATTTCTTTTCCTATTATATCCCTTTTATTTCTTTCTCTTGTCTTACTGCTCCAGCTATCTTCAATAAGGGGGAATTTGTTACAACATAGAGAGAAATGTATGGAGTAAAAATTTCTGGTTTCTTTAGAGACTCAGTTATGTCATATGATGTTTTTCTAAAAAAACTGTCTTATAAGATATTTTTACCAAATCTGACACATGAAAAGATGTTTTTCTAAAAACAAACGTGATATTTTTCTGGAGGCAGCCTAGAAAAAAAGAACATGTGATGTTTTGCTACAGCGCATGCTTAAAAGAACACGTAATATTTTAAAAAGATATAAATATAGCCCAACAGACACTAGACTAGAATATTGCTGTCATCAAGCATCATCAGTGAAATCAGTATCAGCGAAGCCCAATGATGACGAGTAAAGAATGGCAAGGTACATCAATATCATCTTGCATAGACATGTTTGTATGCTGTATGAATGTGACAGTGGAGGAAGAAAGGAAGGAATGAGAAGCCATTACATGACATAGCACATATATGTATTTTAAATAAAATCTCAGTTGTCAACTCTGAGCCCTCAGAAGATAAGGCTAGCTCTTAGCTGCCCATTGCTCATTGTGCAACTGAGGTATTCAAATCTAATGAAAGCAGAAATATAAAGAAATATTCCAATAAGTCCTAATGACAGCTTATAAGACTGATTGCCTAGGGAAAGCGTGGATTTTTACTATTTTCTTCTTTTCATTAAATAAAATATCAGCAATATTTAATGGCTAAATACATGCATAAAGTATAAAGTTATGGGTTATAATGAAGGCAAAGTTCTGAAATGCCTCCAATTTTGAGTAAATCCCAATGAGTGTTCGAGAATGTTAGATTCACAACATAGACTTTGCTGCTTTAATTATATGTGACAACATAGATAGCCAAGGGTCTAAGAAAATGAATTGTCATCTTTTTGCTTTCTATGGAGACTGGAAAATTGCCCCTTTGGAAGAAGGTGTGAGAAAAATACATTATGGCTTCCCTTTAGCTCAAACAGCTCCATGTGTACTGCGCTGTGTTCACTGTTCATTTTCTAAATTCCTTTATCAGGAGATGGCCAAAATAATGTTCATTGGACGTCAATACTTGAGACCTTCTGGTCTAGAAATGCAGAGCACTGCAGAGACATTTTTGCAGGGATAAAGGAGTATACATACTCAGAGAACAGATGGCAAGAGTGTTCACTGACTTATCTTGGCTATGTGCACGTCACCTGGATCTTCCAAATGAGTAGAGACCACCTGATCAAGTGAATGAGATCCTTCCTGGGATGTACATCCAGTTCTCAATAGTGCAGGGTTCATAGATCTTTCAGAACTGCTGGCATCTATTACTGTAACAAATGCAAGCATCTGTTTATTCAGATTTTGTGCTGTGTTTAGCCACAATATGAACCCACTCTAAATGCGATGTACTCTGGAGAATAAAAAACATTCACAAGTTAAATTTATTTTAGATTGCTTCTATACCAGGCTTTTCTTTCAACAGAAATGATTTCTGGAGATATATTTACAATTTTATTTACTCTTTTTTGGAACAGCTGCAACAAAATTCAATATGGGGAAAAGAGGCTTTCCCTAGTGTTGGGTTGAAAGTAGAACACAGACACATTAATGTGTAAGATCCAGCTTAGTAAAGCTGAGAGAACCCAAAGATGGATGAATCTTATCCCCAATGCACCTTACAAGCTCTCACTAAACACAAGGCAGATGGGTTGATCTTGGCTCTATTTAACACGTATAAAGTCTTTATAAATAAAGTATTGTTTCAGTATCTTAAAGAAAACAATTACATTTGAGTTGAAACCCACATTTTTGTATGATTTACATTATGGTAACAAGGCTGGAGATAGGAAATATATATCAAGTACAAGAAGATAAATTCAAGTCTATGTGGGAAGGGAACACAAAGGGAATTTGGAGGTCTTAGAAACAGGTCAATTCAATTTCTTGATTCAGAAAACTTTCCCAGCTGTGTATATTTCCTTGTTTTATGTTTAACAATGTTCAAAAGTGTGGGGAAACAGCTGCTTGGTGGGATTCTGAAAGTAAGAATGGCAAGTACCACATAAACTGGGCAGAGATGTATACTACATAGAAGTAGGGTCTGGCATGGTTAATCTCCTCTTAGAAGGACTCAGCCTCCTCTGAGCAAGCCTGGAAAGGAAATTAAGGCTACATTCTGCATTTCATCAAGCTACGGTACATATATTAACCCATCCAATATATACACTAAAATATAGACATGAACTAAGCCATATTCAAGCCAGAGATTTCCAGCTTAAAAAGAATTCACAGCTACCTCAAACAAGGAGATAGCCAAATATACCATATTTATTATGTAATGTGTAAATATATTAAGTGAAATACTGAAAAGAAACAAATCAATAGTCAAAATTTCAAATAACTAACCTATAGGAAGGGTGAATGGTCCAGTGCTTGCTCATCAAGCATAAGGTTTTGAGTCTGATCCCAGAAGCATAATAGAGTGAAATAAAAGAAAAGAAAAGAAAATAGTACCAGAATTCTCATATTACCATAATATTCCCAGTAGCACATATCAGGTATAACAGTGATATGGCATTTGCATGTTTCTCACACATTTATTTACAAACATAATTTCTCTTGACTGCTTGCACTTTTTGGGTGGGAGAAAGAGGTAAGGGAAAAACACTTTCATTCTTCTTATTACCGTTGGCCAAGACTCCAAGGATACAGATTTAATGCCAGAGGAACTAAATCTGTCAAGGCACCACTTCTAAGGAAAGGATAATTAAAGTATTTTTACAAAGTAAACTTCAGTTAATGTGATTTCTTTTGTTTAATGTCTATTTTGAGGCCAAACGTTCCATTAGGAAAGTATTTTTCTTAGTGTTCAGCAACTCAGAAGTCTCACTGATGCCATTTAACATCTCAGTGGAAAGAAATAATTTCTGAGACACCACTCATCATTGGATTTGGAGACCAACTCTCTAAAACTGGGGAACCCCCAATCTGTTAAGATTGTGATAGAATAACTTAACTCACCAACTCCTTTATCAAACTCTTAATATAAATTTCCCTCCAGTTTTGGATGGTCATATTTTATTTAAAGTATAAGACTTGGTCCTTTACTTCAAAGAATGCAGGGACCCCATTGTTCTCCTGAAGGAGAAGTGAGCAGAGCAATTCTTCATTCTCTTCAGTCTCTCTGTCTACTACATTCTCAGCTTGTCCCCTTTGGTTTGTTTTTCTTGTGTAGACTTCTTTTCCAATGCATGTCCTGAAGGTGTGACAATATGATGTTCATACAAGATATGGGACAAAACGGAGAGTATTAAATTACTACTGGAGCCAAGAAGTAATTTAAAAGTGAGTGTTCCTCATCTCTAATTTAAATCCCTCAAATATTCTCAACGTAGAGAACATCTCATAATGTCTTCTCCTTTACCTCAAGAATCCTGTTTCTTCTGTATTTTTCTTCACATGTTCTTCAGAAGCTTAAAATCTTTTCAATTCACTATAAAGAAAATTTTTGTTAAATCTATGTATCACTCTTAACCACCCCAACTATTGTCCAAAGCCTAGTGGTCCAGAGAAGTCAAAGAAGAGAGACAAACACTTACTTGCACCAATAAAATATTGCATCCATACAAACCTTCAGTATGAGAAGTGCCCCTTTCCCTGCATCCTCATCAACATATTTTTCATTCATCTTTTTAAAACATAGCATGGGAATTCCATAAAAATCCAAAATGTATGATTGTAATATAATTAAGATATTTTATTATGCAATACATATAGGTCACTTAAAAACAACACACCCAAAAGATATGGATATCCCTCTATATTCATCATGATGTAATTAACAGTAGCCAAGTTATAGACATTTCACTGGTTCTGTCAACATATGTATACATATTAAAGACAACACACACACATACACACACTTATACGTCAATTAAAATAATACAATAGTTTTAAAGATCTAGACTAAACACAGAGTTGTCTTCTTCCTAAACTATAATTCAAATACTTAGGGAATTAAATAGAGGACATTCATGCATAGCTTTTACCTCAGTGAATTAGTATCCTCTGCTGTTCAAGAAAGGCCCAAATTCTATATTCCTCTTTTTATGCCTCGCCATTGCAATGCTGAAAATTAATTTTCATAGCATTTAGAAGCACTCATATACAGCTCAAGTCTGCAGGTTATGTCTAATCTGTGGAGAACTGTCAGAAGCAAAAGTGTTCATTGCTAATATGAGCTACACACATGTTAGATGAATCTTCCTAACGAGTAAAGACAAGCTGTTTTAATTATTACTTTAATTATACATGACAGTGTAGATGGCTAACAGGTTTCAAGACCTCTCTCATAAATATACAATTTTATCCTTCCTAGTTACACTATATATAGACATTTCTTGCCAACCTTCCAAAAGGAAGATACATTAAGCTCTCTGCAATTACTTTAGGCAGAGGTTCCAACTGGAAAATCAATTTAAGGTAGGATTTCTAGAAGAAAATACATTTAGTTTGTCTTTCCCTTAATCCACAAATCTTCTGAGTTCATTTTCATAAGTATCTAAATTGTATAAATCAGGTGATGGCCCACATACTGAGGGACATTAGAATTCCTAGACTTTTTTCACAATTTCCATAGGAAATGTCATTTGTTCCCTTGGCAATCTCCTACTGTGAAAGATATCTATTGACAGCACCTATCCTAAAGTTTTAAATTTTACGTATATTATTTAAAATATATAATTCTTCCCTTTCTTTTCCTCACTCCAAATCCTTCTGTGCTTCCCCACATCTCTCTCAATTGATGTCTGCCTTTTCTTTACTACTGTATGTGTGTGTGCATGTTGTGTGTGTGTGTGAAATACAACTTGATGAATCTGTTTTTGTTCATTATTTGTATATAATTAGAGCTGACTGGCCAGTTACCTTTAATGTAAAATTCATGAGTACATCCCTGAGAAAAGCTAATTCTCCCTTTCTCTCAATAGTCATTCTGTAATTCTCTGTCTAGGGGTGAGATTCTATAAGATGTTCTCGCTTCTATGTTAGCATGTCTATTGGTACTGTCATTGGTCCAGTTGTATTGGGCAGCCTTTTCTTGGAGACATAGTCTCACAGCTGTCCTCCAGTTACTCTGGTTCTTATGGTATTTCCACCCCCCTCTTTAGTAATGTCCATTGAGCCATGGATGCAGGAGTTAGTTGAAGATGTATCAACTGGGGCTGGGATTCCCCATTATTTGTTCATCTCTGTATTATATCATTTGTGATTTTCTGTGATAGTTTTCATTTGCTACCAAGAGAATCTTCTTTGATTAGGTCTGAGAGTCAGTTAACCTGTGATATAAGGATAGCTTAGACTTAGAATTTCTTCTGGTCATGTAAAGTGGCAGTAGTAGGTTTTCTTCTAAGATCTATGACCTGAAGAGTTGGCTAGGTTTCCAGGACCAGACATGATTTTCCTCCTGTTGAGTAGGCCTTATGCCCAGAGAGCTGTTTTGCTTCTTCCCTTTGGATGTCCAGGGACTGCTGCACACCAAGTGAGGGAGAATGGAGCTGAGCCAAGTTCCAAGGTCCTCATCTTCCCTTGCACACCAGACAAGAAAGGATGACGAAAAGTCCAGAATGAGTGGATCAACACAATCCCATCTTTCACTCAATGCTGGGGTTCAGTGTTACAGTTCCTTTAGACAACAGCTGTCTTAGATGATCGTCAACAGAACAGCTTTGTACTCATCAGGGTGGATCAAGGCCTATATATAGGAACGCTGGCGAATAGGACAAGGTTCTTTTTGGGGTGAAGTTTCATTGGCTGAAGTTTACGGATCCGGGGATACCTCATTTGCATGGAGAGGCATTCTGGGAAATTGAATCTGTAATTTCTCCAAGGATTATGTGACATTCCTCAGGTAGAAGATTGGGGTCAGGTTCTGCAGATCATTCAGATAAGAAGAAAGGGAATCCCTCCATTTGAGGGCAAGCGTAGGAAAGGTATTCAGGCACGGTAGACTACAACCTTTGTCGTGAGGTGCAACAGCTGTTGATTAGCTGTTGAGTGAATGCCACTATTGTACCCTTAGGGATATTTTGCCATGTTGGCCCATGCTTTGGTTCATAGGTGTCACAGCTGATGGAACTGTTGATTGCTTCTCTCCCTTACCATCATACGTTCTGGTACAAAGGAAGCTAGACAGCAAAAGGGGAACTTTCATGTTGTATCCAGCTAAACTCATTCTATTTCTGCATTCTAAGAGTGTGCTGTATTCCTCAATAGGACTTACCTTCAGCCTTTGAGAGGCAATGAAGAGCAACATCAATAATATGTTTTGTTTTGGGAGTCATTTAGACTATCCCATTCAACAACTTGAATGGAGCTTTCTCATGACGGGTACTGGTGCTTTTGAAGGTTGCATGTAGCTCTTGTGAACCACATTGCCATTCTATGTGGTACAACATTACTGGCTGAAGGATATGCATGTGTGCACATGCACTTATACATATTAAAAGTAATTCGAAGGAATGATAAAATAGATAATTCCTTGAGACCTTATCAAACAACCTTGATGTTATTTGTCAATTTCACATTGACATTTGCCCCCTCCCCATTTTTTCCATTCTTCATTCTATAACCTGCATCTGTCTGTTCCCCTCTTGTAATAGCTAGTCTTGATTGTTAACTTCATCTGTAATTAGCTAAAATCCAAATAGCTGGGCACAGCTGTGAAAGATTTTTTTTTTTTAAATCAAATTATTTGAAGTAGAAAGACCCACTTTTAATCCGGATCTATTGAAGTGGCAAGATACATTTTTAACCTGGAACACACCTTTTAGGACAGCCTATATAAAGAATATTGAAGAAGAAAGATGGCTAACTCTCTACCTGCTTGCTCTAGCTCTTACTAACACATCCATTCCTTCACTTTACATGAATGCCACTTTTAAAGTATTTGTTTATTTTTATTTTATGTGCATGGATGTTTTACCTGTATGCATGTATGTTTACCATCTTCATTCAGTGATACAGAGGCCAGAGGGGCATGTTAGATCCCCTGAAACCTGAGTTAAGAATTGTTGTGAGTCACAATGTGAGGTTAGAAATTGAACCTAGGTGTAATAGAGGGAATTACTTAAATCGGCCAAATGGGCAGATTTACCACTATACTACTCTAATCCCCGGCTATGAAATCCCTTATAACTTGCTGTTTTATCGGGCCACGTCCTTGTCCAGCTCCTCCGACATTGGCTTCCTTCTATCACAGGCCTCCTTCTGCTTCTACTTTCTCCTGCTTCTACCTCTGCTTCTCTGCTTCTGCTTCTGCTTCTGCCTCCTTTTATATCGAATTCCTCTCACTCTCTCCTCCCTAAGCCTTTTTCTCTGCCTCCCCTTCTACTGCTCAATCTCTGGCTCTAGCCTTTATTTTACAGGTTTTAATTGAACAGAAGGTTTACAAGACGTCACCTGTGTACAGATTCAATCATCCTCTGAAGCCCCTCCCAAAAGGGTGAAACTAGGATCAAAATACAAGGCTGGGGCTATCAACAACATTGATTCAATCCTCCTCTGCAGCCCCTCCCAGGAGGGTAGAACTAGGATCAAAATACAAGGCTGAGGCTATCCACAACACCTAGGTCCTCTGTAAGAGCAACATGTGCTCTCAACTTCTGATGCATCTCTGCAGCTCTCTTATCAGAGACAAACTCATAGTATACTAAGCCATAGAATCCACAAGCACTTTAAGGAAGATGATTTTCTTATATAATAATGTAATTTACTACAGCAAACACAAATCACACAAAAACTCATATTTCTTTTCTCACTGGGCTGATCGCTTCCCAGAAAGAGCCAAAGGTTACCTAACAGAAATTCCAACACAGAACATGAGAGCCCTCTTTTGAGTTGTTGGCCAGGGCTATCCAAGAGACTCCCAAAACAAACAGCCTACTTCTGTTGCCCTTGGTAACCAACTGCAGGGGTGATTGTAAATCTCTATTGCTGAAGACCCCATGCGCTTCAGAAACTGCTCACTTAACATGAATTGGTCTGAATACTTCCTCCAAGAGAACTAGCATTCATGCAAAGTTACAAAAGAGGGAAGCATAAAACAATCCTACCCAGCTGTGATGCCTATGAAGCACATTAATGACCAGTGTGGCACAATACCCCTTAAGGCACAGACATCTTAGCAATAAGCAAGAATTCTCTAATTGAACTTAAGACCTGCCCATTAGGAAGGAAAGCATGACTTGAAAGAGAAACCTTGCTAACTATTCAATGATAGTAAGTCATGGTTTTTGGAATAGAACTTCAGACTCTAATTTACTAAATCAACATAATATCTAACAACAATCTATAGACATTTGACCTTATAGCCAGAGACAAATGTAGTCTTTACCCCTCATCAAGTAACCTTCCCTTTGTAACAGATCCTATAGAAAACCAAAACCATTCAAAATGCAGAGTCAAGGAACCCAGTTTTAGTGTATACATCTACAAAATACTCGGCAGCTAAGGTTTGGGAGACATTGTAGAAGAGGTATGGAAAAATTGTGAGAACAGAGTGTTTTAAAAGAATTTTATTGCTGTAAACAGACATCATGACTAAGACAAGTCTTATAAAGTGCAACATTTAATTGAGGCTGGTTTACAAGTTCAGAGGTTCAGTCCAGTATCATCAAGGCAAGAACATGGCAATATCCAGACAGGTATGGTACAGGAGAAGCTGAGAGATCTACATCTTCATCTGAAGGCTGCTAGCAGAATACTAGCTCCCAGGCAGCTAGGACAAAGGTATTAAAGCCCACACCCACAAGGCCGCACCTACTCCAACAAGGCCATACCTCTCAATAGTGCCATTCCCTGCACCAAGCATATACAAACTATCACATTCACTTCCTGTGCCCCATAGTCTTATTCAAATACATGAGTCTGTGGGGGCCATATATAGCCATACCATAATTTAAAAAGTTCATTTAGTCCAACTTCCAAAGTCCCCATATTCTATACCAGTATCAACAATGTCAAAAGTCCAAAGTTTAATGTCTCTTCTGAGATCCATCCAATCACTTAATTGTAATTCCCAAATCAAGATAGGAGACCCACTGGGAAAACTCTAAACTTTGCATCTCCATGTCTGATTTCAAAGCAGTTTTCAAATCTCCAACTCTTTTTCCATCTTTGTTGACTGCAATTTCTTTTCCTGGGCTGGTTTCACTTCCTGTTCCATTTCCTATGACTCTGACATCTAGAAAATCTTTAGGGTCTCCAAGGCAATTCAGTGTTACAGTTTCTTTTTTCAATGTCTGGGTTCCACACATGATCTTCTGGGGTCCTCAAAAGGATTGGTGTCATTTCTTTAGCCCTGCCCTCTGTAGCACTCTAAGCTCAAGTTGATCCACTGCTGCTGTTGTTCTTGGTGATCATTCCATAGTACTGACATCTCCAATACACTGGGTCATCTGCTGCACCTAGGCTTCACCAACAGCTTCTCATAGGCTCCCTTCATGGTGCCAAACTTCAACTCCTTTTCATGATACCTTCAACTGCAACTAAGGCTGCAGCTTCACCAGTGACCTTTCATGGCCTCTCACAGTGACAGCTTCAATTGCTCCTCGTGTCCCCTTCATTCCTTCAAAACCAGTACTACCTGGGTGACTCTTACACATTACCAAGTACAGCTGCAAGGAGGTACCTTGGAACACAGCTTCTTTGTACTCTCAGAAAACACTTCCAAGAAGATTTCACCTCAGTGTTGGTGGTCTCTTCTTAATAACCACTAAATCCTTAGCTCCAACTAACTAGTGTCGATTGTCCCAGCAATCCTTTCTATTCTTGATTCTAAAGCCGGAGGCACTGCATGTGGCAAAAGCTGCTTGCTGAGTTCTGTTGCTTGCTGGGGCTGAAACGTGGCTCCCTTGATCTATTATCTATTATCATCTATTATCTATTATCACCAGTTTTCTGTTTTCCAACTCCTTTACTGCCTAAGCTTGGCTGAACTTGCCCTGTAGACTGACTTTGAACTCAGAGATCTGCATACCTGTGATTAAAGGCGTAGTCCACCAAGTCTAGATTTAAATTTTTCTTTACCTTGAATGTTATCTTGGCTTGTCTTGAATTCAAAGATCTGCTTGTCTTTGTCTCCTGGGATAAAAGGTGTGTACCACCGTGCTTGGATCTAAATTTAGCTGGGTAGGGTTTGTCCCAAAGTCCTACTCCCTTAATTTTCTATCTCCTTGAATGTAGGATTCAGCTCCATGTCACTTCCTGGTATCTTTTTAATACTCAAACCATACATTTTATGTTTTTCCTTTCTCAGTTTGCTGTGCTTTTTTAAAATGCTCTTCATGAGACTTAACCAGAGAACAAAAGCTATAGTCAATGTTTCTGAGACTTCCTTTGTCAGTGAAATTAATCTGAGTCTCTTCACCTTAGTCTAGTCAGACTCTCAGACAAGGGCAAAAAGTAGCTACATTCTTCACCAAAATACACAAAAACTAGACAACATATTGAAATTCTCCACTGAAACCTGGACCAGGTCCATCAACCCAAATCACTCTCAGTAACAAAGTCTTCCATATTCTCACTAAGATAGACCATTAAGCCCGTTTAAAGCATTCCACTGCTTTCCAAATCCAAAGTCCCAAAAATCTAAATTCTTCCAAACCAAAAGCATGGCCAGACCTATCACAGCAATACCCCAGTCCCTAGTACCAACTTCTTAATTAGAGTTTTATTTCTGTGAACAGACACCATCACCAAGGCAAGTCTTATAAAGTGCAACATTTAATTGGGGCTGGCTTACAAGTCCAGAGGTTCAGTCCAGTATCATCAAGGTGGGAACATAGCAGCATCCAGGCAGGCAAGATACAAGAGGAGCTAAGAGTTCTAAATCTTCATCTGAAGGCTGCTAGCAGAATACTAGCTCCCAGGCAGCTAGGACAAGGGTATTAAAGCCCATATCCGCATGGTCACACCTACTCCAACAAAGCTAAACCTCTCAACAGTGCCACTCCTTGGGCCAAGCATATACAAACCATCACACAGAGTATCAGGAAGTTTGCTGTGAGATTGTGTCCCTTGGTGACATTAGAAACTACATCCATAAAGTCTCACCAAGATAGCTGTCCAAATGTGAACTAAACAAGGATAACACCAATGTACATGGCAAACTGAGAAGAAGAAGAAGAGAAGAAGAAGAAGAAGAGAAGAAGAAGAGAGAGAGGAGGAGAGGAGGAGAGGAGGAAGGGGAGGAGGAGAGGAGGGGGAGAGAAGGAAGAGGAGGAGGAGGAGGAGGAGGAGGAGGAGGAGGAGGAGGAGGAGGAGGAGAGGAAAGAAAGGCCCAAAGGTCTTAACCCTAAGCAAAGAACTGAGAAAAGCTGGAAGCAATAGCTAGTGGTGGTCTTCCCAAGGGAAAATCATACCAAGCATCCAGTGCACAGCAGTCATCTCTGAACACACGCATACATGTAACATTATATGGACTGAATAGTTAATATTTAGGAGTATATATGTATATACATATATTCATGTGATAACAATTAGTGAAAAAGATGTCATAAATTTGAAGACAAGTGTGAAGAGGTGCATGGAATTGTTTGAAGGGAGAAAAAATGAAGGGATAATGTTGTAATTTATTTCTCAAAAAGAAGAATAACCTCACATCAAGATGCCAGGTAACAATAGGTTCAAAATTACTCATCTTGGAGTCATGGCTTAAATGAAACACATTTCTGACTTCAGAAACCAAAGATGTTCTTACCTCCACATTCTGCTTTGGCATCTTTCATCCCTTACTATGATAATCCCTGGACCTGCATGCCAACTTCTGTTCCAGGTTCTGCTTTTGTCTCATACTTTTCTGATTGTGCTCAGATTTCTTAGCATTTAGAAAAATAAAATGGTGAAAGGAGACAGGAAGTATGCACCTTTTCTACAAGATGAGCTGTTGATATTTTTTAATTTGTAACAGTTCTTGTTGGCTTAAGTTATATCCTAATAGTAGATTTTCCCATTATTTCAGGCAGGATCCAGAAAAAAATATCACAACTACCTATAAGACTTTCCTATCTGGGAGTTTCTGTCCTCCCTACTGGGTGATTGATTAGTTAGTATTGATGACATAGAATGACAAAGAAAAAACTTACACACAATGAGTACATTCTGTTTTCCTCTGTCACATGCAATGTCACTTCCTAACCTTACTCTAGAAATTGTCCTCACTGTCATCTATGTACAAGTAAAAGTAAGTATGTATATATGATGTTTAATGCTTTACATATATTTTTCTTTGTATTATTAGGTGTGCTTTCAAGTTTCCAACTGCTGTTCTTCATATTCAAATTCAGGATGAGAACATTAACTGTTTGTTTTTTTTTAAATCAGTAAGGAGCAGTGCTTTCTGATGTCAAAAATTACAATAAAAAGAAGGTAGTGGGTAGAGAACTCTTCATCTTCAAGCTGCATTAGTTAGGTATTTTATCATAGCAACAAGAAAAGTAATTGATGGATATATGTTAAATCTAATATTGGGATAAATTCACGATTAGTATAAGAACACAAGAAAGAAAAGTATATAAATAATGGCTTAGTGGTCAAAAGCACTACCTGCTCTTCCAGAGGATCTGAGTTTGATTTCCAGCCCTCACATCATCTGTAACTCCAGTCCCCAGGATCTAACATTCTCTACTGCCCCTTTAAGGACTATTATGTACATGTTACTCGAACTTCCATATAATGAAATATTCAAACATGTTATTTAGTCAAAACACCCAGAAACATTTTAAAAAGAACAAATTAAGAAGTTGTTCAGTAATTCAAATGCACATAGATTTTAAGATATGTTCACTGTATATTGCTATGAATAACACTTAGGTAATGTTTGTAACAACATTATAAATAATACAGTGATGTTATCATTATTTATATATTTTTTTTCTTGTGTTCTTATACTAATCCTGAACTTATGGCAAGATTCGGTTTACCATATGCATCAGTTACTTTTCTTGTCACTATGATAAAATACCTGGCCCACAGGGCTTGAAGATGAAGAGTTCACTGTGTTTCTCATGGTAATGAACAAGTCCATCAGTTTGGAAGTACAGGAATGAAAATGTTTCCCTCTGTAGTGACCAGAACTTGAAGTAACTGGCCATTTTACATCCATTGTCAGAAAGCAAAGAGAGTCAATTTTTTATTATTATTCTGCCCAGGACCATAGCCCATGGGCAAATGCCAAGCATATTCAGGGTGGGTCTTCTTTACAGGATTAAAATATCCTCCTAGAAAATATTTAAGTATCTAGAGCTAAGTGTTTAGGGAAAAATCTAAATCTTATCAAATTGCCAATGAAGATAAACTATTGCAATTTATTTTGAGTACTATACAGCACAAACAATTACGATTTGTCTCTTTTATGCTGATAATAATTCTAGCAATATACAAAAGTTTATACATGAAAAGACTACAGCTCTATAATGACTGAATTGATTTTTCTAGATTCATTTATTTTTAATTACATGCATTATATATTATATATATATATATATATATTGTGTGTGTGTGTGTGTGTGTGTGGTGTGTGTGTGGGTAGGCTGTTTTGGGTCATTCCATGTGAATAATGAAAACTGAATTCAAGTCTGCTGCAATCAGAGAACTCAGTCTTAATGACTGAGTCACCTCTCCAACATCATCTTCCTCTTTCTTTGCATTAAATCCTTTCAGCGTTTGAAATCCATATATCCATGTAGTGAAATTTTAAATAATTTTTAAACAATGAGAAATGAGAATACGCTACTCTGAAATGACAGACTACAATTTCTAATTTCAAACGATTAAACAAAACCTATGCATATTGCAAAGAGACATGAAAACTACCCCAGCATTTTTTCATTATAGGATAGAATGTTTTGTGCTCTGCCATTTGATAATAGAAGGTGATGTTTCTGTGCTATGACTGGCATGGAGTATAATAGCTAATTCTCCAAAATCAACTTCTATAGAAAACATGCTCGATACAGAAATGGTTGAGCTTCTGTATTTCTCAGCTCCCATTTCAGAGCTAGTTGCATGCAACTCGGGAATGATGGAGTAAGATGTAAAGGCAGCTATTACTTCGAGATATTTGGGAAAGATCATAATTGAAAGTATGTTTCAGTTCAAATCACTCATTGCAGATTAAACCCATTTTTGGCCATGACAGGCATCCCAGGAATACACCTATCTGTGAGGATTCATAGAGTTTTACCTCAGGATTATTCTTGTTCAAAAAGATTGTGAGTGTTCTCTTTTCTTAGTAGCACATATGACAGTTGTGTCCACAGATGGCGGTGACTAAGTCTTTTGTAACTTTAAATCTTATTTTAAGATACTATAGAATTTGTAACCTCTGTTTAATACCATTTTTAAAATGTCAGCTCCTTCTATCAATAAAAATCTAAATTCAGAAGAAAGATGAATATAGTGCCCAAAGATCTAGAAGTTGAAAGGATTCAAATGTAGCACTGATAGATTCTGCAAGCTGTCTCTATCCCTAGAGTCTGGCCATGAGAACTGGTTCATTGTCCTACAGCCTGCATAATACCAGGTTCTTCCGATAAAGAAAGAGTGAAACAGACCCTTAAGTTTCTAAATGCAATTATTTTTAAACTTGTCTTCTGAGCTATTAGACAGTGGGAGGTCTCTGTGTGTGTGTTGTGTGTGTATGCATTTGTGCAAAATGCAGATATTCAAGCATTTAATTAAGCACCTAGGAATACAAAAATGTCCCAACAGAATGTAGGAGTACACAAAAAAATTAAGAAAAATAGAGGTGTTTTAACCTTGATATCAATAGATTTCAGTGTGCTTAAGTTCCAGCACCAAGGGCACTGGAAATGTTTGTATATTCAAGGAACTTTGAAGAAAAAGCACACTGAAGCAAATTCTATTGTTCTTATTCCTAAAACTTTGATTTTTTTCTAACTTTTTTCTTTTACTTATGAAATTCTATGATTTTCTGGTGAACAAATGAAATAGCAATAAATATCGTCTTCCCCCACCCCAATCATCTTCGTCATCCATGCCTGTGTATATCATTAAAAAGATCTCACGGTGACTTGGCCCATACTTGTTATCATATGTAGATGAAGAAGCTAAGAATGATGTATAGTAAATAAATGAGATGTGTTACATAGGCAGTGTTAAGTGGAAAGTCCTAAAGATGAGCATGGGCATGTTTCAGTCTGATGCCTCAATCTACTAAAGTAATCATAATTTGAGGACCAAGTTAAGAAATTAAGATTCACACTATCAATAATGACTTGCTCACAAAAAATATGTTGATCAAAATTTAAGATTCCATAAAACTGTATTGGATTTTAGTTACTGACCATCAAACAGCTTGTTTCTGAGTTTTATGTATGCACTGACCTGTCTGTCAAAACCTGTCCATTGATTATAACAGAAAGATTTTTGAAATACATAATGCAATTATTTATGTCTCTTTGTAGATTTATCGCCATCCATCTTGGCTTCGTGTGTACTCTTGCTGTTTAGTGCTTGTATATTTAGAATATTTCTGTTTGTTTATTTTTATTTTTGAAATAGAACCATTCTACACAACTCTATCTGCCCTGGACCTCACTATGTAGTCTAGGGTGTTCTCCAAATCACACAGTCATCCTACTTCTCCAAAGACTGAAGTCCTGGGCCATCAACCTAGCCCAGCAAGAATTCTGAAATTTTACTTTTTTAGCATTGCAGAAATTATCATTGGCTTCGTTGGTTAAATTTATTTCAGATAAGTTTTATGAGTGATACTGTGTCCTTAAGTAACTTTTCAATGAATTCACTTGAGTTATAAAAATGCCATATAGTATCCTAGAACTTTACTAAATTTATATATTATTTAAAACAGATTTAGAATGGTATATTTGAATATATTTTTAAATATTTAAAATAATGACACCTACACGCAGAAACAATGTTGCCCTTCCCTCCTAATTAGATATCTTATTTCCTTCTGTTTTATCACTGAAGGACTGACAATATTAGGACTGAGAAAAAAATCTGCTTTACCCATTTATGCTGGCTGTTGTCATGGGTTTCTCATCTATGGCATTACTATATTGAAGTATGTTCTACCTAGACTTAATTTGTTGAGTGGTTTTGTCATAAACGAGTCCTGAAGTTTATCAAATGCTTTCTCCATGTCTGTTGACACAATCACCAGATTTTTGTCCTGTGCAATGATCAGATACAGTACACGTAAACATTTGTGTTGTGTGTGTGTGTGTGTGTGTGTGTGTGTGTGTGTGTGTTCAAGTGTGTGTGCTTCAGTTCCTCTTCATCATTTGCAGAGTTTTTCCAGCAAGTTGACAGCACAGCTTTCTAGTATGTCGAGGATTTTTTCCATCCACTTTCATTGAAAATACTGACAATTTTCTTTTTATTCTACAGCTATCTGATATTGATGTCTGGGTAGAACCGCCCTTGTATAAGGAATTTTAAGAAAGCTTTTGAGTCCCCCCCATGCAACAAGCTTGTTCTTCACTTTGCTGCATTGTGACAAGCACCTATGGCTGGACAGCCAACATGGGACGGATCCTTCAGGCACTGCGAGACAATCTAGGGCTACTGATGACCAAAAAACCCCCCAGAGATCAACCCTGACCACCACATTGTGGAGATCCTGCCGCAGACGGCCAAGGCAGACAGAAACAACAAAGCTGTCAAGGACCTAGTGATGCTGCGTGTTTGAAAGCGCTCTGCTCTCCTCTGGTTTCTCACTTGAGAATACCCAAATCCACTCCAACCACATCTACTGAAAGATTAAAATTGGCCTGTGCATTGATGAAGGTGAGGTCACTGCAGAAGAGCCCAGTGCTGCTGTTCCTGATGAGATTCCCCCACTGGAGGGTGATGAGGATGCCTCTCACATGGAAGAAGTGGAAAAAAAAGGCTCCTGGGAAGCCCATGCCCTCTGTATAGGATCCTTGTGGCTCTCCCAGCAGCCTTGAGTGGTCCTGACCCACCTGGCTCTCTGCTCATGTCTACAAGATTCTCTTCTATCTTGTCCTTGTGCCTTAGGCAAGAAAATCCCTCCCACAGAATAGCAGGGTTAGATGTTGTATGTTGTGGATGTTTGTTTGTTTGTTTGTTTGTTTGTTTTATTTTGCTCTGAAATTAAAAGTATGCAAAATTTAAAAAGAAGATTTTAAGAAAAGGATGCTTCAGTACTTCTTAGAAGGGGGAATAAAATACTCATGGGAGAAAATACAAAGTGTGGAGCAGAGACTGAAGGAAAGGCCATCTAGAGACTGCCCCACCTGGGGATCCATTGCATATACAGCCACCAAACACAGACATTATTGTGGATGCCAAGAAGTACATGCTGACAGGAGCCTGATATAGCTGTCTCCTGAGAGTCTCGGCCAGAGTCTGACAAATACAGAGGCAGATGCTCACAGCCAACAATTGGACTGGCCACAGCATAACAAATGGAGGAATTAGAGAAAGGACTGAAGGAACTGAAGGGGTTTGCAACCCCATAGGAAGGACAGCAATATCAACACACCAGACCCCACACAGCTCCCAGGGACTAACCACCAACCAAAGAGTACACATGGAGGTACCCATGGCTCAAGCTACATATGTAGCAGAGGATGGCCTTGTCAGGCATTAATAGGAGGAGAGGCCTTTGTTCTGTGAAGGCTTGATGCCCCAGTGTAAGGGAATGCCAGGTCGGGGAGGCAGGAGTGGGTGGGTTGGTGGGGGAACACCCTCATAGATGCAGGGAGAGGGGGGATGCTATAGGGGGTTTCGGGGTTGTGGGAAAACCAGGAAAGGGGATAACATTTGAAATGTAAATAAAGAAAATATCCAATAAAACATTAAGAAAAGAAAATAATTCTGCAAATGCAAAAAGATAAAGAAAGAAAAATTTCCTATTCAATCAGATGGGATATAGGTGAGATAATTTGTGGTGTGCTTTGGTGTTCAAGAAAGTTAACTGATCCTCAACTGTTTTGGACTGAGAAATTTTCTGTCGTTCAGTTTTGTTATCTATTACTATTATGGTTTCTTTCATATGAGAAAAATGTCTAGGTCTTGGATGTGTTTCTGCTGTCACACCGTTGTTCATGACAGGCTCTAGTGGTCTTTTGTGTTTCTGTGATGCCACCTGCAATATTTTGAAGTCTGTTTTTCCTTATTGAGGCCTCTTCTTCAGTAGATTAAACAGAAACTTGTAGATTTTTATATTATTAAAAGTTAATGCTTAGTTCCTTCAAACGTCAAACGTTTGTACCTTTATGTTTTTGTTTTGCTTTATTTTTTTCTTTGATTCTTCTTTTTTGCTTGTGTTTTGGTTCATGCTCATGTGTATACATTTGTGGGGGGAGGGGGTTACAGAATTCACTACCGTGATTAACATTTTTATATGGGTGCCAGGGTTTGAACTTGGGTATTCATGCATGTGCAAGTGTTTAACCAACTATACTTTATCTGTAACCCATGAACTTTTATATTTCTTTTCTGCTAGTGAGTTTGTTTGGTTTTTTGTTTTCTTGTGTTCTGTGTAGGCTCTTATTACAATAAGCCTTTATATTAGTTTTCCCATTTCATCCCAAAGCATCACTTGTTTCAAAAACTTTTGACAGTAAATTCCTTTTAATGCCCTCCAAGGGTATGTCCTTGAATTCTAGGGTACTTAAACAATTTTTAAATTTTTGCTCATCTGTAGCTTCATATTTTTGTAGTCAGTGAGCTTAAAGAAGCAAATGTCACTATCTAAATCTCAACTTTGTTGAGATTTGTTTTGTGGCACAACACGTGATCATAGAGAATACTGCAAGTGGCATGAGAACAATGTATAATTTTCACATTTGAAAGAATGGTCTGTAAATATCAGTTTTTTAGATCGTTGAGATTTTGAGTTGATTATCTTTCCAATAATAAGACTGGAATCACTGAAATTTCCTACCTTAATTTCTGTCAGAATCTGTCTTTGTATTTGGACCTAATCTTATTCCCATCATATAACTATATGTTATAGAAGTTGGTGTATATACACTTGCAATTACTACTTATGCTCATTGAATTAATTTTTTATTACTACATGGTGACACTCTTACTTTGTAAGATTTTATTTTCCAAATTAGCCTAATAATTTATTGGTCTCCATAGATCTTTGTAGGTGGTAATCTTGGCTTAGAGTTCTAAACCAAAAGGACCCACTAGATCTGCTTTATATCCATGAAGGCCCTGTGTTTGCTGCTTCAGTCTTTGCAAGTTCACATGACCATTGTTCAGTTTATCTAAAGGGCTTGTTCTCCCATTGTCCTCCTTCCTCTCTGTCTCCCACACTCTTTCTCCTTTCCCAAGGGATTCCTGACCTCTGAGAGAAGAAATTTTGGTGGAGACATCTCAGTTAGAGTTGTGTTCCAAGATATCTCTCTCTCTCTCTCTCTCTCTCTCTCTCTCTCCTCTCTCTCTCTCTCTCTCTCTCTGCATAAAATCTGGGTATAGGTTTCTGTATTTGTTCCTGTATGCATAGTAGGAAGCCTCTTTGATGACTGCTGAATAAAGGCACAATCTATGAGGATGGCAGAATATCATTAGGAAACATTTTATTGTTTGCTTATTTGTTTTTTTCTAGACTAGTAGTATTTGGTTTTACCCTAGGTCTCTAGTCTCTGATTCTTGGACACTCAAGCAATGTCACATATTGGTTCCATCTAATGCAAAGGGTCTTAAGTAAAATCAGACATTGGTTGGTTATTTCCACAAGTTTTGTGCCACCATTGCTCTAGCATCTTTTGCAGGCAGGACAGACTGTTTTCCACAGTTTTGTGGCTGAATTGGTGTTTCAGGTTTTCTTTTTATAGCCTACAGAGTACCTACCCGTGCCAAAGACACTAAAACATGAACGTGAAGTATGAAGGTAAAGGTTCTATGTGAGCAGGCACGTCTCCATGTTCAATGAGTTATGTAACTTCATAAATTCTTACATGGTGTTTATTTTACCTATTGTAAATATTTCTATTGCTGCTGTGTTCTGCTTCTGTGCTGTCTCTTTTCCACATCTTTTCCTTCAGGCTGTGTGTTATTCCTGGTGAAGTGAGTTTCTTCTATGCACCCAAAGATTCAGATTTTAAAAAATTATAATTAGTCTTAATATTTTCATTGGTGAATATAATCTGAACATTTTCAAGGTTATTATTGGTTAGAGATGATTAGTGATGATCTGACCATGTCACACACACACACACACACACACACACACACACACACTGATATCTGAAACTATTTTAACTTGGTGTATATGGGCCTACACAAAATAAAGTTTGTAATTAGCAGTTTTCCTTCATCAAAAATAAAGTCTGTATTTAAAGGGAAGAGGAATGATGCCATATTAATACCATTATTATTCCAGTTATATTATTGATATAAGACATGCCTAGACCAGAAAAAAAGGATATTGTGAGAGGCATTGTTCAAGTTCTTAAAAGCAGAGAAAAGGACAAAGCAGTAATTAATATAAAGTCAATTACCAATATATCAGAGGATGGTTCCCCATGAGTTGAAATCTTCATCCTGTCTATGCTTTAAAAATATGTTTATCATCTCATAATGATAAGAGACTAGACTTCTCTTCCTGTGATGTGAGAAAATATTGACTAATTAAGTCATCACAAAAGGACATCTACCATCAAATCCTAATATACTAGTAATAGCAAGCTATCCCTGCATAGGTAATAAAGAAAGAAAAACCCTCAAATTATATGGGCTGCACAGTTAAAATCAAGATCCCAGAAGTTTAACGAATGATGACTGTCCAAAAATAAAAATAAAATAGGATACCATGACCAGCTGTTGTCCCTTTCTTATTTATGTACCCCAAATTGGGAGGGAGTATAAAGTTAATGAAACCATTCCATCTAAACACTAGAAATGAGTTTGCCAGTTATAAAGAAGTTCACATAACATAAAATGAGGAAAAAATATATCTGGGCTTTGCAGCAACATTTGATTACAAAAGAAAAAAGAAACAAAAGGAGACTCACCAAGAGAATGGCATTCCTTATACACACACATCGTTGTTACGAATGCCTAAATTTTTAGTGCACAGAATTAAACATAATCATCTTATTGGGTGTAAATTCAATATTCATATGCCTTCAAGTACATAATTTTTGTTTTAGTTTTGAAAATTGTTTACACTTCTGGCTATAAATAACTAGTGTCATATTTAATAATTTGTATTAGATACTCCCAAAACTCATGTAACCTCTCTTTATAAGACAACATTAAAATATATCTGTGTGCCCCCCTTTCCTTCCACAAACCACTACAGTGATAAGAGTGAACACTTACTATAGCCATAAAACTGTTCAGTATACAGTCTGAAAAATATTCAAATCCCATATCCTGATTCAAAAATGAATTTAGCATAAAGTTGGTGTAGTTATTTGATTAATTTGGCATTAAGAAGCAAAATTGGTCCTCTCATCCCAATAAGGCTTAAATTAAACTAACAGATTTTTTTACAAGCTTTTTTCCCCTTAACAAACTCATTTGCATGTGTGAAATCTTCCTGTGAGGCTGCATAAGGGAGAACTAAAATAGATTTAGTGTATATTACATCTTTACAACAGAAGAAGAACTCAAATGAACTCCTCCAGGTCTGTCACACAAGTTAGTACTAAAGGAAGAGAACTAAATCTGCATGTACAGTTATGTGTCTTATCCTCATTCTACAGGGCTCAAGAATGGGTTAGCTGACCTCTGTGGTATGATTAGAACGTATCTGCTTTAAATGGTAGTGAGCCAAATTTAAAGGAGTACAACAGATGCAAAATAATGAATAAATAAATAAACAAATAAATAAATTTATTCCAAAATGTCTTAAGGTATCAACTTCAGACAGAAGTAATCAAAACAGAGCTAAAGGATGTTTGTGGTAATGATGTTTCCAAATACAAGTCACAACCCATACATAGTACATAAACCATAAGCTCTTATGTCCTTTAGTAACCATATCAAGAAACCTTTTAGACAAAGTCCCCATGTACATTCACATGTAAAGAACTGACAATGACATTCTTATTTGATAACTAAAAACATGTGTTTTTGAGAAACACTTCTGGAAAATTCTCAGGAGAAATCATACATTATGTATCATATTGGCATATGAAATAATAACTAAATTTGACTGAGCAGAAAACTGAGTGAATGTTTAGTGCTTTTGGAAAATAGCAAAATACTAGTGAGTCAGGAAGATACCTAACTCACTACAATAAAGTAAAATGTTGCTAAACATCACAAGGTTAGTATTTCTCTTTCAAAATCCTATTAAGTAAATGATAATGTAATAATTTCTCCTGTCATATGCTTTTGATTTTTAGTAATTTGTGCTGAAATTATTTCATTGAATATTAAAATATTTGTAAGCCCCAGAAATATCACTAAAAAGAGTAAAGCAAAATAAAGAGGTAAGCCATAAAATACAAAAAGTATTTACATAATATATATCTAATAATTTTTATGTAGGGAATATAATGTGTTCCAACAACTTAATAAGAAGATAGATATGGATAAAATATTGAGTGGAAAATTTACCACATAGTTGAGCCTGGTGTCACAGGTCTGTAATCCAGCACTTAGGGATGGAGAAAGGTGGGTGAGAAACTCAAGCCTTAGTTACTTAATGATTTGAAGTGACTTGGGCTATGTAAGACCTTTCTCAAGAAAGAAAATAATACAGAAAAAGAAAGTAAAGCTTACACATACTATATACAGTTTGTAAATAAATACATGAAAGGCGGCTTCTGTGTTGTTTGTCAACCCAGACATACACAACAGAATTACAAGCCATGTAAGTAGTTATAAATCTAAAGGAACAGAAAAGTACCATCAAGGATGAGAGCAGCTACAAACGTAACAAATTCTCAGATTTTCAAAGTCCAGTAACTTGAAAATCAATGTGACAATCTTTTCAAATTATACCACATCCCCACATATCCAACAACTGGCAAATGATTAAATTACATAGTTTAAAAGGAACAGATTCTTTTCCAACAAGAGCACAGATGAATTCAAAATCATCAAGCTAAAGGATGCCAGAGTAAAGATTTCTCACACACTGTATAATTCTCTTAAGTGTTGAAAAAGTCACACCCCGGTAATAAAAGACATGGTGGGTGCCAGAGGCCAGGGTTGAAGTAGAAGGATAACCAGAAAAGAATGCCTCAACTTTTATAAGTGATTAAAATATTCTGCTATCAAGATGGTGTAAGTGGTTCAAAACTCATTAATTTGCAAGTTTACAGTGAACACCTTTTATGCTAGATACTACACAGCTCATTCAAATTGATTTTCAATAAATTACCATGTGGATGCATATTACTGTTGATCTAAATTTATTATAGAAATAGAGTAGCATTTGTTTAATGTATAAGTCAAGCTACCAAAATCTAAACAAGTCTGTCTTTCACTGTAGTCAGTGGCCAGTAAAAGGGCTACTGCATAAGGAACCTTGAATTAGCTCTATCAACTATGAACTTGGAGTGAGGGAGTGTGTTAAAGCCTTGAGCTCTCGTGTTTGGATTGTAAAGAAGAGACTGAGCTGGCAAATGCAATGTTGCTGTATGATACAGCAGCCAAGGCTGAGCAAATTTCCCCATTCGTAATTCCTTCTATGTCCATCTGCCAAGAAAAACTGAACAGCAGCAGCAGCAGCTGTTCTGGTTGCTCCACAGATTGCAAGCCATGTTTCCTGAATTAAAATCTCACCAGCGCTCCACCATCAAGTATACAGAAGACAGGAACTTAGTCAAGATGTGATGGGGGTTGGGGGAGAGTCATGAGGCAAGCTGATTACAAGTTGGAAAGCAGGCGTGAGACAAACAGTCTATGCAAAGCACAGATGCATGGGTGCAGGGTCAGTGAACAGGTCTAAGAGAGGAAAGGGAGCAGGCATCTAAAAGTAGAGATTGAATAATAAGACCAGAAGACAGTCCTTGGCGTCCATTTCTGGAAAGAAATGAAGAAAACAAAGAACAATGTGGCATGTCATGATCAGTATTGCCCATATGTCAAGCAGTGAAGTAATGTACTGGATCCCCTTGTGCAGATGCTACAAGTCTGGATGTAATGAGTTGTATCGACAGTGCACACTACACAAATGTTAGAATGATCCTTCTTCCAGCCTTGCCCCAGAGAGTTCCTTCTAATCTAGGAGTATCGTTCAGTCTCTTCTGATAACTCTGCTTCCATCCTTTCAATACTGATTCTTATAGCAGAACATTATCCGAGGGTTACTGTCTGCTCCAAATGTGTCCAGTAGATGTCAGAGTCATCTACCTATGATGGGAAGTGAAAGCCCTTCATGTGTCAAAATTTCTAAAGCCTTTTTCTTTCTTCCATTTTTCTTTACCTCCTCTTTTTCCTCTCCTTTCCCCATTTTCCTCTAATTTACACCTCTTTTCCCCAAAACTAGTTTGAGTTTCTACTAGACACATAGCTCAGACATCTGAGAAATGGTACAGAGGAGGTGTCACAAAAGGAGACACTGTGAAGAAATACCCTCTAGTTGAAACATAGCAAATTGAATTGAGGAAAGACATCCATGGTGTCCCAGAATGATAACCATTAAAGGGATCTATTCAGGGGAGGATGAGGTAGAGAGAAATGGAATGGGGGTGTGTGTGTCTGAGATGATCTAGAAACTTAGGACAGTAGACACTACCAGAAAATTATGAGAATGACCCTAGATAAGACTCCTAGCAATGGAGGATATGGAACCTGAAATGGCCATCTTCATTAACCAGAAGAGACTCCCAATGAAAGGACTGGGACACTAAGCCAGCCACAAAATCTTAGACTTACAATTTGTCCTGCCTACAAGTGCAGGAGTAAAGGTCAGGTAGAAACTGAAGAAAAAGCTAACCAATGACTGGCCCATCTTGAGACTCATGCCATGAGAGAGAGCCCACTGTGACACACAATTAATGATATTCTGCTATGCTTGCAGACAGGAGTCAAGCATCACTGTCATCTGAAAGACTTCACCCAGTTGCTGATGGAACAGATGCAGAGACCCATAGTAAACTTTAGATGGAGTTTGGGGAATCCTGTGAAAGAGGGGGAGAAAGGATTGAAGGAGCCAGAAAGGTAAAGGACACTGCAAGAAAACCTATGGAATCAATGAACCTTGGCCCATAGAGGCTCACAGATGCTGAACCACCAAACAGCATTCATGGGACAGACTAGGCCCTCTGCACAGATGTAACAGTTGTGCATCTAGATCATCATGTGAGGCTCTTAACAACAGGAGCTGTGTCTGGCTCTGGTGCCTGCCTTTGGATCTCTTTCCTCTAACTGGACTGTCTTGGCTAGCCACAGTAGAAAATACTCCTGGTCCTGCTGCAACATGATATGCCAAGGCTGGTTGAATCATGGGAGACCTCCCTTTTCTGAGGAGAAAGGAGGGACAGGAGAACGAGGAGGTGGACAGAAGGGAAGGGAGGGCAGGGAGGAGAGAAAGGAGAGGAAGCCGTGATTGGGATGTAAAATAAATTAATAAATTAGTTAATTTTAAGTAGTGGTAGTAGTAGTAGTAGTAGCAGCGGCAGCAGAAATTGGGAATCCCTTTTCATTATCCTTTAATATCATTGTCATCCATTTCTGAGCAAAGAGCAGAGTGGAGACAATAGTTCTTATGAAATGTCATTTGATGGGGAGAGTAGGTGAGGGAAAGAAGCTGTTCCAATCTAGCACTTTAATTCTGACTAAAAATTTCTATAACTTTAGTGATGCTCCCATGGTATATTTTCTATTGAAGATGGGGTGGGGATTTTTTAATGAGCATACAAAGTCCTGGATTTACTTGTAAGCACTTTTACTTTGAGTTGATCCTCTCCCAATGTGATCCTGCATCTTTCTATCCCGGTCCCCACTTGTAACCTTATGCTCTCAGTATTCCCCATTTCATTTTTTTATCACAGTGTGTTATTACCCATCCCATGCCTCTCCCTGAAAGCTTTTCCTTTTCTTCTTTTGCCAGTTTCTTTCTAGTTTCCTGGTCTGTACCCTCACTCACTGAACATACACACAAACATAAATTAGAAGCTATGGACCATACATGACATAAAGCATGCAGTATGTGTCTGACTATGAAATAACTCACTTCACATAATATCCCCCAGCAACATCTATTTTCCTACAGATTTCATTTTTCTTTATAGCTGAACATAATTCCATGTTGTATGTGTAATACATACTCATTTTCCATTCATCAGCTAAGGGTCATGTAAACTGACTCTATTTCTTTGTATTGTGAATGAACATGTGAAAAGATCACTTCATAGCATATAGAATCCTTACTATATAAGATATACATTATGTATATATGTGTGTGCATGTGCGTGCGTGTGTGTGTGTGTGTGTGTGTGTGTGTGTGTGCCTGTGTATTCCAAGAATGGCATATCTAGGTCACATAATAATAATTCTATTTCTAATTGAGAAGCGCTCATAATTTCCATCTTGTTTGCACTAGTTTACACTTCCATGACAGTAAATAGAATTCCTCTTTCTTTACATTCTCTTCAGTACATGCTGTCAGGGGTTTTTGTTTTGTTTTGTTTTGTTTTGTTTTGTTTTTTTTTTTGTTTTTTTTGTTTGGTTTTTGGTTTTTAGTTTTTTTTGGTTGTTTGTTTGTTTGTTTGGATTGTAGCCATTCTGACTGATGTGAAAGGGAATATCAAAGTGGTTTTAATTTAAATTTCCCTGATGACTAAGGAGGTTGAACATTTAAAAAATAGTTACTTACCAACTGTATGTCTTTGCTTGAGAACTGTTTGTTTACATTTCCTGATTAGAAATTTGAGGATTTTGTATGTTCAATTTCTGCAATGCTTTCTGACTTCTCAGCTAATAGTTTGATGATTATGACGGTGATGACGATGATGATGATGATGATGATGATGATGATGATGATGATGATGTAGGAAGTGTGGCAAGGCCTTGAGTATGTAACGCCCTGATGTTTTGTTCACATAACATGGCCATTCCATGGACTCTGAGGCCTTAGTCCCATGGGAAATTGGCAAAGCCATCAACCATAGGGACAAAACTCAGGGAGATGGCCAAACTTTCCTACAGAGTGAGAGTTCCAAGTGGTTATGGGCCATTGAATAGTGGGTAAAAACCCTAACAACTGTAGTTTTCATCCTCCTCCTGGATATTTATAGCCTGAGATGGCTCCCCTAGAGAGATCTACTGCAGAGTACTGTGCTGTACTTAATAAACACTGTGGATTCTGTGTCGTTGATGGTAACAGGTGCCACTTGATCAGAGTCAGCACACCCTGACCTAAACCCAGGATTTCAGTGCTCATGTCTATGTCTGTCTTACCATCCCTCTGCTGCCCCTAATCAGAGCTCCACCAAACCATTCGGGTCTGGCAATATAGCATTTTATTTTATTCAATTTCTATTCACTAAAACAAATCAGAAATGTTTATAACCTATTGCACAGTGTAAAAAGGTAAATATTGCATTGACCTCTGTAAGGACAAACGAATTTAACAAACGCATGAGGAAATACAATTTGAGGGAAACATTCTTTTGCTGAGACAAAACATTTATAATTTTATGCATTTCCTGACTGCAAATTACATAGAATTAAACTTTATAAATAATAAAAAAAGAGTGGATGCTTATTCTGTTATCAGAGAGCATACATAATCCTTCAGGGTCCTACACTATGTTACTGGTGACAAGTTATTTGGGCATAATCCTCATACTCTGAGCATTATAATGTCTTTGTCTATATTCTAAAAGTATGTCATGAACAGACCTGACATTTTTAATAACTTCTTAATATTTATTTCTGTTGCCAACTCATTTTGAAGGTCCCCTTCTGGTTTCAGGGGTCATTATGAAGAGTGTTGTTCTTCAAAAATATAAGAGTTATTTAGTGCTTAACAAAAAGATAATTTATAAACAAAGTTTCTAAAGTCAGTGTCAGAAATAAAACTTGGACTTGTACATAGTTACTGTTAAAATGGGTTATTTTCTGTCCACCTGTTGGCTTGAATTGCACTGATTTTCTATTATCTGCAGTGTTGCTGAGAGTTTCAGTTTGTTTATGTATTCTTGAGTTAAAGCAAGCATTAAATTACATCTGCAAGTATTAACACCCTAAATAAATTTTCTGGAATCCAATTATGAAAATCATTTAAAAAATCAACCTTAGGAGAGATATTTAAATGACCTTGTCCAAATTATAATAAAATATATGTTTCAAGGAGGTAAATGACTCTAACGCTTAAGAAAATGAAAGTGATCTGAGTTTGATGTATAAAATCAGGACAATCAGAATTTTAAATCATGTTCTGCAGCTGAACACTAATATAACCTTGAATTTATTCAACCTTAGTGAAATGAAAGGGAGACACAGTGAGAAGAAAAATGTATTTGTAAAATAGTTAGAAGAGCACCTGGTATTTAAGAGTCATGCTAAAATGTCAATGATGGTAACAAATTCTCATATTATTTTACTTTTATCTTATGTGTATACATGTTTGACCTATAAGTATGTGCATGTGCTGTATATGTGTTTATATCCACAGAGGACAGAGAGAGCACTAAATCCCATGGAATTGGAGTTAACAACAGTTGTCAACTACCATGTGGATGCTGGGAACTGAACACGTGACTTCCGCAAGCCCAGCAATTGGTTACTGAGCCATCTCTTCACCCAGACAGGGATTTGATTACTCCACACTACGTGCTTCTTGTTTCCCGAATCTCAGCAGGAAAGAAACTAAAATTTATAATAACTTCAACCATGAAAATTACATTCCAATGGAAAGAAATGCTATCTACAATGAATAGTGCAGGGATAGTGGGTGTTTATAAAATGGAAAGCTTTAAGTGGGGTCAATAAAACTTAGAGAAATTCAACTTTAGAAGAGTGGTTTGAGAAATAGTATTTAAAAGGGAACCGGAATCAGAAAATCCTAAAGGGAGTGAGAGGAACACTTTTCAAACAATAGAAGCTGGAATTAAAAGATCGCAGAGGTATCTCTATGATGCAGGTAATTAAAGGGCTGTAATAGACTGAGAGAGATGGAATCTGGAATCCCTAAGTGCTACCATGGGTAGATCACGAGGGGCCTTGTGGCTAACGGCACTTCTGTGACCCCTTCTGGGTAATATAGGAAGTTGTTGAAGGGTCTTGAACCGGATAATAGCATAGCCTGACTTCCGGTTTTACCATGAGTCCTGGTAATAATAGATCAACGTCAAAGTGTGTCCATAACCCGGCCTCTCTCTATTCCATGTAAAGAAATGCCTATTCCGGTATTCCTCCAAAATGCCCAGAGCTCATTTCAAAGACTTCTGCCTTGCTGTGACCGTCCACACTTTATAGAACAATTCCTCCCACTCGTTCGCACACAAGAACTTTGGACTCTGGATTTCTTTCTCTGATATGCACCTAACTATACAGAAACCCAATTTACAAAATGTTCTATCACAGAACGCACCCATATCTGTTTCATTCAAGTGTAGGAAATGAAAGAATGCAGAGAATATGTTATTTTAGCCTTACGAGAATACTCAAGCAGTTTCTGCGGTTTTGCTCTTGATAATATCCACAGCCTAATAGTAACTTAGTGTCTCTTCTTGGGTTGCTGGGAAGTCCATATTTAGCATGGGATGGAGGAGATCTTCCTGTCTGATATTTCTGATGGAATCTACACTACAATGGGTTCGTGTCCTTCCTGTCTCCCACGGGTGTTAGGAGTGTAAGGAGTTAGAGAAGCCAATCCACCGCTGGACTTTGCAGCTCTGTATTGATGTAACTTTCCACACAGCCCCTACCGTAAACAAGCCAGCTGTCCATCAGCCTCCTCGAGGTGCCTGCCTTAGAGAATTCCTGTTACTCCCAAACACAAGTCGGAACTTCTGGGAAAGGCAAGCACTACAAAGTAGCACAGGGGCCTCAGGAATGTTCAGCTCACTTCAGAAAGCCTTCCGCAGCTCAAAGACAAGCGGAGCTTTAGTGATGTGAGGGCTGGCAGGGTAACGGCATAGTTCCCACCTGCTTTGCTGCCTTACACAGAAACTTAAAAGTCAATCGGAGGCATGCTCCCTTCCAATTGAGCAACAATTTCCTGGGAAAACAAAACTCTAGAAATCCTCATTGTTCTGATTCCCAGGCTTGGAGAAGCAGGAAACAGATGTGGTTTTACCAAATGCTGTGACTATCAGAGTCTGCAAAGCCTTAGAAAGCTTTTGACTGCCAAATATATAACTATCTAGCAAGATCATGCTACAAGTCATGTTTCCTACAATTAAAGAAAACATTTTTTTTTTCGTCTTTACTTCCTCTGTAAACGACCATTTTTCCCTTTTCTAGAACAAGGTAACTAGCGTTTCCGTTCAGCACCTAGTTCCCGCCAAGCACATCTTACAACCTGGTATAGACGCTCTGAATCTTAGGACCAGCATCACCATAATTCAGTGGGTCCTTTTTGTTTTTATGAACAGAGCCTTTCAAAGACATACACACCTTGCCTATTATCATTTTCTTGAGATGTTTGCTTAGTCAAACCAACTCATAAGAATGCACATCAGCCTTTGAGGTACAGTTGGAATGAGGAAAGATAATCCTCCAAATGAAGAGACATCTGCTGTTAAATCATGTCTATTTTTATAAATTAAATCAATGTCATAAGCAAAACAATTTCTTTAAAAACTTTTCTGTACTCTATCTTCAGAATCTCCCTGCCAAATCCTCTTCCCACACATAGCAAATCAAATAAATCTTGTACAGCCCACACTCTCCCACACCTAAATTATTTGGGGTAAGTTTGCTAAGCACATGAATCTTAATCAAAATAAATATTCATCTCTCCTTTCTAAATAGGTTGATGGCTGGCATTTTTTTTCTTTCCTTACCACCCCCTCAGGGCCTTTCTTTATTACGCAATCACATTTCGGTTTTATTTTTCCTATCAATCATAAGTACATAATCTTTAATCTCACTTTTTATAAAAAAAAGTTTGAGGTATACAAAAGTATTTGTTATTTTAACTCATGGAAAATTTGGCATGTTCTGATACTGTATAAAAATACATTTGTGTGTAGCATTAGAATTGATAGGATATAGCTTTCTAAAAATGGCAAAAGTCATCACGCTTCCTCCCTGAATATCTCTTGATATAGAGGTCCACTTGTACCTTCATCCCACTTCTGTAAGTCCCGAGGGACCACACCTTAAAGTTCTCTAAATGATCATCAGCCCTTCCTCTACCACCACCTATGTCCTATCCTCTCATTCTTCCCTAAGTATCACAATAGTAACTTTCTCTGGTTAGAAATATGCATTTTAGTGTTGAATGTCATAGCGATAAACAATAATGATTATTCTGCCATTATAAAAATTAAGATATTCCAGTCAGTTCCATTTTCAGAAATCCTAACTCTGTAATCATGACATTAAAAATTCAACACCTCCCCCTAAAACCTATCAAAGACCAGCTAATTCAAAAAACTGTTATTTTTGTATATTAGCCTTTTAGGGGACATTGTGTATAAGCTCAATTAGCCAAACCCACTGTTCTTAAAAGACTCTATTAGTCTGTTTAAGGTCATGTATATAATTTTTTCTTCTTTTAATCCTTGTTATTATTCTCAGTCTTCTTTCTTAATGACTGCTGGCTGGAGCCATCAGTGAACGCCATGTGTCTTTGAAAGAGGGGATGTCTACTATAAAACTCAAATGACCATTATACTGGTGTGCGTGTGTGTGTGTGTGTGTGTGGTGTGTGTGTGTGTGTGTGAGAGAGAGAGAGGGAGAGAGAGAGAGAGAGAGAGAGAGATTGTGTCTTTTGTCTTTCAATGCTATTTTTATAAAGTATTGGAAAGATGCTATAAATATGACTCATTCATTTCTCTTGGTGGGAAATAGCACAGTAAGGGTCTCCATCTGTGTGTTATAATGAATGTGTGCAATTGCTACCCAATAGAGACCATTTGAAACAGAATATTTACAAATGCAATATGTTCTAAAGATGTGGAAAGGGTTTAGGAGAATTGTGGGGTTATCTCAATAACCAAGAATTAGAAGCAGTGGAATTCCCACAACCCATGATTCCAAGGGCAAAGGACAAACTAAAAACTAAGAGAACAGCCCTGTGCTACAGCCTACAGCTGGAGGGAACAGCAGAGGGGCGGAACTCAGCCAGCACCAGCTGCTGCCATGGGGGTCAGAGCCTCCATTCGTTCTTGTCACATTTTTTCCTCTGTGGTCTTCAAATGAGATGATCTCCTATAATCTACCATGAAGTTTTCTGATTCTGCCAAACCTCAATCTACCATTGTTGCTGCCAGTGAAATTTTATTTCAGTTGTTGTAGAGTTCAAATCTCCAACTTCTATTTGGTTTGGTTTTGTTTTGCTGTTAACCTTGTCCTTGCTACTAATATTCTCTGCAGAGTGCAGAGAATCATTCCCATATTTCCTTTTAGCTCTTTAGACACAAGGTGTGCTGAGAGAGAGAGAGTGGGTGTGAGAATAGTCAGTACACATTGTGTGGATGTGTAAAATTGTACAAGAACAAATTGAATTAAGAAAAATATCTTACAACATCTTTTCTTGTCACTACAGTATCTTGTTTTCATGGATAATTTCTATTGCTTTTTATCCCACCCATTCCTTTAGGTATGGGTATTATTTTGTCTTGCGTGCTGTGAAGTGGATGTTTCCTTGGAACCTAGCAACCTTCAATAACAAAATACAGTGAATCAGTTCCCACCTTGTATCTCAAGGTGCTGCCAGGTTGTTTCTTGCTACCACTGCTGTTTAGTAGTTGACTTTGCAGGCATAATTTTGGAGGTCATGTGCTTTTTCCTGTATGTGAGCACTGAAAAGCCTTAATGCATTCATTTTTCACCTTTGTCAAAGAGCTATGTGAGTGTATTTTATACATTTTAACAATCTGCCTGACAAATAAAATTCTAATTCAGGTCTTTACCTTCTGTTTGCATAGAATTCCAAGCTCAGTGAGAGATGGGAAATCGGTTCCTTAGATCCACATGAGCATATGCACTGACTTACACATATGTGTATCCTTTTAGATGTTTAAGGGCATATGGAATTTTTATGGAATTTTTCACAACCCCCTGTGCCCATTCATTCCCCAGCATTCCTTTTCAAGTTGTTTATTGTAAGCCTTATTTGTCTAAATTGTTCTCACCACCTCAGCAAAACCCTGTCACAAATGACCAATGATACTTATATACATGCCCCAGGGAAAAAGCTATTCACAGTGAGCTCTGGCCACATTAAATGAAGAAAGTCACTGCAGGTGCAGGTTTCATGGGAGATGCCATGATGATTCTACAGTGACTATTCTCTGGGGAAGTAGAAAGAGCACTTCAAATTTCTGCTGAACTTTCCAGAATCATTGGTTATCATGATGATCAACTTAGTGGTTTCTTTTTAAAAATATTTTTTACAAAAATTTATATATATTATATTATATTATATTATATTATATTATATTATTATATTTATTGTGTGTTAGAGAACACACTTTTCCCTCTACGTGAATGTGAAGATCAGAAGACAACTCGTGGGAGTCAGTTCTCTCCTTCTATCACGTGGGGTTCTGAGGATTGAACTGGGATCTTAAGCCTTGATTAAAAACATCTCTATCCACCAAGGCATCCTGCCTAACACCATTCCTAAGGCTATTGTAGACATGGACATGAGTTGAATATACACCTGCTGAAATGTCAAGGACATCTCTGAAATTTAAGCATTTTTAAAAAAAAGTTCCTGAAATTATTCCTAGTCTTAGTTAATTCTCTAACTTGTAAAAAATATTGACAGAATCATTTTATGACTGTTACTGATGTTATTTCTCTTATAGGCAAAAGATTTTCAGATATTCCTGTTCTGCTATTTCTACTGATCTTGACACTTGTTGGTTTTTAGCTTTGAAATTTGTTTTGATCTTCTACCTAGGTTTTATTTCCCGAGGCACACTTTTTGTGAGGGACACAATCTTAGTTGTGCTAGACACATATCAGCTGTCAATTTTCTTTCCCTGCTTTCTCTGCTTTCCAGGAGTTCTCAGACAACAGGAAGCATCAACGTGAGATGCCATGACAGAAGGAAAGAGAAATGAGAGAAACATCTTCTCCTGCTTTCATCTTGAAGGTAGTGACTAATGGTGGCAGTTGCCTGTCAGAAATGCAGTTCTCCTTCTGAGTAATATCCTTCCTCTCAAGCCTCTCAGTGTGTCTCATTTTCCTATTGTTTATTTTCCTCTTGATTATGAGACACTCTGAGGAAAGCAACTGAGTCATTAAGGATTTATTCTGGCTCCTATACAAGTTCCATCATGGTAAGGAAGTCCAGGCATCTGGGGCTTGAACCAGCTGCTCACACTACATCAACAGTCATTTGGAGAGCAGTGAATACTATGCAGGTATTTGGTTTCCTTTCTCCATATATATGGTCCAGGATTCCAGACAGGGAGTGGTGTCACTGACATTGGGCAAGTCTTATCACTCCAATTAATGTAATCAAGATAATTCCCCCTCAGGCATGGCCTGAGGCCCATCTCCATGGTGACTCTAACTCTGTCTAGTGTACAACACTAACCATCACAGATGGCAAAGGAGAACCCCTTGCATCTATAGCAGTGTCTCCCCATCCAATTTTATAGGATCCTGCTGCATCTGAGATTTAAATTAGCATAATATAGATTAAGGAGGGAGTGTATAAGTTGAACCTAGCTTATAACAATAACTGGAATGAGAACTCTCAAATGAAACCCAAGAAAATCAGTTGCTTGATGTCTTTAGGAAGAATAACAAGTTGTTAAGCTTTGACTGAATGATGCAAGAAGATTGATGGAGGTTACACTAACAAGATGCATATAGTAGCTTCTTGATCTGGAGATCCCATCATTGGACATAAATAACCAAAATGACAGGATTTTTTAACTCCTTTGGCTCTTTTCAAAGTTATAAACGGTTCCTCAACTGAATGTTCATACAAATATATGTATATATGAAGTTAATCTCTGCTGGATTATATATGAGGTAATAGATAGATAGATAGATAGATAGATAGATAGATGTTAGATAGATATATAGATGATTCACGCTCTAGGAATATTACAGAAAAGCTTCCTTCTCTTTTCAAAATTTTATTTTTCATACATCATACAAATATACATGGAACACACATATGATAAGAGGAGGAAGTCTGCAAAAGATTCCTTATACAGCTATAACAAGTGACAAACTCAGTGATTTAAGATGAGAGCGCTTAGGGAGGGACCCACGGCTCCAGCTATATATGCAAGGGAGCTATATATAAGTGGGAGAAGAGATCCTTGGTCCCACGAAGGCTGGACGTCGTGGGGGGGGATACTCGAGGGTGGGGAGGTGAGGTACGGGGGAGGGTGGATGGGGGTAACCAATGTGGAGGCAGGAGGAGGGGGGAAGGGATAGTGAGTTCCTGGGAGGGAGGGGGGAAATGGGTTAAGGAGAGAACATCTGAAATGTAAAAATATTTCCAATAAAAAAATAATAATAATAAAAAAGATGAATAGAATTTTTCCCTGTAGAATTTTGAATGACTGAATGGAGGAAGTTTGACTACACCAGGCTCAGGGGCCCACAGGGTCACGCACATCCTAGAGGTCTTTGAAAGGCATCTCCATTGCTCCTAGCTTACCTTTCAGAGCTACATTTTCACAACTGCATGTGGTCTAGATTCTTTCTCTGTCTTCATATTCAAAAACATCTTCAGATCTATCACCAGTTATCTGCTTTCATCTCATTTTTCTCCAGGAAAAACCTATGATTATTTTACACCCCGACAGGCTACCCAGTACAATCTCTCCAGAACATCTTTAACTTATTCACCCACATAAACTCTGTATTTGTCATTCATAGTCCATTTCTGGATTCAAGAATACTTGCAGCCAGGTAGATATTTTTAGAAATGAATTTTGTTTTGTCTCCTGGTCATGATGATGCAAGCATCTACTTGATAAAGGGTCACATGGTAGAGATGAAAATCTGGCATAAGTATAAAACACAAAACACAGAGACAATCTCCCTTCATAACAGCACTCACTGATCCAATCCAATCTCGTGGGTATAGGAAGTAATCCTGTCCCATAGGAACAGGGTCTCACCCCTGGGGAAAGATACTGATTGCTCAAAACAACCTAGTGTCTACTTAGAGATCCACTTACCAATACCACCATAATGGCAAATAACTTCCAACAATTGTGGTGAGGTCAAATTACATCTAAAACATGGTAACTATGCCAGGTTATATTGACAGAGTCAGTGAATTCAGGTTTGTGTGCAGTTAGCTCTTCATTGTATACAGTCTTTCGTTTCTGTCCACATAGGGCAGCTTTCTTAAGACCATTAATAGCCAAATGACTTTCTAGAACTAATTCCTTCAAAACAGTTTGTCTCATAATATATGTTCTATTTTTAACACAGCAGTCTAAATGTTCCAAGAAAGAAATAACTTGTCCCCTGGAGTACATTTGGAAATATCTGGAGAACATTTTGCTTGTCAAAACTAGAGGATGTGAAGGAGCAGAAGAATGCTAGCTGGAATCTTCTGGACAGGCGTCTAAAATTCTTATACTGAACAGAATCACAGACATGAGAAAGCAGTTGCCAAGAAGGAAGAATGAAAAAAAAAAAAAACTCCTACCACCAATACTGATGACCTGAGTTCATATACAGGAGCCATACAGTGGAAGAAGAGAGCCAACTCCTACAAGCTGTCCTCATATCTTCATGTAACGCATGGCATTTTCATGCATGTGCATGCACACACACACACAAAGTAATCCAGAGGCAGACAGACAGACAGAGAGACTGAGAGACTGAGAGACTGAGAGAGAGAAGAGGGAAAGAGAAAAAGAGAGAAAAGGAATAATAATTATTTGGTTTAAAATCTCAGTACTGGTAGAATTACAGAATTCTTGTTTTGTCTGTTACATGGTTTATAACCTTCTGTCACTTCAGTGCTAAATTGTTTTAATGATATATTCTATAATGTATCTTCATAACATTTAAGAACAAATAGTTCTATTTTAAGAAAAAGTGGCTCGACATGATTCTGCATATCTTTAATCCCAGTTCTTGGGAGGAAGAAGCAGGGGATCTCTGGGAGTTGGAGGGCAACCTGGCTACCTTATGAGTCTCAGGACATCCAGGACTTCGTGTAAACTGATTAATTAAATTATCAGCTACTTTGAAATAAATAACTGAAAAACATTGAATTTTATATGGAGGTAGGAAAGTATCTTAGATTAAAATTGGAAGGATAAATATTTTCACAATGTTAATGGTGAGCCAGAACTCTGGATGTCTCTGATCTTTTTCAATCTGGATGTCCTTGTGTCATGTAGCCCGTCTCTTAGCAGAGAAGATACCTTTCAGCTGTATCTTCTACTGTTGTGCACATAGACAATGCATGTACCATCCAATGCCTGAAGTAATGTGGGTTTGGAGACAATTTTCCAGCAAATCGTAGTAGTGGTTCTCACCCTTCCTAATGTGTTAACCTGTTATAGAATTCTACATGCTGTGTTGGCCCCCAGTCATAAAATTATTTTCATTGCCACTTTAAAACTGTAATTTTGCTATTGTATGAATCATGGGGTAAATATCTGAGTTTTCTTGTGTGACCTATAAGCTGAGATCCACTGGTATAGTGTATCTGAATCATGCTTATCTGTAACACCTTCATAGAACAGCTAAGTTATAATTCTCTCCATGGACATGTATTTCTTCACTATTTTTCAGTATTTCTGTATGCCTTTTTCAAAAGCATTTAATATTGTATTTCTCAATCAGCCATAAACAGGAAATCTGTATCAACTTCTCCCCCATGAGACTCATGGAACATCATCAAAGAGGGTTTGGAAAGGATGTTAGAAACAGAGGATGGAGAGAAGTGCCAAGAAATTGTGTTTTCTGCATATGACAAGGCTGATGAACACATGAACTCATGGGAGTTATGGATACCTACACCAGATCTGCATACAATCAAGCCAGTTAAGAATTACACTACGAAAAAGGGCAGGCTTTCCAAACCCATCCCTAGCTGATAAGCTAATGACAGTTGTTCACTACTGAGAAAGGAAACATCATTTTTCTTTGGGGGTTGCCACTGCCCATGTTCTAGTGAATGACCCGACACATGGGCACCATTAATTTAATTTAAAAAAAAAAAAAAGATGAGATATTTGGAGATGAGATCTAGGGGAAAGTTGGAGGTAGGACATGGGCATGGATATTTCTGTTTTCTGTTTCAGTTACCTGTGATTATTTTGATCAGTTTCCCAAATTAGCTGGTATTAGCCTTAATCACCAACATTTGTTTTGAAGAGAACACAGAAATCTTGTATTGCTCAAATTTAAAATCAAAAGTGATCTCCCTCTGTTTTAGTTATCCCAAAACTAGACAATAAAAAAGTAATTTATTTGAGGGAAGGTCTCTGATAAAGACAATGTGGGGTGGTAAGACAGAAAGAAAGGAAGCAAGAAATGCATGTGGCAATTATCCATGAGCAGTCAGTGTGCCATGAATGATAAAAGTATGGTAGGCAATATAAAACGTGACTCAGAGGTACCACAACCGAGTCAAGAAGAGTGGACAGATACCTAGCAAGCTTTGTTACCTTGACCAGTCCAAGAAATTTCAGACTTACTTTAGAATCAGCTAATTATGATCTGCCAACAAAACATACACACACACACACACACACACACACACACACACCTAAGCATTCTAATTAAGCAAGCTTTGACATTGATGTAAGAATATAAAAGATGAATAGCAAGGACTATATTCACCCAGTCCCTCCCACTTCTTCATTCTTCACATGTAATCAATCCACAAAATCTGGACAATTTTATTTCTGAAAGCCTTTCTAGATCCGTTCCTTCTTATCTGCTGATATTAATTTTCTATTGCCACATAAGAAATTAACATACACTGCACAGCATTAAAAATCAGCGACTTATCTCATAGCTCTGGTCATCAGAAGCCCAGGCACAATATATCTGTGTCCTATGCTCAGCATCTCAAAAGACTATAATCAAAGGGCTGGTCATGCAGGGTTCCTTTCTGGACCTCGGGGTCCTCTGACAGGCTTATGTAGATGTTGGCAAACTTCAGATCCCAGTGGGATTTTTTTCCTGAGGTCTTGGCTTGCTTGTTGGCTGTCATCCAGGAGGGCACTCCTGTGTCTTGAAGGATGTTTACAGTTCCTTGCCAAGTAACCTCTCAGGACCTCTCACAACATAGCAGATGACTAGTTCAAAGCCAGCAAGTAACATCATTAAGAAAGACACTGCTCATCACCTTTGTCATATCCAGTTTATTCACTCTATTTATAGTTCCTATCCACAATCAAGGGGAGATATGCGAACATTAAAAAATGAAGAATATTTAACACCATGTCCTTGAAATGCTTCCTTTCCGTTCTCAAGACTCTTGCCAAGTCAAGGGAGCAAGGAAAGCTAATTAAGACCAGAACATTCAGATAAGGTTATCAAGAGGGTCACTGAGCCCCTCTCACTTGAACTGGGAGCTAGAGCTAGCTAGCAGGATATGTTTAGGCTTTTCTTCACATGCAGGCTTAGCTTTTTCCAGAGTAAGTTAAGCTCATGGTGCCATTAATTATAGCGACTACCTGATAAAAAGAGAAAAAGGAAAGAAAACACTTTCCTTCAGTAAGCGATGTGATAAAAAGAAAATAAAAGTCTGTGCTTAGGACAAGTACTGCAGTCTATCGGGCCACCTGGGGCCACCTGTGATTGTTAATTGTTGACGTGCTTTAGGGACCATCTTTGTATCACTGTTAGGGTCCTATGTGCCTTTCTTGGACCATTGCCATTACTGAACATTGGGCCTTAGAAATGCATATGCCTCTTGTTGGCTTCCCTGTTACTAATTAACCTCCTTTGTTAATTTCCCTATTAGCAAGTATCAATAAACTTGGTGTCTTAGAAGCCACATCTCTATCCTTACTTCAATCTCCTGGCAAAATACTTTAGTGTCACAGTATAGTTTAGCTGTCATAAGTACATGAGGAAATGATATAGGGACATGTTTCAAGATTCCCTTAGTATTTTTATTCTATAGGAACTGTATGTGTCCTATTAGGTAACATCATCTTTTAAATTAAGTATATAAACTATAATTAAAACAAAAAATCTATATGATCTTTAGTTCTCCCTGCCCAACTTAACAGACAGATTTAACATGAGTGGTAATCTACCTTTGCAGATACAATGATAAATTTTAATATGAGTCCCACCCTCCTATGATATAGACACCACCTCACCTCAGTCCTCATCCCTCCTCATTCAGATTCAATAGCCACAGTAGAAGGCATGCAGTTTCTCTCATCTACTGTGCTAGATTCATTGTCTTATTTTGGCCTGTCAGTTGCAACTTCTGCCTGAAATGTCTGTGAATTGTGTCTGCTAATTAAATTGGATGGCTCATCAAAGGTAATAGGAAACATACATAGACCTCCAAACTGCTCTCAGTTACCTTCATTTGTAGATTAACTTCTTGGTTATATATCACTAACAGAACATTCCAGATGTGTTCCATCCAACCTATTAGACAGTAAAATGCCTGAAGATAAGAAGAATGCTATCTTTGTGCTTTTTTCTACTTAATATATATTAGGTAGAAATATATATACAATATTATATGTATATATATTTCTATATACATGTTCCTACCTGTTCATATAATATATATAATATATATTCTACCATACATATATATGTTTCTGCCATATATATATATGAGTTTCATCCTCTTCATATGATATATATTATGTATCATACATATTATAATTATATAAACTAAAAACATAATAATATATATTGATAAATATACATATGTATTTACCTATAGGTGTGACTCATTATGTTAAAATTTAGGATTATAGCTTCAAATGTATATTACTACTCATATTAGATCTGTCTGTTAAGTTGAAAAGGAAGAACTAATGGTCATATATTTTTTTAACTATAGTTTGCATATTTTATTTGAACGATGATACTACTTAGGGACAGAAGTAGTTCCTGAGGAAGAAAAGCACTAAAGGAATCTTGAAACATATCCATATATTATTCCCTCATGTACCCCACAGCTAAACATATAATACATACCCCTTCATATATGTATAAATGTGTGTGTGTGTGTGTGTGTGTGTAAATCCCTCAAGGTTAAGGATTATATGTGTGTATCTATATACAATGAGCATAATATTTTGAATTAATAAATAAAGAGTTCATTAGTAGTCATGGAAGTCAGTCACAAGCTATCTGAAACAATCATGAATAGTAAAATGAGCTTTAATAATAATTAGAATTACTAAGCATGCAAAAAGTATGATAAACAATAATTGCATTTTTCATTTAGACTGGTGTTGCATGAGCCTTGGTTTATTATTCCAGAAGCCTTCATCAGTGTTTATGAGACATCGCCCATGGGAAAATGGATCTTCAGTGAAATCAGTAAATCTAATATACGCATCTCATAAAGAAAAGATGAAGCGGGGATTAAGATCCAAGTCTGAGATGCCAGATGAGTTCTGTATCTGATTGAATGATTTTCTTGGACCAGAACTAATTTTTATCATCATAGTATTTGCCAGAGCTGTGGACACATGAGGCCTGTGATATCCCATGGCAAGTGCACTAGCACTTCCCAAGCTCATGAACCACAGCCCTTGCACCTTAACACCAGGCTGAATAGAGCAAGACTCCAATATAATTTTGATTTCTAATCCCTTGTTATCAATTGTTCAACTGTTTTAGCATAAAAATGGGAGGGATATTATTCCTTTATCCCCTGCTGGCTATAACCCTGGTAAAGTCATAATCCCTGCCACAGTAATCGATTGCAGAAGACATTGCTTTGATAAAGCTCTTTAACCACAATCTTTGTGCAATGTTTGGGATGGTGCAATGATTGGCCTCGCTTTCTCTTGTGACATCTTTTCACACTTCTGTAGCTTCCCAAACTTATAATTCAGCTTCATTGAAATAAGGACAAAGAAAAAGCCCTCTCAGCCTTGGTTGAAAATCATGCCACCCTGGTGCTTAATCTCCTTCAAAAGCCCTAAAATATAAATTAGGCCTCTATTCATTGTGTCCCAAAGAGATTTCTTTTGTGGGCTTGCACTGCCGCGGGGCCTCCCCAGCAGCTCACAGTGGCCATCTGGTTATTTTGCCTTCCCAGATGGCCACAGTCAGCACTGATTCCAGGGGCTGGGAAAAGGAGAGGGAAGAGGCATTTGGTAGCTGACAAAATTTTACATTTTTAATGCAGACACAAATCCACATTTCCTTTTCTCTCAGCTTTGCGATCACCTGTTCAGGTTGTTAACACATAGCAGATACCTCTGTACTTATCACACCAGTCTTTTATGGTTTTGTGATGTTCAAAGAATGTTTTTAAATGTATATAAAAAAATTCTACTAGGAAGGACCAATGCTTCATTTTCATGAAAAGAAATTATAAAAAGTGTAAAGATACTAGGCTCGTGTCAAGTAGTAAGTTTCAATGGTACATTGTGTTCTGTAAAAGAAAAATGGATGAATGGAATATATAGTTAGGGAACTCTAATAAGATGTAGTGAAAACACTTATATAGGTTTGACAGTATGCCAGGAAACATCTGAGAAACTCACACTAGTATTAAATATAATAGCAATTCTGAAAGCCATGGCAATTTTTAAATATAATCTATATATCACTTTAACATTTTGAAAAATTGTATATCAACATATTATTGCAAAAAAAGCCAAAACAAAGAAACAAAGCCCGAGAGACCCTGAATTGACTTTCCCAAGTTTCCCCCAATAATGACATCTTAGAAACTATAATATATTAACTATTTTATTGAAAGTGACAGAAAACATCCATATTACTCAGTGTTCTCCAACTTAATTAGATTCATTTGTGCATGTACAATTAGTTCTATATATTTTTGTCATATGTAGAATCATCTACCCACCATCATGGTTCCAAAAATAAACAACCTCACTCTAAAGAAGACCCCTGCTAATGTTTGTTAGAATCATATTCATGCATGTCCCTCGTTCCTTATTCTTGTTAACTACTAATGGAAACTCCAGTCCCAATTTTTATTTCAAAAATGTTCCATAAATGAAATTGCATAGTATACATATCCTTTTAGGCTGATTTTCTTCATTTTGCCTAGTTCTCAAAAGATTCATCTAGGTAATTACACAGATTAGTAATGTGTTCATTTTATTATCTTTTTATTTTACTTCATTTATTCGTATAAGCCTAATACCAGTCCCTTCTTAGTTGTTTAGACTGTAAGGTCTGTAGTGATGTTCCATGTTTTCTTCCTGACCCTGGAGCTTTCTGCCTTCCCTCATGTGAGTTTTTCATGATATAAAGTGATCAGCTGCTATTTTTAAAAAACAACTTTTGTTTCATTGATCTCCTATACTGTTTTAGTCTTCAATTTCATTGATTTTTCCTTTTGTCATAATTTATTTTTTATTCACATTATGTCCCAATTGCTGCTGGTCTCCTTTGTCTCCTCCCAGTCCAGATCTTGTAAATGTCTCTCCCCATTAGCCCCACCCCTTCTTCTCAGAGAAAGGGAAGCTACCCATGAGGACCACTTTACCCTGGGACATGTAGTCCTAGAAGGACTGAGCACCTCTTCTCTCACTGAGGTCCAACCAGGCAGTCCAGGTTGAACAGAATCCAATGGAAGGCAACAGGGTCAGAGACAGTTCCTGTTCCAGTCGTATAGGAACCTACATCAAGACCAAGCTCCACATCTGCCACAAATGTGAACGGAGGGGCTAGATCCAGCTCCAGCATGCTCTTCGGTTGGTGGTTCAGTCCCTGTGAGACCCAATGTGCCCAGGCTAGTTAGGTCTATAGGTCTTCTTGTGGTGTCCTTGACCTCTCTGGATTGCTCAATTCTCTTCAACAAGATTCCCCTAGTTCTGTCTGATCTGTGGGTCTCTGCATCTGTTTCCATCCACTGTTAGATTAAGCCTCTGAGAAGATAGTTATGCTAAGGTTCCTGTCTGCAAGCATAGCAGAGAATTCTTAAAAGTTCTCTCACATGGGATGGGTCTCAAGTTAAGCCAGTCATTGGGTGGCATCCCTTCAGTTTCTGCTCTATCTTTATCCCTGTGCATCTTGTAGGCAGGGTAAATTTTGTGTTGAAGGTTTTGTGGTTGGGTTGATATCCCCTCCTTCCACTGGAAGTCCTGCCTGACTACAGGAGGTAGCACTTCAGTATCTATATCTCCTGCTGGTAGGAATCCCAGGTAGGGTCACCACTATACCACAGGGACACTTGTTCAACTATGTTCATGTTTTCTAATGAATCAGTCTTCATTTTCATACAATGTCCTTTTATATGCCTAGTACATTTTGCTTTCTCTACGTTATACTTTCATATTTGTTACTTTTTATATGGTGTATCTTTTTCTTACATTTATTTCTGCATTTATTTGTGTGTGAGAGGGTAAGCCTTTGTGTGTCACAACACAAATATGAAGGTTGGAGAACAACATGCAGGGGTCAATTCTCCTTCCTGTGAGTCCCAGATATAGCACTAGTCATCAGGCTTGGTGGTGAGCTTTTTATCTGCTGAGCGATCTCACCAGCACTCGAATTTTCAACCCATTTTTTGTGATTTAATTTGAAATAAGGCAGGTTTTTACAAACAGTATATAATTGAGTATTTTTATGCAACAATGTGTCTGTGTACATGTACTCATGTGTGGGTGCCCACAGATATCAAAGAAATTGTTCTACTAGATCAGGAGTTACAGATGTTAGGAGCTGCCAGATGTGGGTGCTAGGAACTGAACTAAGTAGACATAACTGCTGAGCCATCATTCCAGACTCATGTAATTGAGTCTGCACAGTCAATTTGGATAGTGACTCACGTATTTAATATATATACATTTATGGTAATTGCTAACGTATCAGTGTGTATCTATCTTTTGTTTTCAGGTTTGTTTCTATGGCTTCCATTCATCTTCTTCTCTTTTCTTGCTATGCCTGGGTTGCTGGATGACGGTGTAGATATGAGGGAGTCTTTAATAGTTGTCACAGGATTTGTTCTGACCATTATAATGCACAGGCATATGCAACAATCTGCCAAGAGCAATATATTTGTCCCTTACGGTGAAATAGGAAAACATTACTTTTATGCATTCACCTTTACTTTGGCCCTTTGTTTTACTATTTTTCTGATGTTTTAACATTTTCACTTTTACCATCCCCTATCCGTGAGAAATGTTGTACAGTCAGAATGTCTGTGTGGGCACAATAAGAAAACCCCCACTTCTCATCACCTGAGAATGTCTTCATTTCTGTTGTCTCCCTGAAGGATAGTTTTGTTTATATACATAATTCACCATTGACACTACTTCTCTTTCAGTGAGAAAAAATATGGCACTTCCTTTTTGCCACTGTGGTTTCATGTGGGAAAGTAATTGTCATTTGTCTTGTTAGTTCAAGCTGCCATAACAGAACACCATAGAGCAATTCTGTAAGCAGTAAAATGCACTTCTGGAAAATGGACATGAGATCTGTGTGAGAGCATACAAGCATGAACAGATTCTGGTAAGGGTACCATTTTGGCATGCAGATTATCACTGTCTTCTTCAAATGTGAGAAAGAGAACAGGAGAATCTCTCAAGCCCCTTTCATGAAAAGACTAGTCTATCTGTTTCATGAACGTTCAACCTTAGTGATCTAATGACCTCTCTGGGACCTCAGCTCTTAATGCTATCACACTGCACATTAGTGGTAAAGCCACGGTGGAGATCAGTGATGCAGGATGGAAAGCTAAGAGCACATAAGAGGGAAATGAGGCCCTTCACCATGGGATCTAGTTCCCCACCTTCTGACAGTCAAGAAACATCAGACACTACTGACAAGGCCCAAATTGCCTACAGGGGCATTCATATTTTCCTGAAGATCAGGATGTTTAAAACCAGTGGGAAAGAGCACTTCTCACCAAACTGGACACCCTGAGTTTGATCCTTAGAACCCACAAAGCAGAGAAAACAGACTCCCACAAGTTGTTCCCTGATATTTAAGGAATTAGAGCCCATAAGTTCATACACTCACAAATGCACACAAGTGCGCACACACACACACACACACATACATACACACCTAATATAAAAAACTAACAACAAAAAATGCACTATATTTACTGAGAAAAGGGCTTTTTAAACACTATCCTGATACCAATTAGTTCATTCAATGACATCGTCATTAAGAATCCTTTGAGACAAAGAGAAGGAACACATCTACCTTGTGGGCTTCTACTCTTAGGTTTGGAGTCAGAAAAGGGTGAGCCTGGCAGACACTGGCTCCCCTTAAACTATGCTTTCCCCCTCTAGTTTTAAAAGTCTCAAATTAACTCTCCTTTACATCCAACAGAATGTACTTCTGGAGTTGTTTCCTAAACTACATTCAGAGCTTGCAACTATACTTTGTAGAAAGAAACTGAAAGAAGCAGACTTTGGGAACAGAAGGCCAAAAGTACATTTTTAAAAACAAAATTTCACCCTATTTCTAATATTTTGTCTTATATCTCACCTTCTTATTTGCATCCCTCCAAAAGAAGATAGAATCAACAAATTTAGTCTGTAATCTCAATGGCTTAAAATATTTTCTTCAACTTGATTTTACACAATACAAATTTCATTGCTGTTCAAACACCAAATATAATAGAAATCTCACTTGAAAATATTAATCTCAGGTTCAGATAAAATTTATTAAATGGTTTACATACATAAAGAAGCCACTTATGTGTCCAAATTTATTATCTTACAATGCTTAATGTAAGTTAAAATATCATAAAATATTTGTCATTCATTTTCTGAAAACATCATTTTAATAGAACTAAGTTATCTGAAAGATTTTTAGGACAGCATATTTTACTCATTACTAAGGTACTAAATGGTGTGAACATCATCTTTATGGGAATGCAAGTCAATAGGGACTATAAGGAGTGGATTCATTGTTATTGCTTAAATGGGTAAGAGAAGACCTCCAGAATTCTTTAATGCTTTATACTGAAAGATTTTTATGCAAAATTATGTGTAAGAAGGGAATATGCTTTTCAAAAGCAATTATATTTCAGTAACAATTTTAAGTCTAAACTACAATTTAGCAAGTAATAATAAAGAAATGTATAGTAAGTAATAAATGTAAATGTAATTTTGGTTTCTATGATCTATAGACATCATATAGCTCATACTGATGTTTTTCTTTTTTTTTTTTTTTTTAATAGGAGGCTGTCCTTTCTCTGAGGGCTCACAAGCAATTTCATGATTTATGTAATCTGTCAGTTCAATGAATCATGTATGCTACCTGATTTCTTTTTAAATTCGGCTTTCTTTGACATCTTAATATTTTAGTGGAGATTTTTTTTCTCCCTTCAATAGGATGTCAAAGGAATTCACACTTTTTCAGTGAGGTTGGAACTAGCGGTGTGTACAGGTTTAGGGAACAATAACTTAAGACCAGCATGCCAAAGCAAATGCATCGTGTTGGAATAGAGTCTAATATAGAACATGTTAAAGTGAAATGGAAGCAAAAGAGGATTAATTTTGAAACTTAACAAATTATTTAGTGTACTTCCCCTCAGACCTGGGCACACCTCCTCTCTTTAGAAATGGATTTTGATTCTGTAACTCGCTTCCATCAAACAGACTCTATAGAATGAAATATGTGTAACTCTCAAGACGAGGTCATTGAAGGCTTGCAATTGTCACTTTAGAATTTAATGGATCACTCTCACATGCTAGAAACTTGATGTCCTGCCATGAGGACTCTCCAGCAGCTCTTTGCAGGGGGCCATGTGGCTGGGAACAAGGTCTCTTGCCAAGACTATCAGGCCTAGTGCCAACATTTGTGGACGTAAGTCATTACAGAAGTGGGTCCTACAGCCTTGGTTGAGTTTTCAGATGTCAGTAGCCCCATGCACAACTTGACTTGAGCCCTGCCAGGACCGTCTACTTCAGCTACCTTTAAAGTAGTGATCTGTAGAAGTGGAGATAATATATTTTTGTTGTTTTAAGTTTCAAATTTGGGGATCGTTTGTTATACACAGACAGTTTACCATTACAAATAGTTTCCATTTCAGCCTTCAACATAGAAACCATACCTTTGAAGTCCACAAGTAAACATAGGCTGACATGAGATAGATTTTACAAACATTCTGGAAAATGTAGAACTCCTCAGTTCTACCCAATTCACTCCTCCTTACTCAGCTTAGCTTTCCAATACTTTATGCATTTTTTTTTCTTCCTCAGAGAATCAAAACATTAGAATAGCACATCTAGAATGTTCTTGTTCAGATAAACCTGAAGCAGTCAAATTGTTTCTCAATGAGAGCATTCTGTATAGAAATCAGAACATTATCTTTTTGTTCACAAAACAGGTATGCTTTATCCAATCCATCTGAATATTTGTTGTTCTGATATTAAGCAGTTTTTGTACTAATGTTCTGCATAAACTATTTAAATGTATTGTTGGTAATGTACAGAGAATAATAGGAGATTCATAAACACTTCATTTGAATACATATGTATATTTACCCCTTTAAGATGTTGAATTCAATCAAAGTTAATGGAAAAATTATCTCCAGCAAGCACACCAGCTGAGTTAACTGCTAAACAAGAAATATATGATAAACAATGGCTTCCTAAGCTAGACATCCCTGAGAGTGACATAACTCTGTCATTGGTTTAACGTCCTCTCTGAAATCCCACTGTTATGTGCAAGGAACTCCCAACCTGAACACCCTAAGAGTAATATTAACAGCCCCAGTCAAATCTGTTTTCTTAAATATTTTTTCTGTCTGGCTGCACATGTCCTTTCTTGATATAGGTTTTTCAAGGGTGACAAAACATTGTACTACATTAGGAGAGACAATTCTTAGAGGAAATACACCACACTTTCATCCTAAAACAGGTACATATCTCTTACACAAATTATTCCATTGCTGTTATTTGGTTTTGCCAAAGGCTGTACATTGCCTAATGGTATGATTCCAAGAATAATTCTAATTATAAACATATGGGGTGCTTTTCCTTATAAAACTATTCCCTAACTACATTTCATGAAAAGAATATGAAAAAGAATAAGCAGTTTTAAATATCCAAGTTATAGACAAAACACTTTAAAAGGCCAGAGATATTGTCTATATTTAACATTACTAGTTTTGTTATGTGCTAGGTCACAATTCAAACGAAAACTGAGTAAGAGGTATATACAAATTGTCTTATACATCATCACGCATGACCTAGCAAATACTGTTGTAAAAGAATCCATAATTCAGCACACTGAATTAAGAAAGTTTAATGTATATACTACTTCAGTGTTAGAATAAAAAAAAATGTAACTGGAATTCTAAGATTAAAACCATAGTGACAGGTATTAATTGCTAAGAAGAAGTATTGTGGCATTTGAATATTAAGATTAACAATTTCACCATCACAGCTATCACCCTTGACACCTAAGGCTGAACAGCTTCCCTTGTGCTAGAAGTTATGACAATACCAGCTCCTGTCTATACTTCGAGGGGACATTTCAGAGATCTGACAGCTGATCCACAGGAATCCAGGAGGAAATATCAAGTAGGTGTTACTTCTCTGTACAGTGAGGCTTCCAGAAAGGCTGGGAGAAATTTGTGTGGCTCAATCTTGCTGGAAATTCACTTAATGTGCTCTGTCCTTCTCCCCAGTGTCTCCATGGGAATGATTTAGGGATGTGGCCTGCCATGTCTTGATTTAGCACTAAGACCTTAATCACAATAAAACTCCAGCCTCTGCAGACCCTTTGCTGCTATCTTCACGAGGTCTCTACAATCTCAGGTTCTGTATTCCTCTCAATTCATTTAGAACCAAGTTACAGTTGTTCTGGCTAACCACCCTCCTTTTGGAATTTGTATTTAGACCAGTTGGAGATAAGACTTTGTGCTTTAGGGAGCAGGTGTTAAGAGACACAACGAAAAGTCAAGCTGTTGGGGAGGTACAGAACCGGGTAGGTTGAAGCAATCAATTTTATTGCCGTACACTGTTTCTCTTGCTCCTAACAGCTGTTCTGAGGATAGTAGGAACCTACCCTGCTGAGCAGATTTAAGTCAGAGAATGGAAAATCTGCTTCATTTCCAGGCTGGAGGGTCCCACATTAAAAGACCATAAAGCTCAAGTCATTTAAATTCTAGCTCCAGGGGCGAGTTAACTTTGCCATCTTACAAAATGTCTGTTAATACAGATCTCAAAGGCAGGTTGCTTGTCATTTTATCATTTGCTACAACACAGCAGTTTTTAAAAGTTGATTTTTTGATTTCCTGCCTTACACATTTGTGTATACACACACACACACACACACACACACACACAGTTACTTGACTAAATAAAGAAAAAGCATGTCATTAATACATCACACATGTGAAAGCTACTATCAACCTAAATCTACCAAGACAAATTGAAACTTTAAGACTTCTTGTATTGAAATGACCATTTCACTATTTAGTTTACAGAAAAATATATAATTTATGACCATACGCCTCAAAATAAACACTGTGAGGTTTGAAAATGTCCGGATTGTTGATTTGAACCATTTCTGCCCTGGAAGAATCCCTTGGAGGAGCTGATTTAAGATCTCAATTGGTCTGGAGAGTCTGCTGTGTTCAGTGGCTGGCTGGGTATCACTTCTGAGTGTGCCACAGGTTTCCTTGGGAGATCCTCATTGATTCAAGGCCTGAGAGGTTCTGATGCTGTCAGTGAGACGTCTCTAATGAAATTTCCTTAGGAAGTGCTGCTTTGAGGTCCTCCACTGCAATTTTAAACTACTTGGGAAACAAGGAGAGAGTGGGGTATATAAATACTTCTGGGTCAAAGATCAGGGTTGAATGCCAAGTGGCAGCTGAGACAACTGGTAATGGCTTTAGATTCCCAACGGGAAAGCAAGAAGGAATTAAAAATGAAACACAAGGAAGGGGGCTGGACAGATAGTTCTGTGTTTAAAACATTTGTTGCACAAGGACGAGATCTGGAGTTCAGATCTCCAGCATAAATTTAAACTGATCCCATCAGTGTGCTGTGTAACCCCAGCAGTGGAGGGACACAGACAAGTGGATGGGGTTGGAAAGACTTGATGTCTGAGTCCAGATTCTATGAGAGATCCTGCCTCAAATAGTTTGTGCCTGCCGTCTACACCTGAGAATGGATTTGCCCTGAAAGGTAGCTGATAAACCTAGTATCACTTCAAAGATGTAAACTAATTTTTCTTTCTCAGAGCAGTGTTCACTCACAAATAGCTTCAGGCCTAGGGATGTCCCACATTCATGCTGGAATTTTTCTCTGACTAGGGTTCCACATTTTTAAGTGCCTGGCTCGCTCTTTTCTCTCTCTCTCTCTCTCTCTCTCTCTCTCTCTCTCTCTCTGTCTCTCTCTTTCCTTCCTTTCTTCTTCCTTACTTGTTTAAGAAAAATAAAAAGCAAGAATTTGAAAAAAATTGAGAGGCAGGAAAGAATATGATAAAATCATATTGTCCAAAGTATCAAAGAAAACATTTTTAAAGTACTCTACACAAAAAAGGGGACAAAGAAGTTGATGAATATACTCAGCACCGATGTGTAACATCCACAAGTCACACAGAGAAGAACATCTCACACCACACACACACACACACACACACGTGCACACATACTCACACCCTACAAGAGAGAGAGAAGGAGGAGGGAAGAAGGGAGGGGTGTAAAGAAAGAAAGATGGGGATGGGTTGGTTTGTTATAGTTCATGGTTACTTTTTTGAGAATAGATAAGTAATGCTTCTCAGTGATCTTATTATTTTAGGGTTTTATAAATAATACATAACAAAGTTCTATACCCAGAGAAAATTGAATTTACAACTAATGTTTAAATAGACTTATATAAATCTTGTCATATACTACATGTTTTATTATATTATGTTATATTCAAAAGATATCACAAGGTATAAAATATGTGGATATTAGGTTCAATAAGGATAAGTACTTACACAGAGAGAGTAAATAAATGGAGACAAAATTTATATGGGATTTTTAAGTATACCACAAAGTAAAAATATTAACACCATCTTATTTCAGTTTCATTCGTTTTCTCATTTTTTCATTAAATTATTTGGAAACATGAATATATATTTAAATAGAAGAGCATGCAATCAATTGAGAACTAAAAGCTCCCATCAATAGGAACAATAGAGACTGTCCAATATTAACCACTAGCAAACTCAGAAATATACATGATACCCAGAGATGGGCTCTTTTTACACTTTCCACTTTGTATTGTTTGGTTTAGCATCACACAGCTGATTTGTGAAAACAGGATGAAAACAATTTGCCTAGATTGGATTTCAGGAGCATCATTGGGGAAAAAAAAAAAAAAAAAAAAAAACAAGGAAGCCATTTTACCTCTTGTTGTACATTCTAACTTCAAAATAACAGGTAGAACTTCTAGAAGATGCCACATCAGTTTTAATAATTCAAATCAGCTTTTGGCTAAAATGAGAGTAGAGCTCAATAGAGAACACTCTTTTGGACATGAATCTGTTGTGAAAAATCTTTGGCTCAGAAAGAAAAATTAAAAACAAAAACAAAACAACAAGAAAAAACAAATAAACAAAAAAAATTGCCACTGACTGAGCCTAGGAGCTCATGCCATGAAGGGCAAGGGGATATTCACTGATTCCCCCCTGACCATCTGCCTCTGTCTTTCCTTTCTTTGTATCTGCCTGTCTGATTCTACGGCTCATCAGCAAGGCAGCAGCTGTTGAACTGTCTTCCAGAAGATGCTTAAGCCTCAGGTCTGAGACTTCACAGAGAAAGAAACTGTAATTTGTAAATATCATCACCCTTCAATCATACTGTGGCTGAGTCCCGGAGAAAGCCCAGCGTGATTCATAAGCACACAAGCCTACAGAAGGGCTCCCAGTTCACACCATTCATTCCCTCTAAAGAAAGAGTGAGGTCCAGACGCTTAGGTAATTCTCACCTTAGCCACACACATTTTGGGACTTAAAAAGGGCAAGGGTAAAATGGAAAAAGTGTTTGAGTAGGTATGATGCTTACCATATGTACCAGATTTTAAGTAATTATCATCAAGCATTAAAATATTTCAAAAATTTCAACATTTTGTCCTCAAAAGTATCTATTCTATACTGGCTTTCATACATCCAAAGCCATGTGTTTCTGATTCTAAGCTTTCATTTATTTGGAAAATATAGTCCAAATGATTTGTTTAGGGGAGAGAGGGAGGAATTCTATGATTCTACAGTTCATGATGAAAATTCTATTATTAAATTAGCAGAATTATTTAAATTTACACTTCAAAAACATATTATTCTACACCTAGTAGGTACTTAAATTAATGCTGATCTTGTATTTAGTCACTGATAAATGTTATAAGACTGGGAATTACTAATCATTGTCATTCCACATTACTCAAAAAAAAAAAAAAAAAAAAACCAGGTTCTCTGAGATTTATGTTAAAGAAATACTTAGGAACTAAAAACAATAAAAAGCAAATATTTTCTTATAAATAATGAAGATCATCTTAAATGGTCCTATGTAGAGTAGCATAGACTAGCACAGTAAGAGATCAGCAATGTGTCTTTGACATAGAAAAAAGTCAAAGTAAAAGAATTGATAATATGAAAGATTTACTAATAGATCTGCTTAGGATATATTAAGTCTCACAAAGTAGAATTTAATTAATTCTGCATCCACAATACTCCAAATGTATGTAGCGTGCTAATGAGGCTTATAAGAGACAAGCTAAATTTATGATGCTTGGATGTAAATGCTTGTTCACTGAGATTGGCCAGTTCTTAGGTCTGTCCCTAAAGACCATACCTCTAATAGAAAGTGCACAGGGACAGAGAAGCATACAGCCAATGTTAAATCCTGGCCTGCCATAAAGATCACAGTTTTCTTCTTGAGAAAAACATAATTATGCCAGATGAATGAGATCACCCTAGGTAACAACCATTTGAAAAGAAACTGGTATAAATAACACTGGAATATTTAAGGAATAATTCTAGCATTATCTTTACTATGTAAATAGCACATATCCCCAAGTGGCCAGACTTGCTTAAAGTGTAACCTGGGGCCAGGACCTAAAAGAGATCTAAGGTCGACAGCATATGTGACATACATAAGCCCAAGGTATATGTAGTTAGTAAAATCTTCTATTTGAAACCAACTCCTCTTTGAGCATTAGCCACAGCAGGAGAAGACTACTAAAAAAACTTCTGCTTTTTAATCTCTTAGTGTGAGTGTGCAGAGTGATTTCTCACTCCAAGGGTGTATCACCTCTATATTGAAACCATGCATTCATGAATATATCTTCATTAGCTTCACCCTTCACAGCAAGATCTCCCATTATTCCCACACCCATTGTTAAATATTTTGCATTTCTGGAAGAACCTCATGAATGGAATCACTAATGAATGAAAAAAACATATATCTACAAGGTAAAAAAAAAAACTGTGTGGATTCCTAGATCAATGTAAGCAATAACCGCGTCCTTTCTCCACTATTGAATTTTGAAAAATTACACATTCCCCCTCCAACCACCTACTCTCTGCCACAGACCCAGTACCTTCCACCTAAACACCACGAAGCAACCAAGAAACTATATAGTCTTGATATGTGGGATTCCTCCTAAGAGTTAACTGCTAGGTGTATTGTAGCTTCCAGAAGTCAACATCCGCGTCTTCCTTTTTGTACTGCATCCCTACATTTTTTGTTTGAAATTATACTTACATCATTTCCCCTTCCCTTTCCTCCCTACAAACGCTCGCACACACTTCTACTCACTTTCTTTCAAACCATGACCTCTTTCTTCATTATCTGCTTTTACACACCACACACAGACACACACACAGAGAGACACACACACATACATATATGCATATATACTACACATATATAATATGCATATATCTTCCTACATAAATAAACTTGCTCAGTCCATGTGTTACTTGTTTGCATGTTTTCAGAGCTGGCTAGTTGGTACTAGATAACCAATTATTTTTGGATATAACTACCTTATTTTTGGAACTTAATTATCCACCTCAAGTCCAAAATTTCTAGAAAGAACAAGAGGTAGAACCAGTACAAAATGTTTTAAATAAATATTACACAAGGCCATGTTATATGGAGCTACTCCAACAGGGTGCTGACTTAAAGAGAACTGGATGATTAAAGCACTGCTGAGCCTAAGAAAACTAGGCTATACTAAAGCAACGTAATAATGCAGTAATACACTTCAGTGAGCATCTTGAGGGTTTTGCATATCCATCCCCTCTCTAGGTTACCATTTTCAAAGCCTGTCACATGCCTGGCAATGTGTTTGATATCTCTGTAAACTGACATTCAACCCTCAAAATTAGCACAATGTAGACATCCTTATTATCTTTGCTAACCACTGTGCAGAGAGAAGACTACCATTGTAGGGATGGGAAAGATTTTGCCCCTTTGATTTTATTGGTTTTGATTCATTCACTAAACTCACTTCCTGAGTCACAAAGATAACTCTTGATAGAAAAATACTACAGTTTGCAAGGCTGCCTCATTTTACATAAATGCCAAAATGTATTTGTTCACACATCCCCACATGGTTCACTACCTGTCCTTAGGAAGCACAGTCAACCACAGCTTTGCATAAAGATTTCATCCAGAGCCAAAATTCTCTTTAACAATAGACATAGCTCACAAAATCAGCACAGAAATCTTCCCTAATGAGTGTCTGCCTGCTCCATCTGCAGGTACTGATGCCTGCCTAAACGTGGTACTCATTCTAGTGACAATTGTCAAACACGTTTTCCTTTTCTCCTTTTAATGCCCTTACTAGAGTCAGTTATCTTTATTTTTTAAAGTCGCCTAAGTAACACACTATTTTCATATTTTAGGAAGCTGTCTAGAACATTTTAATAATTACTTTTAATATATTAATTGTATATTTATCATTGGTTTCTATGATGGAGTTTTGAATGTATACATCAGAATTATTTTAATAGTTTTTTTATAACTTATTAGACATTATTAAATCCTATATTGAAATTTCATAGTGGATTACAAAAGATAATATTTATTAATATTTTATTTATTTACCATTCAAATGTTATCCCCTTTCCCAGTTTCTTCTCTGCAAATCCCCTATCCGATCATCTCCTCTCTGCCTGCTTCTATGAGGGTGCTCCCCCACCCACCTACCCACTCACTCCCACCTCATCATTCTGATGTTCCCCTACACTCAGGCATCTAGCCTTCACAGGACCAAGAGCCTCTCCTCTCATTGATGCCAGATAAGGCCATCCTCTGCTACATATGCAGCTGGATCCAGCCATGGATCCCTCCATGTGTACTCTTCTGTTGGTGGTTTAGTCCCTGGAGCTCTGGGGATCTGGTTGTTCTTCCTATGGGGTTCAAACACCTTCAGCTCCTTCAGTCCTTCCCTAACTCCTCCATTGGGGTTCCAGTATTTAGTCCAGGCAAAACCAGACTATTTGGGAACTAGGATTCTCTAATTAAATCTTGCTAATCTGTCGGTATATGTATGAAATTGTGTGTACTGTTGGAGAGGTGCTCAGCTAGGATGGGGAGAAAGCAGAGATCAATGTCTGGTTGTCTTCCTTTATTGCTCTCCATTTTATTTTTGTGGCAGGGTTTCTCACAGAACCTTGAGCTAACTATTTCAGCTGAACTGACTGACCAACATGTCCTAGGATCCACCTGCCTCAGCCTCTCCGTGGTGGTAATACAAATGTGCACTGTCATTCCTGTCATATACATATACACATACACATATACATATACATCATATACATATATGTGTGTTATAGTGTGTGTGTGTGTGTGTGTGCGTGTGGTGTGCGTGTGGTGTGTGTGTGTGTGTTCTGGATATCAAAACTCAAGTCCTTCTGATTGTACAGCTAACAGTTTACCTACTGAGGCAGCAGCCCTTTAAACCAAAACTATTTTAATTTGCTAAAAGAATCATAGCCTTTTCGTAGAAACATTAACATTTTCATGAGTTTTACAGCTTAATTTTGGTTCCCTAAATCCTTTTTGATGAAATCTAAAGTTTCTTCAATTCATGTACAAAGACAATGAAAATAACAGGAACAATTTCACCATTTTACGAATAAATATACAGAGAAGGAGTCAGGTGAAAATTAATGAATTAATTAGGTGAAAAATAATGAAATTAGGCCATATGAAAGTCTCATGATAACAGGGTGTGATGCTGCTTAAAGCTACAAAGTAATTGGGCCAATTAAAGTGCTGAATAAAAATGATATTTTGTCTGTGTCATGCTTTTATCATTCTCATAAAAAAATTCAATGCAAACAAAGCATGCAATCTTATGTAGTGTCTCACAGCTATTACCTCAGTACTTGGAAGTCTGAGCCAAGACTGTTTTGGGTACAAGGTTAGCCTGGGCTACTTAATGAGTTCCAAAAAATCCTGAGCTATGGAATTATATTGTCTCAAATCAAAAATGGAGCTTGAATATATGTGTGACTATATGTTAAATTTAAAACTGTATACCCAAAATATTTTAATTAAGTGTTAAAATATTGATTCATTAGATTCATAAGGGTAACAGAACTTAGTTTTACCACATTTGGGTTTGCTTACTTTCTTGGATATAATCCAAACAGAACTCTAAAAACTCCCTTTACAAATGATCTAATAAAAGAAAAATCGCCAATTTTAACCATTTATGACCCTGAAAAATGTTAATATATCACACAGAAAATCACAATAAGACAAAAACTTCAATTTTTATATTGAAAAAGAAAGACATGAGTTAAATATTTCCTTTCCGATCAAAGTGCCATGAACTTGAAAGGATTTGCAAAGTGGAAACAGGTGTAGTCAACTGTTAGAGTATTTTTAAAATTGTTTGACACATTATAATAGTGTGATCCCAAACTGAAACCTGACATTACATAAGCATTGGAAGATCATAAATCACTTTAGACAGCATGCTGTGGTCTCAGTTCTCCTACAGTGGAAGCATTCGGTAACTGTGATATCATTGCCTGGTAGCACAACAGAAATACGAACTTAAAAAGAAAATTGAAATTTAACTTTCTTCTTTTGTGTTCAGAGCTACATGTACTGCTCTAATGTGTGTAAAGGTAATTCAAGCTTGTCTTCTACTTGAGACCTAGAGATTGCATCAAAAGAGCAAAGAAATTTTGAACAGCGATTTACAATGAACTTCACGCAGTCACATTTACAGTTGACCGAAGAGATGCAGATGGAAAATAAAAGAGTGATTGTTCTCACCGAAAACAAATTTTATATTAATTTTGCTTGAAGCAATAACATTTCACACAAGGGCCAAGACTACTACTCTATAGGATAACATTTCCCCCCAGGGATTTTAATTTGGTGTGTATGTGGGGGAAAAGATCACCTAAAATGTCCTAATTACATAACTAAGTCTATGAGTGTAGGCAGTCCTGGCCCAGAAAGCACAGCGGAGGCACATTCACTGCCCTCTACGATGAAACCTTCACCCAAGACAGCCTCACAAAATAAGTAACCTTACCCAACCTTACTGAATTCCAGCTCCCACATTTCTGGCACAGCTTTATTGGTTTGTAGTAAAAAGAACAATTTAAACTTACCTCTATCAAAATCGAGTTTTACATGAGCCATTTATTTACATATATATGCACATATATACATACATATATTATGTATATATACATATATAAATATTTAATCAATAGAGATATACAATTAAGCAGTTTACCTTAGATTCACACAAAGGTATCTGGGAAAATTTTACTCTTGAGATACACATTAATATAAAATTCCCAGAGAAATAATGCCAACAGTTATAACATTCAGGTTCTTGTCTTAAAAAAAAAAAATCAATCTTCACCTGTTTACTTTTATCCCTTCTGTTCCTGGCAGATGTAGTCCTGCATATCTGGCCAATTCCCTTCCTTGTTTTCATTCCTGTCTCCCCTTCAGTCAGTTAAGAACATTATGGTAGAATAGAATAAAATCCAGCCACCCAGGAATTCTTAGCATAGAACTGTGCTTGTTTGATGCTCTTTGACAATGAACTTACAGTGCATACCTGCAAAAACTTCCTCTTTCTGTTGTCTATGTCTCTTCCTGCTAGGAACTTTTCAGGATCATAATGTACTTCATAGACCTGAAAGTAATCCAAACAGTCTCTGGCAGGAAAATATATAGCACATGATCCTTTAAATGCATACAACAACAGCTGAGACATAACAACCAATGAAGGCAGAGATGAAGGAAGTATACAAATCATAAGCTGCAGGAAACCCATAAATTTATGAAGTCTTATCACAACTCAGACAGAAAGTGATCCTTTCAAAACCTGCCAGATGATGCCAGACAGAGTACTCAATGTTAAGAGTCAGGTGCTTTGAAGCTGGGATCTTTGAAGCTCTCCTTGAGGATGTAGAGATCCAATCACCCCCAAGATGGAAGCCAACTTCTTTGTTGCCTTGCATGTCCCTATGCTGTCCAATGTCTCTTCTTCTCTTTGATTCAAAAGCATGTCATTTTGTACTCTATGATAAGTAATCTAACATTTTAAACACTTTTGTATAAAAATGTGAATTGTAGCAAAAATACTAAATATTGGGAAGCATGTTGGAGTTACATAGCTGTAAGATCAGACTGGAAGCAACCATCACAAACAAGGGCCCACTTCTTTTTAAAAAGTTATATGGAGGGGGAATGTGCATATGAGTACAGGTGTTCAAAAGGATTCAGAGATATTGAATACCTCTGCATCTGGAATTACAGGAAACTGGGAACTGCCCATTTGGTTCTTGGGTCCAAACTTGGGTCATCTGCAAGAGAAATATTTCCTTTTAACTTCTTTGCCATCTTTCCAGCCCCCAAGATATTACTTCTTAGTATAACTACAATGGCAATTAAATGTCTATGCAAGGGACAATGAGAAGGCTCATTTGGCAAACTTCCTGCCTGAAAGTATGAGGACCTGAGTTCAAATCCCAAGTATTCATGTAAAAACCAAGGTGTAGCAATCCTTGCCTATGATCCTGACACTGGGGAAGTTAAAGACTGGGTCATATGGGTTCCTTCTGACCAGTCAGTCTTGTTTGGCTGATTGCTGAGTCTCAGGCTTAGTAAGACACCATAACTCAATAAACATGATGGAGATAGTTATCAAAGGAAATACCGTATGTTGATTTGTATCTTTCATGTACATATGTACCCAGCACACACACATGCACATAAACGTGTGTACACATTCTTCTCTTTTGCCTCTTGTCTCTCTTCTTTTTTTTTTCTTTCTGTCTTCCCCTTCGTGGTGCTCTCATCTGTCTCCTCCTCGTTCTACCTCCTCTGTCTCTCTTTTTGTCTCTCTCTTCTCTCTCTGTCTCTCTCTTCTCTCTCTCTCTCTCTCTCTCTCTCTCTCTACACCACCAACACACCACACACTACACACACACACCACACACACAGAGTCTACCAGAGTTTCAGAGAGGGCAAACATTAAAATCAAAACTTATAAAACAACTCTGAAATGTATTTAGTACAGTGATTAGAAAGACCAATATTTTCTTGCAAGAAATTGTCCCCAATGTCTGTTCAGTTTGTATTGCTCAAAAGTGAGATTTTGACCAACATCTACAGGCTTCTGGTTCATTCATATCCAGTCATTTATTCAATAGTTGGTTCAAATGGATAAGCACTATTTTAGGTACTTAGATATGCCAGTGGAAAATATAAAGAATTCTTAAGGAATATTTTGTGGTTCTCGTGCACTAATCTGACAGCAACTTAAATGGTTCTCAGTCACTAGGACTGAATTACTCTAGGACAGTCAGGTAAATGAGAAAGAAAACCAGCTTTGGCTAGTGAAAGTCAGCAGCTAGAAAGTTAGGAGGTAAGCCAGTCAGATGCAAAGCCCTGGGAGTAAAATTTGGGATGATATTAGGGATGGGAAAGAAATGAACCATATCCAATGCTGTTGATACATTTCACGGTTTGTAAAAAAAAAAATGTCCAAATACTGCTGAAATTTGGACATATGGAAGGACACCTGGTGGTCACATTACCAACCAGAGCGCGTTTTAGACAGGGATGACCTATAGTAATGATAAAATTGTTTTCAGCAGCATCCCCTGTGTACATGAAGGCGATTTTGATAGTGATATCATGCCACTTACATGACAGTTTTCTAACTGGACTGTAGTGGCCAATCTCCATTATACTGATGTTGACTGCATCTCAACCTGTCATTTTTAGCATCTTTCTGAAGCCATTGGTCTTGAGTTGAAGAAATTCTGCATTTAATGAAAGTATTGAGTTCACTCTTCATCCTCTGAAACCTTAGAGGGTCTTCCAACATATGGCCAATAGCATATTTATGGCTGTGACTGATTTCAGAAAGCCGGTTGTATTTAACCTTCTCATTATTACCTTTGGGACCAGTACACAAATGAATGTTTAAATTTTTTCCCCCAATGACAAAGCTAAAAGACCATAAAACTTTGGCACAATAAAGATGTCTGCCAAATGCCAATCAATCATTTTCCAGAGGGTCTTTGAGGAAGTTACAGATAAAAGCCCTCCCTAAGTGCATTCTATTAATACTGGAGTGTAGAAAAAAACCAAAAGGCATTCTCAGACCAAAGCAGACAATAAATCCATACTTGGAACAAAATCATCAGTGATTATCCCCACTTGACTCATCCTAAACCCAAGATGCCCAGACAATATCTTGTCAAATCAATCAGCCAATAAAACTACATTTTAATCTTCCTTAATCTTCAAAGATTTCTCAATTGATTCTAATTATTTTAAAATATATAATATATATTTTTTTGGAAAATAGGGTCTTAGTAGCTCAGGCTGATGCTAAGTCTGAGCCACGTGCCCAGCAATCCCAATCATTAAGAACCCCTTTAAAAATAAAAGTGTTTAAACCATGATTTTTACCATAAAATTAAATTTTCTTCATAAAAATCCACAAATATAATGTCAAAGTACCTAAATTTTAATAAAAATCAATTAATATCATATATTAACTATATAAGGAGGTATTTTTCCCAAATGTTTATTATATGCATTTTAATCAATTTTAAGTAATTCTTTTTTTAGGTGTGATTATGGTACCTGATCATAAGCAACAAGCTTGCCCATGTCAAAAATGATGAGTTTAAGTCAGCAGGACCCTGGGGAAATCTATTGTGATATTTGTACTCTGGAACACAGATGTTAATTCTGAATTTAGTATTTAATATTTATATTGTCATTAGAAATTTGGTTAGTTACTGAAGTCTTCAGTTCTTTATTTTTAAAGTGACACTATCTTTATTTTAATTTTATTTTATTTGAAAAATGCATAAGGTAAAATACAAAAGCTACAATAGCAAAACAAAGAGCCAAAACTTGGTGAAATGTTTATATAAAATCTTGAATTCTCTATTTTGGCCAACATTGCCAGTTGTATTAATATTCTCCAAATAAATGAAGATTGAGCTAAAGGAATACATTTATGAGACTATTAGGCCTAGCAAGTGTGAAATCTTAAAGGTATGAGAGCAACATCGAGACCCCCAGCAAAAGCTAATATTGCTCTCTAGAAGCCTATAGCAGTCCAGAGGTAAAACTGGCTCATTTTCAGACAACCTTAATCTTTTTCCCCCGATGGCTTTCAAATGAATAACTGAAGTCCATTCAGTTATTAATGGAAGCAACCTACATTACTGAATCAAAAGATTGGAATATAAACTACACCTTAAAATACCTTCATAAAAATATAGAAAACCATGCTTGTCTGAAGAACTGGTCACCTAATTATAGCCAAGTTAATAGATGCAGTTAGACACCACGGTCTAAACTTTGTCAAACTGGCAACTAATAGTACACATCTCCTTAAGCTGTAGATAATCTCTAAATAAAGTCAGTCTTTCTTCTTGATTTACTATAACTTAAATACTTAGTGTTTTTGTAGGACAACTTGTTAACAAAAGAGAAAATAACAAGATACGTGCAACATAAACACTCAAAAAACACACCAAAAAAAAAAACCCAAAATACAAAAATTACAACTCTTATTTTCATAACTAGTTAATGTCCATAGCCAACATTTCTATAACTTCATTTTTCTACACTCTGTTTTTTATTTCCTTTGCCCTCAGCTGGTTTGAATTTCATACCTGAGAGGGTGACCCAAACTTGCCTCCCAGAAGGCTTTGGACCATGACTTTTCTAATTTCAGTTGAGTTGCAGTTTTCTGCTGACTTTAATCATTCTGGATGGTTGTACTAAAGATGACCTGATGTATCTCCTCTGTTTCAAACATACTACTTTCTCTTACTTCTACAGAGAGGAACAGCCTGATTTTTTTCACCCCATTGGTTTAGTAAATGTCTGCTTATTGTGATGCATAAAATGCCCAAATTGTCAGAGTGCCACCTTTTATATCTCACCAATGTAGTCATTTCAGCATCCCCTGGTAAAGGCAATATTTACATTGGAACTAAATGTATACAACAAGAGGGAACAATGTCATTGAAACATGATGGTTTGCATCATGAGGTGATATGACATATAATAAGGTGATGATGATGGTACCCTCAGATCTACCTCTTGATTCCAGTATTGACTTCATGTGTCACTTGACTCTTCAGTACTACTCCTGAGGCCATAGGTGCAGACTGGATGATCTAAGGCCTGGTATAGAAAGCATGCAGGCAAAAAGCATTCACTAAGGCCATTGCTTCATGTTACTTGTGCTTTGGGGAACCCTATCAAGCTGAGTCGCATAAATATTATTTTCTTTGGATAATGGAGTGATGCTCGGTGAGTTAGATAGGTAGCGTATGAGACATGGTAACTCAATGGCCCATAGTTGAATAATTAGTCTCTAATAACAACAAATGCAGTATAGCTTCTCATAAGGACAATATCCGCAGACAATGGAAAGTTCTACACAATGATCCAGTGGAAGGTCCTACCATTAGCACTTCAAACATCATCTTGTTAGACTGTATTGGTAAAATGGCATATTAACTATCATTGAAGCATGTACTTGCTTTTGAATATTTAGTAATTAGTGATTTACTCAAGACTGGAAGCTTTTGGGTGGCTTACTTAAGTGGGAGGGAGTACCTTACTCTAATGAAGAATATGTGTTCTTGATGGCTCAGTAATTAAAAGCACTTGCAGCTCTTCAACCTGGATTTGATTTCTATCACCCAAAATATGATTCACAACTGTCTATAACTCCAGCTCCAGGATATCCAATACCCTTTTCTGGCCTCTGCTGGGCACCAGAATGCATGTGATAGGTAGGATTGCGTGCAGGCAAAACACCTATACGCTTAAAGTAAAATAAAACTTTATTTTAAAACATAAATTTGACTTCTCAGAAATCCAAATTCATGATACTGTGCCTCTTCCCTGGTGTTAAGAATGAGCTAATGGAACAACTTGTCCAGAAACTTACAAAAGATACCTACATAAGTTCTATGCCACTGGGTTCTAGAACTTTTGTTGATAGAGAAGGCTGTGAATTTTTGGTTGGGTTTATGTTCTCCCTTCTGCAATGCAAGCCTATTACTAAGAAGTCTAGAGTAGTTGCTACTTCTTGTTCACTAGATCTAAGAATCAATTAATTGACCAGAGTGATGTCATTCAGAGACAAACAAACCAAAGTTCCTAGGAACTAAATTATGACCTAGTGTAGGATGGCTTGGGTTTCTGAGGTATTTAACTAATATATATTATTGGTGTTGCCAAATTAAAACAAATGGCTTATCCTGATCTTTACCAGCAAAGATGGGGAAAATGAAAATTTTTCCAAATCAATAGCTGCATATCATATAAAGGTTTTCTTTTAATTTTCTCCCATTACAAACTATATCTGGTTAAACCCAATGGTAGTAATGTGATTCACTCCTTGTTAGTCTATATTAATACATTTTCCACAACCCATCTCATCTTTCCTGGACAATTAGGCAAATTAAAGACAGGTGCAATAAAAACATTACTATTTTTGTATACCTCAGGTCTTAGTGGGATTAATATTTTTCCTTCTACTACTACTGTTTATTTACTCTTTTTCAAGGTAGAATCCATTACAGGCCTCCACCTCCTTTCCAACCATAATGAACCTGAATGCCATTGGAATATATATGTGTGTGTGTGTGTGTGTGTGTGTGTGTGTGTGTGTGTGTGTGTGTAATCAGTTGTTGAGTATGTTTATTTATCTTATGCATTGCCTAGAACCTACTGTCAACCTGTTTTACATTTCCAAGTACCACATGTACCTACCCTATAATTCCTAGCCATACCTAAAAAATGTATTCCTAACAAAAATAGAAATATAACTGTTCCTATGAACCCTCCCAGGTTAAACGAGCAGATCTTACATAATGTAGTGACCTGTTTTATGTTAACTTCCAAAGCTGGAGTCATCTGAGAAAAGGAAGCCTGAACTGAGAAATTCTCCCCAGAAGATCAGCCTGCAGAACAATTTTCTTAATTAGTGATTTATGTGGGAGAGTCCAGCTCATTGTAGATGGTGCTATCCCTGGGCTGGCCATACAAGGTGCAAAAGAAAACACAAAAAAACAAAAAAAAACAAAAAACAAAACCAAAAACAAACAAACAAAACAAAAAACAGACTGATCAGGCTATGAGGAGTATGCTAATAAATATTAAGCACTCTGCCATAGCCTGTACATCAGCTATGGCTTCCAGGTTCCCTTTTGGCTAGAGCTCCTAATTTGGTTGGCCTAAGTTGAGATTTGGGATATGTAAAGACTTGGGCATAGTGTTTCACCAGAGGAATAACTAAGAACATAATAAATTCAATTTCAGTTATAGTCTATTTTTGTGATATCTTGGTACCTGATGAAGTTTCTCTTTTACAAGCACTTAATTGGTACTATCTGATTCCTAATGGTGCTATCTTGTATGTGCCATGTCATATCATACTATATCATAGAAGTAAGTTTTTCTATCCCTTCCTCTATAGTATTTGAAGACAGTTTCTCCATTTGAACTTATTTTTGACGCCATTTGAAGACCACGTTTTTAATCTGTTTCATCTAACAAAGAAAATATTATAGACTGTTTCAGCCCTCTCAGCTTTTATGCAAAATCCAAAATCCACATTTTATAAACTGATTTGTATTATCTAACTTCACTTTGCTTCCATCACCACCACATACCCCAAACATCCATTGCTAAATATATTCTCCAGATTTTCATCTGTAGGAACACATACATATACGTGTCTGTGTGTGTGTGTGTGTAACTTAACACTTAACAGTGTGTTTATAGAGTAACCATATGTGGGTTCCTGTTCTGGAGGGTGTCCCATGACGATCTCTGGCCTGGTCTGGTGTGGGGGTCCCAGCCAAGAGGACAGAATGTGAGTGAGGAGAGGAGACTGCCTCCGCTGCTGCCTCTGCTCACATCTTCACTGTCACTACCCAGTCACTCCTAGGTGCTGCACCTGTCTCTTTGCTGAGCAGCCTGGGCTGGGCCGGTAAGAAGCGGCTAGCTGGCAAGGAGGGGAGGGTCCTGAAGACGCTTTGGGAGAGCAGATCTCTTCCCAAGTGTTACAGCTCTTTCGACAGATGACTTTTATAAACAAGTGAAATTTACTTCTTAAGTTTCTGAAGATGAAAGTACAAGATGACTGCACCTGTAGATTAGATGTCTGTTTAAGAATTGCTTCCCGAGTTTAAAAGTAGCACATTTTCACTGCTTCTTTACATAATAGAATGGAAAAGGAAGTACTATAATTTTTTAAATAGGTCCTAATCTAATTAATAAAGGGTCTGATAATCTAACCCAATCTCTTCCTAGACACTATACAACACATATTGATTAGCTTCTGCAGTGATTTGAGTTAGAATGCCTCCCACCTCACATGGGCTACTATGTTTGATTACTTTGTCCCCAGTTAGTGGAACTGTTGAGAAAGTACTAAGAGGTTTGGGCTTGTTGAACGTGTTGAAGTGTGTCACTAGGGGTTGACTTTGAGGTGTCAAAAGCCTATGCATTCCCAATTGCTTCTGACTCTGCCCCTCCCCCTGCCCCTGCCCCTGCCCCTGCTTCTCTGCCTCTCTGTCTCTCTACCTCTGTCTCTCTGCCAGAGTAAGCACTCTGTTTTTGTTACAGATAATACTTGTATGCCTGGCATCATGGCCCCGTTATGATGGTAATAAACTCTACTATTCCCTAAAATAGTGATCCCCAAATATAATGCCATCTTTTATGAGTTGCCTTGGTCATGGTATTTTGTTAGGGTAGTAGAAAAGTAGCTAAGACAGCTTCCTTGTGAATTTTGAGAGGGAGCAGCTACTCATTCTGTATATAAACCCCACTATTTAAGACTGGGACCTATTTACAGCTTAGGAGCCCAAGTGATTGTCGGCTTGTTTGGAGTTAAATCAGCAGGGCTGTAAAAGTCACCTGCTTCAAAGAGGCTATTAGAGTTTGCTCTGGCAAATCCCTGTTGATCTCCTCTGATGGAGCAATTCTCTGCTGGCAAAGACCAGAATTAAGGAATCCAGTGCCCTTTTTCTCATCAGGATTTTCTGAAATGAGCACATTTATGTTTTCAGTATCTCATTCCTTCCTAGCCAATGCCTTCATTTTACCAGCAGATACACTGCAAGGTTGGGAATTAAGTTTTGATTTAATTCAGTTGCCAATAGAGAAATACTCTGGATATACTTCCCAGTCATTTCAGATTTGTATCCATGGGAACTAAGGAATTTTTTTCAGAGCAAAGAGCCTATCAAGTCATTTACATGTATTTTAGTTGGATATTAAATCCTTGAACACATCATTGTCTTTTCCCACTTTTTCTAGCATAATTCAGAATGGTCAGAGTCCTTATATTTGCTGATCTAAATAAAAAATGCTTTTGTGTGTCAAATATATGGTCAACCAGAAACCATAAACTTGCCTCTCATTGCACACATAATATTATCTTTCCCTTTGTTCTTCACATTAGGGGTGAAAGTTAAGAACGATGTGGGATGAGGAGCAAGAAATGAAAAGAATTTTGGAACTACTTTCTGAAGTATAAAAAGAGAACATTGACAAAAGTTGGCAGCACAGAGAAGTACAAGGAGTGGGGTCCTAGCAATCAGGAGGCCACTATGTCCATGCTAATTTTCCTCATTCTTATCTTCTATGTCAAAAAAGATGAATTTCTATTTGATTAAGGACCTTTTCTAAAATGTCCTAATATGTAGCCTTCTTTGTTCTACAATACTTGACAGTGCCTAAACAGAAAGTGTGTGTGTGTGTGTGTGTGTGTGTGTGTGTGTGTGTGTTCTATCTCTGTGAGCATGTGTGAATTTAAAGTTCTCAAAAAAAAAAAAAAAAAAAAGAGACGTTTATATAAGGCTCCTAGCTAGTCTTTGTGATGTATGCCTATAATAACAGTAGTCTGAGCTGAAGAAGATCCATGTTTAACGTCAACCTGGGCTACATAGCAAGATTCTATCTCAAAAAAATAATAAAATAAAATAGAGAATCAGATCCTAAAGCATATTTGATTTGACAAGTAGGACATGGTGGTTGACCGTGGAAAGGTGGAGAGTTGCAGAGAAAAACCAAATTATCTTGGGCTCTCTTATCACTTTTACATAAATAGCTATTCAGTTTAACCTTTATAAATAACCTAACATTCTCATGGCTATTAAGTAACATCTCAAAATATATATGCTTAATCTACCCCTAGCTTCTACTAACACTTAAACGAATGCTATAATATACATCAGAAACTTTGGAAAGGCTTCTCCATGTTTGTACAGCCCACCTGCCTAATGCTTCTACCAATACTGACAACATTAATTGATGACTTCATTCTTAGTATACTAAAATTCATGTACTCTCTTCTGCAGAAGAACACAGGTTCAGGGTCAATTGAATCTGTTACCTGACCATGGTCATTCACATTTGAAACAACATAAATTATTATTCCTTTCACGTAGAGTTGCTGTTTCCAGTAAACCTTTGGACTTGAAAAGAGAACCATAGACTGAATGCTCTGGATGTCAACATTACTGTGTGAGAGATATTTTACTAAGCGTCATGGGAGGTTTGGTTCTTAGAGTCATCAAAATACAACAAATTCTAGAGTATTAAAAGCCATCTCACCAAGCTGCTTTAATTCCAAGGTTATAAATTATAAAACAATATTAAGATGTCTTATGTTCTACTGTACTCAATGTTCCTTCATAATATGAATTAGACTTATAACTCCCATGGAAAGTTGCTAACTCTCTTAAATGTGAAATCTACATAAGACTGTCAAAACTGATTGACATAAAGAAGTCATGCTTGAACAAAGGGTTATGTAAATAATTCTCTCAAAGAAAGATGAAAGGCTAGAGTGAATGTTTATATCCACAAGCAGAGTCTGCCGGAGCCTAAATTAGATGAACAAAGGCTATGATTGAGTGCACGTGTCAAATAAAGTGCCAATCCCTCCTTTGTACTCCACAGTTAAGAATAAGGATGAGGCAGGGGAAAATTAAAATGTAGCCATTTATACAACAGCTAGAATGAACACTTCAAAATGAAAAATTGTGTAATAGTTCTGACTGAACATGACCACTGGTTTGAGATCAGGTTCTTCCAGTTCTAAGTTATTACATATTATGTGAGACAGTGTTTTTTCAGGCTCTGCCTCGTCTGCTTTGTTTTGCAAGAGGCTTTTGACTCTCTCCTGAAGGTAGAGAATGATTGCACTCCAGGATGGACAAACCAGCAACACTATCTGGCACCACCCATGCAGCAAAGGCTGACAAATGACTTAATTTTAGAAGTAAAAGAGAGCCAGCCTATAAATGTATAGAGGTTAATTAAGATTGTAGACATATATGTGAGCAATCACAACAGGGAAAATAGGCCAGACAAGGAAAGTATATAATCCCTTTACCTGGACCATTAATGTAATGGACCAAAACACTGAAACACAACAGCTTCACATCAGCCTATCACATGATACCTAGTATGTGTTATAGAAACCAGCAGGCAGAGAACTCTAAACTGTCCTTGAGCTTCAGTCTCCTACAACCCTCACTGTTGTTGCAGCCTGTCTGTCCACCCACATCCACCTGCTTGCCTATCTAAATCTAAAACCACTGTTCAAGTATGACCCTTTCTGTGCTCCCATCTCTGAAGCTGGACGGCATCTCTGTTCTGCATCCTGATCCTCTCAGGACCTGGACTCTGCAGCAGCATCTTCTACACAGAAGCTGGTCAGGATTCATTTTGTTAGCAGTGCAGACTCTGCTTTCTGTTCTTTCAGTCCAAATTCTGAAACCTCTTAAACTCAGCAGCAGTCTCTTTGAGTTTCACTCATTCTGTAAATTATAGAGATAGATCCATGTAGGCCATGTAGGACCATGTTACCACAGACACAGACGTAAGAACTGGCAATGTTGAATGAGCTCAGACTCCAGGAATCTCAGAGATCTGAGACCAATAGGAGTGCAGCCACTCCCTACCTGTCTATATAACTGCTCTTGAACTTGAAAGCAGAACATTCCACTGAGGGTAAAACTGAGTCATGAAACATAGCACCAGGAATTCTTCTCCATGTTAATGAGGTATCTAGATAGCCCTGAACCTTCAGCCAATGAGCTTCTCTTCCTGGAAACTCCTTCCTGTAGGAAGTATTTAATTCCTGGCTTACCTCCAAATAAAGCATATACATTTACATCAAATAAACCATTGGGAAGAAGCAAGGATTGTTTCAGAGAGCTGCTTCATTAAGGATCATGATGGGGAAGGCTTTCGACTAAAGAGCCACACCTAAGACTCCTGAGGAAGGCTTTCTCCCTTCCAGCACCTTGGGTACTCTCCGCCTTCACTCCCAATCAGACCAAATTCCTTTCATGCAGTGCTCTGCCTCCTTCTCTACCTGGTGCACAGATGCCAGGAAAGAAAGCATAGGCCATGGAAATCTCTTATGCCCTGCAAACACATGTGCTTAGGTACTCAGAGAGGAGACCTGGAATCACAGAATTCTTCTAGACTCCGCTGTTTTCTCTTCTGGTCCAGCGTAGGAAGACGTTAGCTGTAGAACCCCATTTAGGGCTCTACCCTGCCTTCCTCCTGGTAGCATGTTGGCGGCACTCCAGTGGAGAGGCAGGACACAGTATCATAGATCCATTTACTGTGTTCTGTGTGATACGTGATCTGAGATTCATTATTAGTATTTTAAGATTGTAATAAAAGAACCATCATTTGTTGCTTCTGGATTATCAAGTAGTCAGGAAGGATTACATTCCTCAATTGCTTCCATTGAAATAAAGGACTCCTAGTTATGGAAGATATAGAGCCTCAATGGGCCATCTTCTATAACCAGGAAAAATGTCCAGGGGTAGGAATGGGACACCAATTCAGACACTAAAAACCCTTTAACCCACAACCTGCCTTCAGGATGTGCTGGAGCAATGGTGACTCAGAGCTTTTGGGAGTGCACAACTAATAACTGGACTAACTTGAAGCCCAGCCAGGAGAGGGATCCCATGTTGAACACTGCCTGAATGACCAAGAACAAGAGGCTGGATAGCCCAGAGCCTTAGACGGTTGATATCTCTGGAGGCCTGCTCTTTTCTGAAGGAAAATAGAGGAGCAGTGGATCTAGGGTAGAGGAGAGGTAAAGGGCAAGACTGAGAGGAGTGGAGGTCAGCCTGTACTGTATAAGAATAAATGTACTGTAGAAGAATAAATGGGAAGAAAGAAAATCAACTTACTTTAGGAATTTATTGTTACTGCCTAAGTTCCCACATTGTAGAAAACGTGTTTGTCTCTTTTTGTATAACAGGACAATCGCATCACTGTTATTTTACCCAGAATAAAAATTAAAATGTTTCCAATGCCTAAGATGTAATGTGACTTATCACCAATCTCTACTATCCCACATCAGTTCTTATTAAAAACAAACCTTGGAAAGGAAGATGTAGCTCAGTGGTGGTGTGCTTAAGTCAGATGCAAAGGGCCTGTATCTTAACTCTAAAAGGGAAATGGAAGAAAAACCTCCAACCTATCATTAGACAATCCTCTGTAGTATCTACTCTGTGGGTCTTCTATCAGTGGTCTATGGCTTGACTTCGATAACATCTCTATTCAATGCAACATTTCATCTCCTTTCACCTAGCCTTGGATTGTCCTATGGTGGTGGCAGAGCACCCTGGGAAATCAAAAAGGCTTTTAATAGCCAATATTTGGATCAAGTTTATTTCTATTCCACTGTTAAAAGTCACAGCCCAACCCACAATCAGTATTGAGTATCGCTACCAAAGGATATAAACCAAGGAAGGCTTAACTTACAGGTCTCTAATGTAATAAACCATTCATGTTTTCACATTTTGTCTACCTTCTTTTACTCATACTGAGCCTCCTACACTGGGTGTAGTCTTTGAATAAAACCAAAGCCACTTCCCACCAGGACCTAACTTTACTTCTCTTAGTAACGTTCTTTGCTCCCAAACCAATTTAGTCAGCTCAAACACTTCCATCAAGTTTGTGTTCTACTCTTCATAAATGCCTTTCTACTTATCACATTTAATAAGATTCTCTCCCACAATCTGCTGCATTTTCTTTTCTTCATTGCATTTATACATATTAATATACTGAGTTTCTTTGTTTATGGTTGATTCTTGTATATTATTTCGTTCCTATGTTTGTGTCTCTCTTGCAGTTCTGCTTCCTTCAGTAAACTATAATCATTTTGTATTTTATATTGATTGATCTCAACCCATAAATAGAATTCTTGAAGGATCCTAGGTATAAATATATATTTGTCAGGTATATTTACAAATACAATTTATGCTTTTAAGACTGAAATACAAAAAATACATATTCTGTATGGTCTCACTAATGCAAAATGGTAAGAAATTGAGTGTAAAACACACTATCATGAACATAAGAGCTCAGTTTACAGTCTGCTACATCAGTCAATACAGGTAGCCATTGTGCTGGAAAGGATCACAGCAGGTTCAAACTCAGAAGGTGAAAGCAAAAGAGATCTTTTTATCTAACCCCTTTATTCTCCTAATGACCACAATTAAGCCAAGGAAGTTTAAATGTACTGATGAGTACTAAAAAAATCATCTAGTAGCAAAGCTAGGATTAGAGCCCAATTTTCTAATTACCAATGCTATTTACCCCTACTTTCTCAACTTGACAAAAATCACCTCTCAGAAAGAATTTATAACAATCAAATAAAAGTGAAAGAAGAGATTCCCAGTGTCTTGAGTAATTAAAAACAAAGGACTTGGAAAATGAAGCTTGCAGTTTCTAATTTCAGCAAATTGCAATTCAATAGACAGATATATTTGTCTCTCAAGAAGAGCACATATAAATGCCATTTCACTTATCAGGGTTTGAAGCTCTGATAGAGGAAGAGAATGCCCTACCAAATGTAAATTTATAAGCTTATTGAGCTAAATGTTTGGCCTTCACAAGTCTATGAGAAAATCATTTTTACGTGGACACAGTGAAAAAAATACCTAAAGAAGGGGCGATTTATTACAACTAAGGGAAGAATTTTATCAACTAATGACCCTAATGGAGAAGTACCTATCACTACAAGAGAATTTCTCTTCCATCTGCTTTGCCATTGAATAGTTTCAAAGAACTTTGTTTTTGTTTTAATTTTTTTCTTTGTTTTGTTTTCTATTTAAACAACCAGGGAAACAATTTAGCTGAGAAAAAAAAAGTTCCTAATAGTTGTGGCCATGCTATCTATAGACTGAACTATACCAGTGACAAGAAATGTTCCCACAGAGTTTTATAGAATGAGAATCTGAACCAGGGTTTTATAGTTCTGCTGACCTTACTAACAACAAAGTAATGTGATCCTCCCTTGTTGCTGCAGTTCATAGGAGGAGGAGGCTGATAATTTTGTGGCAGAATTTATACTTTTCTTTCCCAGACATTTTATTCTACATGTCTTCTGATTTCTATCTCCATTTCAATGCCATAGAAGCTTGAAATGTACTCTATTTGACAAAAACGGAATGACTCTTCCTTGGGGAAAACATACATTTGTAGCTATTAAGGTCCATTTATTCAATCCCATTTCACTGGTACTGAATTCGTTATTAGATTTTTCTGTATGAATTTGTGAGACAAAAAGTTCATAAAACTAATCATTTGAAGGTTAATGTTTATGTAATTTTTAAAAAAGAGGAATCTAGACAGACAATTTAATTCCATACTCTGCGTTGATTAAGGAAATGTTCTTCTACTCAGCAGCCATGTACTTCTGTTCCTTAAGTTAAAATTAGAATTTCAGCATTATCTGAAATTTTCTCACACCGACAGTTAATTACATTATCATTAATCTGATGCATAAGGTTTGAACTGATTTATTATAGTACAAAGACAAGAATTTTTTTAACTCTTTTATCAAATTATTTCCATCTTCATAAAAACCATTCTATTTATTCTATGACGTTTGGTCACTTAACTGATATGATAGAATTCTTTTCCTCTTTATTTCATGAGCTTGTTAATATGTCTCTGTGAATAAAGAAATATTTTATGACAATCATCTCTAAATTTTAGAAACTAACATGATGCTCCTTTATTTTCACTGATACACATTTATATTTGAAAAACGTTATTTGTACTCCAGCTACTTCAATGCTTATTTAAATGAAAAACATCTAGTCTGTGATGTATTTCTATCAAGAACAATTCTCATTTGGAGTAGAACACTTTAATTAAAGGAAGAAATGAATCTGATGTTGAATTTATTAACCAGGGATCTCACTAATTTCATGGCTGTATTCATAAGGTACCTATGACTACCTCAATTTGAACTGAATATATTTCATATACTGCAAATAAAAGTAAAATTCTATACAAAGGAAAAGAAATGCAGTAACTTATCATGCCACTGAAACCCATTTGTTTGTTTCTTTGTTTATGGCTCTTCTAGTGTTTTGTGGTTCTTTTCTGTTTGGGGTAAGTGTGTGTGTGTGTGTGTGTGTGTGTGTGTGTGTGTGTGTGTGTGTGTTGGGGGGAGTGTTTTAGTACAAACCAGACTAGAGTTCATGATTCTCATGCTTTAAACTCCCAAATAGAGATATGTGCCGGCATACTCAATGTGGTAGTTTGAATAAAATGGTCCCTATAGGCCCATAAGAAATTACACTGTTAGGAGGGGTGGCCTTCTTAGAGTAGGCATAAACTTTTTGGAGGAAGTACATTATCTGGGGTGGGCTTTGAATTTTCTAATGCTCAATCCAGGCCTAATGTTACTCTTTTATCCTGCTGCCTGCAGTTCCAGATGTAGAACTCTAAGCAACATGCCTAACACTGTCTGCCTGTGAACCACCATGCTTTCCACCATGACAATAGTGGACTAAATCTCAGAATGTAAGCCATTCCCAATTAAATGCCTTCCTTTGTAAGAGTTGTTGGTGTTATGGTTATCTTTTCACAGTAATGAAAACTCTAAGACACCCAACTAACCTGGAAACTTTTGAAGAGTTATTAATAATTCTCCAGTAAGAGGCTGATTAGATGATAGATAGATAGATAGATAGATAGATAGATAGATAGATAGATAGATGATAGATAGATAGATAGATAGATAGATAGATAGATAGATAGATGCTAGGTGATAGATAGATGATTGATGATGATAATAAATAGATAAATAGATGATAGATAGATAGATAGATAGATAGATAGATAGATAGATACATACATACATACATACATAGATACATAGATACATAGATACATAGATAGATAGATACATAGATACATAGATATATAGATACATAGATACATAGATACATATATTCACAGATAGAGCATATAGATGCAATGAAGCTATTAAAGATTTCAGTGTCCTCTAATATTACTCTTACATCACTACAACAGAAAGCTTGACAGAAGCAACTTTAAAAAGGAAAGATTCTGCTTCAAAAATCTCCACTGATGGTGACAGGTCAGGAAGAACAGAAGAGCAAAGGCCATGGAATCAGAAGAGGGTAGTAGAGGCTATTGTACTCAGGGTGGATGCGAAAGAAAAAAGAAAGATGGCCAATCATAACTTCCAAATTCCCAGAACCTCACTAACATACCACCACATGCTGAAGAACAAGCATTCAAAACACTAACCAGTGGGAGACCTTCCATATTCAAACAATAATTCTTCCAAGCTTTAAGCATGTTCGAATTATACCTAGAAAAATGCTCCAAATTATAGCAAAATTCAAAAGACTTTTTTCATCACCATACTGTCTTCTTGGCTACTTAATGAAAAGATCTCCTTTATATAGAAACTGGTTGTCCAGCATTCAGATAATACATCCCTGATCTATCTAACTTCATTATTTTTAGAAGGTTAACAGAAAAAAAAAATCTTTTTCTTTAAGTGCTCTAGAAGATAAACACAACAATACAAATAAAATATATTGACATAACAAAGTCAACTTCACATTTTGCCTCTAAAACTTAATAGAACTCTGCAAAATGAAAAAGTGCAGAAGCAGAAGTTCTGGCTGTGTTCTCTATGTCTCTGTATATCTGTCATCTGGAATTGAAACCACCAGTATGAGACCTTGCTAATCAGGAACACAGAGATATTCTCATTTCTAAAGGACAGTGACCAAAAGTGAATTTTTAAAATAATAGTCTACAAACTTGGGTCATTTTGTCAACTCTGTCTTGAAGCATTTCACACGAAATGCAATTCATCCATTAAATTAAATATTAATCTCACTCGAAAACAACGCTATAAAAATAGACGGCAACTCTGTTCTGTAAGAACATTTCAATATTACCTGCTGCCAAATACAAGAACGTACACAAAGAGATAGAAACCCGTAAGAGTGTAAAATAATTATACACTTCTCTAGAAATTTAAAAAAAAAAAACAGAAGAATAGGGAAATAAAGAAAATCAGTTAGACAAGTTTTAATGGAGCAGCAATAATCTTCAGAACAATGAGCCTACCTGTTTCTAAAGGTGGAAGCCCTGCTATTTAAGATCTTAAGGACACGAAAGTCATCAAATGTTTGAGCATATTTATAGCTTGAAGAAACCAAGATTTGTGGCTTGCATTACTGGGGAGGAAAGCCACCAACTTATAGAGCATTTTTAATTGACAATATATGCATTTTTATATAGCAAATTCTGAATATAGTTTCCTTCTCTCCCCCCTTCCCAGATCCCTTCCCATCTACGTAAACCATACCCTATTTTCTCTAATAAAATAAAACAAGATAAAATGAAAAGAAACAAACCAGAAAACAATAGAACCAAACACTGAGCACAAGGAAAACAAATAGATGCAGAGAAACACACATTTCAAACATGACATAAATGCTCTAAAAACACAACACAGGAAGCTACAATATACACAAGAGGCTTGTAGGGATATATATATATATATATATATATATATATATATATATATATATATGATGAAGAACCTCCAAAAATACCATTGAACATTGAACTGTTTTGTGGAACAACAGTATCAACTAACCTGGACCCCTCAGAGCTCCCAGAGACTAAGCCACCAACCAAAGAGCATACATGGGCTGGTCCGTGGTCCCCAGAATGTATGCAGCAGAGGACTGCCTTGTCTGTCCTCAATGTGAAAGGATGCACCTAATCCTGAAAAGACTTGATGCCTCTGAGTAAGGGTATGCTAGGGGCAGCGGAGGAGGGAGGGTAAAGAGGAAAGTCACCCTCTAAGAGGCAAAGGGGAGGAAGAATGGGGTGAAGAACTCTAGGAGGGGGAACCAGAAAGGTTTGCAACATTTGAAATGTAATTAAATAAAATAATCGAATTAGAAAAATTTTAGTTTTGTGTTTCCCATCTCCTGCTGGGCATAGGACCTGTTCTCAAGAGTAGTGTATATACCCAGCAAGACTCCATTGAAGAAAGCTAATTTTTCATTTGCAAACAATTATCAATTGAAGATAGGTTCTGGGTTAAGGAGAGGGGTTTGTGTCTATGTCTGCATTCCTCATTCAGTGCTGATATATCATCTTGCCCAGACCTGTGCAGGCCCTGTGTTTACTGGCACAATCTCTGTGAGTTCGTGTGTGTGTGTGTGTGTGTGTGTGTGTGTGGTGTGTGTGTGTGTGTGTGTTTGCTTATTAGTAAAAAGACTGACTTAATTAAGAGTTTAAATTATTTGTTCAAATTATACAACTAATAATATTAATGCCAATATTTAAATCTCTCTTAATTTGACTCCCAGAGACTCTTATTTAAAAACAAACAATCACACAAATCATGTGCTTGGGAAGCATAGTGAATTCAAAAGAGATTAGAACCTAAATTAGACTAAATCTCCTCTAGTTAATTCTGTTGTTTTATTATGTTTTATGACCTCTTCTGTTATTTTTTCATTGACCACGTTTTAATCTCAGAAAATGGTTCTACTATTCAGACGTTGAGGAAAATATGTTTGAATTGATGCTATAAATTATAGTACTAGAAAACCCCATGTCTGCCTCTATTCTCATCACTTTCTCACCTGGGCTTTGAGTAGTTCACCTGCATCCAGAACTAGCCGAGTGACAGTTAGTTCCAAACATCTGCATATAACTGTGGGACAATGACTCTCTTTTATCAAGAGGAGAATAATATCCCACTCCCACAGTTTCACTCTCTTTGTGGCTTCTGTTGCAGTTAGGAAAACTGTCTCAGAAATATAACAAACACCTGGTTAAGGAGCTGTCCCATGGCTCCATATTCCAACCTAATTCTATGGCTTCTAAGTGTGAAAGCAGAATTTTAAAATGTAACTTATAAAATGTATACTTAGTCCCATTGAGTGTCCTGTGCCTGCCCACCTCCAGAGGATGAGTGACTCATGAATTCCAGCTGAATTCCTCTCTTCATCCATGTGTTACCAAAGAAAAAAATGTATGAGCTAACGCTAATCACAGAAGTTTTGATAAAACCTTTGCCTATTATATAATAGTGTGCTTTCAACTATCAAATACTATAGATGTATTTACTACAAAGCAATTAAAATAGAAAAGGAAAGATCACTTGTATTAGTGTATCAGTGTGTGCATTATGTTTGTTTCTCTTTAGGTGGAGATGGGTTGCCAAGAAAATAAAGCCACTTGAAGAACATGAAGTGTTTAGCTAGGAAGGAAATGAAAAGTAATATTAAATCTAATCCTCAAGTAGATAAAGCTTAGACCAACTTCACAGGAAATAAATGAATAGTGCTAATAGCTGGATCCAATTTATAAAGCACTAAACGGATATTATAGGAGGAAGGGAGATAATTAATCTTCAGCTAGAACAATGAAAGATCAGCTGTGGCATTATCACACTGCCACATTCCAAGACTCTTGAGGTGCTTTGCCTTCCAACACATTAATCATAGAGTCTCCAGAATTAGGATGTTTAATTATTTGCAAGGATCCTTTGTATTTCTGTCTCTGTGTGAAGTCCCTGATTACGCTACAAATAAAGTTTTCTTATTATGTACCTCGCTTAACCTGTAGCAGCAATTCTAATAGCCTCTGAGGGTTTAAATAAAACCTTTCATTTTAAAATCATCAAAGCTCTAATCATCATAATCATTCAAAAGAAAAATATTTAATTTTAAATTTTATCACAAAAACAATGGTGTTGGTGAAACTTTCAATATGGACTCCATGTTTTAAAAATATTAGAAATTACAGCAAATTGCATTATATTGTTTTCAATTGATTCAAATAATAAAGCTGAAGCCTCACTAATTATAGGCAGGAAAAAATGTTTTGAAGAGTAATTTCGTTTTACAGATTATCACACAAATGTATAGAACGGGATACAGAGAACAGCTTGGGATAATCCAATTGATCTATATAATCTATACATCGATGCACAGTACAATGGGAGATGTAATGTCATAAATCTTTCAAGCCTATCCTACACTACGCAGTAATTAATGAGTTTGTTCTTAGATGCAATGGTGAATAAATTTTTACTACCCTCAAAGTGACATCATTGTCAAAATGAAATTGCTTGGCTATTTTCCAGTGAACAAGTGTCAAAATAAGGTTGTCCTTGCAATTTTTTTCCTTCGTCGTATTGTACACTGAATTTTCTATTTCCAAAAGGTGACCTCCAAAGTCGCTAATACTTTGTAATCCATCCTCTAACTTTAACCACAACCTCTAGTGCACTCCACAAGTACCTTTTAACTGTCTCTCTAAACAAGGCTGGCTTATACTGCTGATAATCAACACTTTCTCAAAATATGAATATGGATCACAGTATATTTTATCCACAAATCTGAGCGTTTATTTTCTTCATACTATAAAGTGAGGGTAAAGGCTTTACAGTGACAGTCATTCTGTGACAAAGAGCAGCTCCTCTTAACTTCTGTCCACATCTCCCATGTTTCTCTCTCTTCCATGCCTCATTTTACATGAGCTACCAAGTATTTCTAGAAATACTCTTTAAGTATTTGTTCATATACTTTTCCATCCATAGAATTCATTTCTTTTTTTAATTGCATTGCTCTCAGAAAATAACATTTTTTTTTTTCAAGAAAAACGTACCCACCCAGTATCATTGTCTGCTTCCTGCTTTTCTCCCCAGGACTCTTCTCATTTCTGAAATACCAGAGATCTGTGTTCTGATAAAATAGTTTTGTGTATCCTTATACTCATGCTTCCCAGATTTTATATATCAAAACCTCATAATGGCATCCTGTGATGATCACCAAATAGGTACAGCACACATTGACAAGATTTACACTGTTAATTGATGAGAAAATCCCCTTGCAGCCTGAGTTGCCGGTGAGCTCTCACTTTATTGCTGCGATGGTGGTGTTGATTTCATGCCTGAGCAAGTTAAAGGAAAAAGAAATTTGTTTTGACTCCTGCCTCTTGACAGGTAAGCCTGACGGCCTGTGTCTACTCAGATCTTACTCTCAGAGGCCACAACAACCCAGGAGTCCTTTAAGAAACAGGCATGTCTGTTTCTGGTTCCTCTTTCTCCTCATATATAGTTATCAGTATTTAGTCCTGGAGGATCTCTGCTGCTGATCCTAGAGGCCCCCTGTTACTGATGCTCTCTCATTCTAATCACTACCAAAGTTCCCATTTCTAATACTCACAGCCTGATAAAGTTCTCAATCACTTAATTCTTTATCATGAGGAATTTCATTTTTTAACCTATGTATCTTTAGAAGAACACTCAAATCATATCCAAACCATAAAAACACTTATGTCTCCACCATTGGAAGTTCTTCCATTTTTATATTCTTTTCAATTGAGGTTCCATTATAATTCATGGGTTTTTTGAGAAGGGGTTGTGTTTGGTTTTATCTTGGTTTCTTGTTTTATTTTTTTGTTGATGTTGTTTTTTTTTTTTTGTTTTGTTTTTAGAAAAACTAACAGTAATAACACAGTAAGAACCAAAAGGAAATTGTCATTAATTTTAAGGAATGCCTCCTTAAAGACTATTTTCTGTGAGTCTTTAACATTTTTGTGCATCTTACAAAAGCACACATTGGCCTAATATGACTACCTAATTTTTCAAGTATGTTTGCATAGAGAACACCCTAGGAATCATCTCTCTCTCAGAGTAGAAGACAACTTGCTTCTTTTCATTATAGAAAGGATAATGTTTTCTTCTAAGCAAAACTTGTGGGGATTTCTTTGCAGTCTTCTATAGATGATTCATTTGCCCTAAGCTCAGTGATGCCAAGGGACTTTTATAGAGGCATGAAAAAAGGTGTCCTGGAAAACAGGCTTGCATTTCCTGCAAAATGTTCACTATGTTTTCACCTACTCATGTACATTTACAGCAAAAGAAGTATTATCTCTCCTGAAGGCAGGACAGAGTGAAAATGTTTTTATAACATGGAAAAACTAAGCACTGACAGCTACCGTGACAAGGTTATATCATCAAGTCAGAAAGTCTTCAAAGCTGAAATAGATGGGCTCGGTCATGTGATAGTAGTTGCATAAGTCAGAACATTGAACGGGTTGTGGGGTTTTGTTTTGTTTTGTCAGTTAAAACAAGTGGTACACTAAATAAGTTTCAGCTCTACTTGAAACAAAAATTGAGTATGCCATGCCTACTAGTACAGGGCCACCCACCCCACCCTTCAAGTCAGCCCTGTGTGAAGAACCTCAGAATAACATAGATCTGCTCCAACAAACTGCAGAGCTTCAAAGACAGGAGAGACTCAAGTGAGTACGAATGTATGGGATACTGCTGCCCATCACTCCACCTTAAGCAAACCTCTAGGCAATGAAGGTGCTGCTGTTGGAAAGAGGGATTAGGTGGGGTGGGTTCTAGGAAAATAGTATAAGTGAAGCCATTTAGAACAATGCATTGGGTTTCATTTAGTGTGCCACATCACAGTACACAGGATGACGATTGACTTCTGCATTTGTACCTCACTATACCCATAAATGCCATAATCACCTAATCAACAAGGGATCATGAGTTTAAAAAAATATATCAATTGGACAAATTCCCCTGAAGGTTTCTAACACTAGGTGAGTCGTAAGATTTTACACCTGCCTCTGCTCTCCAGTGTCCAGCTTATATTACTACATAGATGATGTTCTATTGACTGGCAAATCACAAGCCTCAGTTGTAGTCTTAAATTAAGTATTATCAAGAGTGGCTGAAAATCCCTGAGAGAAACCTGCAAATGGCTGGCTATACACCAAGTAGTTTCTTAGGGCTATTTAAGAGAGTCATAGCATCATAATGCCTCCAGAAATGGAGAGATGGAGATGGAGGAGAGGAAAGAGTGTATCATTAGGTATTAGATCTTAGAGAAAATAGCTCCTTTGAACATTTAGCAGCCCAGTTGAGGCTGGAAATTGAGCTCCTTATCACTATGCTAAGCTCTCTACTTAATTCTTTCTATCACTTCGGCTGTACATCAGTATCCTCGGAGTGGTGCTTCGACTATCGCCAGGCTGTAGTGGAAGCTGTCCAGATAGCTATGGAACATTTTCCAGCCAGGCAGTGCAGTCTCATTAAATGTTAATGTGTCCTATGAACTATGAGTACCTATGGCTGATGATTTTGTGAATTAGAGAATGTGGCAAAGGAAAGCATCCCCCCCACGCAGTAGAGTACACTATGTGCCACTGGACAGAACCTCTTAGATGCAACTACCAGATGCAACTTAGATCTTAGATGCAACTCTTTTCAAAAAGCAGACTTATTTTCTCTGTGCTCTTGGAGAAATTGAATACCTGACCCAGGAAAGTGAATATCTAGCAGAGACATGTAAACTCTAGACTGCTATTCTCATTTTGAGGCTCCTCACACTGTACCCAAATAGTTAAGGATATCAGGCAGTCCAACGAACGCTGCATGTCAGACAGAAACGTCATATCCAAGGAAGCAATAGGCTTAGCACCAGTACTATCTCAGCTTTACTGTAACAAGTGGCCACTCTCTATCTGGGAGAAACACACTTGTCATTCAGTTCTCATGACCACACTACTAACTCAACAGGCCACATCTATACACAGAGATCATCTAAAAGTCTAGAGCTTTTCCCTGGCATGGGTGGTTCACCTAAGCTGAGGTCAACATTTCCTACTGGGCTGCTGAAGATAATGACCCCGTAACAGTGATAGAGAATTTAAAACTGAGCATGGAAACTGTGTTCGGTGAATGAAACTGTTTCCCTTTCTTGTAATTCTCTTGGTTTCTCTTATACCCCTTGATGAACCTTAAAGTTTCTAATTCTGTTTCTCCTGACTTCATTGTTGCCTGTGGCCAATGAGGGAAACTACAGGTCACATATTTAAGACACACACTTTAAGACTCTAAGCTAGGGAACTGATAAGATGGTTTAGTGGTTGATAATGTTTTTGGAAACCCTTCTACTTAAGGTTGCAATCTACCATATCCAGATAGGTCCTCTGAGCTCAGTGAAAGATGGAGGACTTCCTTTTCCAGCAGGGCTTCCCCATCTCTGACCTTATCTGGGGAATGAACCCTACACTCTCTACCTTAGAAAGGTCATGTAGTCCTTGGCAAACCTATACATTCAACTTCCTCTCCCGAAAAGAACCTGCCCAACAAGTAAATGGAATGCCTCCTCATGAAAATAGCACATTCCCAGTATTTCAAACTCCAGTTTGAAAGCGTTTACATTCACGCTTGAAAACTCCTTCCACTCTCCAAGGTCCATACATAGCCTTATTTCACCCCGAATAAACTGCCCACAAGCTGTTTCATTGAGGATTGTGTAAGAGAGCTATTTTATTCAGCATCATCAAAAAGAGCTGTAAAGCTAAAATCCTCCAAGAATGCCTTCCTGAGAGAAGATCTTCCATCCCGTAATCCCCACCCCTGCACTCACTCTCAGCTGGACCTGGATCGTGCAGACCCCACCCATTCCAAATTCTACTTCATACTTCCGGTCTAGCCTGATGTACAGCTGCACCATGAGCAAAGGCTCCCTTCTGCCTTCATGCCTCTCACACTTTGATGGACTTAATCCAGGAGCAAAAATAAAGTTTTCCTTTGTTAAAATATTTCAGGTAAGTATTTTAGCCCACAGTGATAAAAAGCTAATTAATACAATCACCCATTAGCTGACCTTTGTCACCAAACACATATTAATAGTAATACTGCATGAGCCACCATCGCCATCCTAAATTTCACTGTATCTCAAAGGCCCAAGATATATAAATATCCTGTTATTAAACATGGCATACCAAAAAGTTGAGGAGTACTTCTAAGAGACCAAGAGGAAAAGACAAGCCTTTGTCACGACCACAAAAATTTGGACAATTTAGATGCTTTATCCTTTAAAAACTATTTAAAAAATGGTTGAGAGTAAAGACATTCAATGGGCATTCCAAACTTCCTACTACTTCTATTCCTGGTTCTCTATATATTTTACACACACACACGCAAACATACACACACACACACATACAACACATATATATAATATATTACATTATATATAAGTATATAATATCACATATATTAAATACCATAAAATACCATAAAATATTAAAAACCATAATATATATATAAGTATATAATATCACATATTATATACTTATATATATATTATGGTTTTTAATAATTGAATGTCGCGTCTGCCTTGACCAGCAATTAAGACACAACACAGTCAGATCCTTCTCAGTCAGCTTTATTCCAGGAACGAATCCTTATGGACGGGGACCCCCAGCAGCAGAAATGCACTGCTTATATATCTTCCCAAAGCAGGCTGGGTGATGTGTTCTCTCAGGATAGGTTAAGCTGCCAATACCTCATTTGCATAAGCCCGTGGGAGGGGCACAAGGTCGACGCATGCACAAAGGACTTGTTTACCAGTTTAGCTGAACTGGCCACGCTGGAAGCCAGCTGCCTACATTGTCAGGAAGACCAAAGTGAGGGTGCTTTTGTCCTTTTTAGAAAGAGTATCAAAAGATTCATCCAGAGCTCCCAGGATCTAAACCTCCAGCCTGAGAACAGACAGGGGCAAGCTGTCCTCTGAGAGGCTCTAACCAGCAGCTGACTCAGACAGATACAGACATCCAGAGCCAAACAGTGGATGGAGCTTGAGGACTCTTATAGAAGAATAGGTGGAAGGATTGTGGGCCCTAAGGAGATAGGAACTGCACAGGAAGATCAACAGAGTAAACCAACCTGAACCCTTGGAGCTCTCAGAGACTGAATCAGCAACCGTGGAGCATACCTAGTCTACACAGATCTACCTCCATGGGCTGGACCTAGGCCTCCCTGCACATATGATGCAAATGTGCAGCTTGGTTTTCATGCAGGTCTCAGACATCTGGAGTGGGGGCTATCCCAAAACATGCAGCCTGTATATGGAGTATGGTCTTCTAGCTGGGTGCCTCATCTGGCCTCAATGGGAGAGGAAGCACCTAGCCTCTCAGAGACTTAAAGTGGCAGGGTGGGGGATACAGGAGGAGAAAATAAGAGATGGGGAAGGATTGTGGGAGGGGGTGACTGGGATGGGTTATAAAGTGAATAAGCAAAAAAATAAAATTAAAAAAGAAAAAAAAAAAAAAGAAATGGACTAGACTATGAAAAAAAAAAAAAAAAGACTTTGCAACCGTCCCAGGTGCTATCTTAAACACGGCTGCCTACAATTGAGTAACATTTTAATATATTAATTGATTTTTATACATACACACACATTTTATACATACACAAACATACATATATATTGGTTGCCAGAGTAGAGGATGCAGCTGAAGATCTCCAAACTTAGGGCACCCTGGTATAAGGACCTGATTTTTATCCTGAAGGATAAATGTGAGGTGTCTATGGACAGTGACATCCAAACAATTGCATATTTTCTTACTTTCAAGAATAAAATAGTCTGGACAATTTGATAGATAGAAGCTAAAACCAAACTTTGGTTTCCTTTAGAACTATTCTAATAATTCATGAAGTCATGTTGGTGGTAAGCAGGCTAAGTATACCCTTCTATTTGGACTCTTTGTTAAAAAGCCTTAAGAACTGTCACATTTTGTTTGGGATACTGTTCAGGGATGTGTGTGAGCATCCTCGGTAGAGATACTTAGATAAACTAATATCCCGAGATAGAGTAACCGAACACTCTATTTAGTATACCATTTCCTTCAGGATAAAAATCAGGTCCTTATACTAGGGTGCCCTCAGTTTGGAGATCTTCAGCTGCATCCTCGGCTCTGGCAACCATGAACCAGTACTAGATAAGTCCCTCCATAAGCCTTAGTACATCTCAGTACCATAAGTCAAAAAGACGATGGGTGTCTTTTTGACAAAGCAGATATTACTCACTATGGTATGACTAAAATATCTCCTGTGTCTGGAATAGTATTAATGTGTTTTAATGATAGAATTTATAAAATATCATCAGTGTAAGTATTAAGTTACAAATAGAGTAAAAGTCTCAGGGCATTCATGATACTCAGTAGTGCTCAGCATGTTTTGAGCAAACGTATTTCAGCTAACAAGCTTGGGGTTGGGGGTAAATGCAGAATAAGAAAATATATAACTAAAGTGACTTCTGTTTTCTCACTTCTCATTTATCCATTTATTTTTCAAGAAACAAATTTCCTCTTGATTAAACAGGAACAATATTCAAGGGTATGGCTATCACAGTATCTAGTCTTCTGCTGAGGAAAAAAATTATACGCATATTTATTTAGTTAATTTGCAACTTGATTGAGATAGGCATGCCTTCATTTCATGATTGTTACTGAGGATATAAATATTTTCAATTAAAATATGAAAATGCAAAAATAACAGTACAATTGTTTAGGAAAATATTCGCAAAACTAATATTGTCACCCTTGGTCTACCACTTGGCCAAATGAGCTGTGGAAAATATGTGTCTATAACAAATCATCTGTGAATTTTTAAAATACAAGAGAAGCACATGTTTACAGGTAAGATACGGGCTCACAGTAACTGTATTTAACTTCATGAGGCATATATTAACGTCATATAGTTTTCCATTATATACAAATATATTATCATTTAAATTGTTCTCTCTATACACCTATTTAAAGATATGTAGTAATATAGAACCAGTAATTAAGTGTCAATATGTTTAATATAAGCTATAAAGTCATTTATAATACAATTGTAATCTTTATTTTTCCCACAAGAGCAGCCAGTTTCGGTGTCCATTGTCTGTTTTGAATTCAACAACCTGTAAGTATAAATCTCCATAGAAACAAGAGACTTGGGAACTGCTCTTAGAGAGAATTGATTTCTCATAAATATTAAATCTATTTTTTCAAGTTACAACTATTGTACATAAATTTAAAACTAATAGTGACGTATTATTTTTAAATATCATACAGTCAATATATTTGGAGTTATTTAAAATTTATATTGAAGAAAATAAATGTATTTTCAGTATTGCTGTAGACGAGCATCTACAAAAGACTATTCAATTGATTGTTGTCATATATCAAACAACTTTTAAAATACTCATTTTTATTGTAACAATAGAAATATTTTATTAATTTTAAAGAATATTGTAAAACAAGTATTTCTACATATATTCCCATGAAAATGTTTGTGTTAAGTTAAACACTATAAAAATATTTCATATTTTATACACTTACTGAACATATGTACATATATGTTATCAAAATGAATAACATTTAAATTAAGAATTGTTAAGCGTGGTATCAGTTTTCTGAAATACTGCTTTGTCATAACATTATATTTAAAAGTTCTTACATATCAATGCTTCTCAATATGATTCATAAACTTTGACATATATATTCTATAACCATAAATGTTCACTAATATGCTTAAAATAGACTTGTAAGATAAAACTCAGCTTCACATGGGTAATGAGCACTTTATTAAGACTTCAATAATTTAATGATCCCGTCAGTCTCTGTGTACACATGTACACATTGGAAGCTGGAGCTCAATCTTGGGTTTCTTTCTTATTTTTTTTTTCCTTTTGTGACAAGAGTTCTCTTTGTCCTAGACCTCATCAAGTATGCAAGACTGACTGGCCAGTGAACCCTTGCCCTGTGCTGGCCTCCTCAGTGATGAGATGACAAACTTAACCACATCTGGCTATTTTTTTCATGGCTCTGAAGATCCAACTTAGGTTCTCATGTTTATGTGCTTGCCACATTAGGAATGGAGCCCTCTCTCCTGCACCTGCATCTTTCTTAGCGAGATGATAAATAGATTCACAGGTTATTGAATTTTTTAAGAAGTGAAATGTAGAGTGAAGCAGGAAAAAATGAGGAGTAGGAAGAGAAGAGGAAATGAAGGATACAGTGAGGAAAAGGAGAAATGGAGTGGTGGGGAAAGGAACTATAAAATGCTAAATAGTGAGCCAAACAGTGCATATGATTACCTACACTTCATCTTATGATAACTAGAATAAGACTATAAAAATGACCTACCTTCTAATCATTACTTACTCCCAGTCATATACAGTAAGCAGAACTACTGATCTTTCTGCTTAGTTTTCCGTGTCTACATATCTGTGTGACATGAAAGTTTGTGTGTAGTAGAGCAAGATAGAAATCACAAACAAGAACAAAGAGATAATTTTAAAACCTTCCAAAGAACTATTGTACATCAAATAAACCCCTGTGTTGATTCAGACTACCTGATAACTGTAAGAATTAAGGTGTAATATCTGTGGTCCTGATTTTGCCATTCAGACATGGAGGGAAGAATTCTATCTCCTGTCTTCTTGAAAGAAACCATATTGCCTCTAATCATTCAGAGGGATTTTGTCCCTGACATTTTCTGCCCTTTGTATTTATTTGCAATGCCTTTCTTCATGTTCCTTAGGCATCTGATTCTCCTTTGCAGCATCATGCTGCCAGGCATCCATCCTTACATAGAGTAGGTATCACAAATTGTTTATATACAAAGAGATGTTGTTTTATGAAGAGCACATGGAAATAGTGTAAGGAAGAAGAAAGAGGGAGGAAGAGGGGGAAAGGAGGAGGAAAAGGAAGAAGAGGAGCAGGAGAAGGAGGAGGAAGAGGTTGAGAGGGAGAGGGGAAGGGTGGCTGCTATCGGCATTTGACCCTTGCAGATGAATCCAGTATCGCAGCTACTGGCAGCTTAAACAACAATTCATTCTCCGTTTAGTTCTGAGGAAAACTGTGAATGCCATAATCAGTCACCTCACCGTGTACAGGTCTAGAGAAAAAGACTTGCAGGCAAATTAGCCCAGGTTTGGAAGTTACTTCATCTATCTCTGTGTAATTGATGACAAGTGTAACTATATTTTTCTTAGCATCCTCTTTTGAATTCTGAGATTTCAAAGAGGAATTTGAGCAACAGATTGGTTCTTGAAAGCAATCATGGCTTTATCACCTTATTTGAACAATAGCTGTGAGGTGGGGGTCCCAGAAAATTCATGGCCATGAAAGCCATTCCAGCCAGTAGCTTCTGGGTTATTTGGCTAAATTATTAGAGTAGTATATATCAGCAAAAGTTATGAGAATTCCTATTTTTTAACATATAAGGCAAGCAGGTTGCATAGAAAACAGAGAAAGTGAGGGGTTAGAAAGAGGATTCATAGGTGAGATCTAACGAGCAAGTAAATAAGCAGGGCTCTTGTACAACAAGAGGGGATCTCAGGACAAATGTTGTCATTCAGGAATCCAATCCACATATTAATAGAGCTTCTGTAAGGAAGGTCTCAGTCACATGTAGTTTTAAGGCAACTGGTCTTTCCTGTGTAAAGGCATAAAAGAAGAAGAACAAGAAACCAGACCAGGAAGCAAAGCCCCCAAAATGCTGCTAGCATTTCTGATCACCAGTTAGGATACAATCAAGATTATATCCCACTTCTGGCTAATCACAAAAATTCAAGCTGCTAATTTCCAAAGTCTATGTCTCTAAACTGCCTGACCAGTTTCCATCTCTCCGTCCATTATCATTGTCTAAAAGAATTAAATAATGTAAATAATGTGGCTACATATTGTCATCGTCACCACTTTATGATTTCAATGTCAAGCACACAAAGCTGAGAAATGCATTGGCTTCTTCTCCATCAATGTTTTATGCCTTAAAGGGTAAAGTCTAGGGAGTATACTTTTTCCTTTTTATTAAGCAGAATTTTTGTTGTCTACATTTTCTAAATGTGAACAAGCAGCTCCAAATTTTCTTTTAACATTTCAGGCCCTGAATTCTTACAGCCAAATCTGGGAAAAAATCATATTTGGTAGCCAATCTCTTTCCTGAGTAGAAAATAGGAATTGTCACAACTTTCTATAACATATCTTACTTTAGTTATTTAACAAATGGTAGTTTTGCCTGAGCAGACCTTGGGCGCCAGCTTTGTACACAATCCCTGAACACCCAGAGGAGGCTGGACTCCCAGGGGCTCTAGCAAGCCCAGGATCTTAGGTATTTAATATGGAGAAGAGGGCATGTTTGTGCTTTCTCTGCAGTATGCTTAAGGAGCATGTTGGCTGCCAGAGTGACAGGTGAGACATGCTGATGCCAGAACAAAGAATGATGCTGACCTGTGAGCTTCTTGAGTGCCCTGACAATGGTGACTGGGAAGCTATATTGGACATATGTTCCTGACCCACCTTTGCTTACTATATCCCAAATGGACAAGCTGCCTTGCCTCAAGTTTTTAGATACTGTGGAAGAGAGAATCAAAAAGAGAAGTGATAATGACTCTTGTATGTTTCTTAAATGTGACCAATTATTCAGACTCAATCATGGACTGGTCTAGAAATCAATCCAATATTGGAAATAACAGTTTCAGTTGGAAGGGTGGTTCAGGACATTTTCAGAGACATATTTGGAAGTTAGCTGCAGTTCTCTATGATGTTGTGTTAGCAAGAGATAAAATTGGGACAGGATCTGGATTTCAAACAAGTGTTAATACATGTGTTAAGGCTCTTTTAATTGTCAAGTTAAAGATACTTTTGTTTCTTCTACAGTATTTAATGTTCGTTGCATTGATTGTACACTTTCTAATTATGTTACTGTGTTGAAACCTAGCATGTCTGTTACAGAGGTCTATCAAGCGGCTTTTGTTTTATAGCCCTGAGTAATACAGAACCTTGGTATTCTGAAAAAAAGCTTGCAAGAACTGGAAGAAGTGAGTCAGGCTTTAATAGAATCAAGAGGGTAGTGGGCTTGATTATTGCTGGTATAACAGCTTTAATTAAATTAATTGCTAGCACAACTGCTTCTGCAATTGCTTTGACACAAGAATTTAAGACAGCTACTTTTGTTAATCATTTAGCAAAAAATGTTACAGGCATTTGGAACATCAGACTGATGCTCTTTATCCTATTTAAATTATTGGAAGGAGGTTCAGAGTTTAAGAGTAAGAAGCCATCTCAAGTGTCATGCCAAACACCAAAAGATTTGTGTTACTTCTAAAATTTACAATGATAGTCATTATAATTAGGAAAAAGTTTAAAGACATTTGCATTGTATTTGGCATAATTTTAATATCTCTCTGGATGTTTTGACTTTGCATAGAGAGATTATTAATTTAAAAAATGCTAATCTGCTTTGGGTTGATGTGACAGATACTGCTGATAAAATTATCCATGGCATGAGGTCAGTATTTCCATTTTGGTCAAACTTCAAGAATGGTATTTATAGCTTGATCATGCTAGCCTTTTTTTGTCCTGGGAATACTTTTATTCCTGCCCATCATGTAAAAGTTTGCCATTAACAACATCATGTTGGCAGCCAAAGTACAAGGCTTGAAACTGAAAATGGACCCCCAAAAAGAGTTGTCAATTTAACAGGCTGGCAAGCCAGGGATGGGTAATATTCTGAAAAGAGCCTTACCAACCAAAGACAGAAGTGCATTGCTTTTGATAATGCATATTCCATGACTGGTAAGGAAGGCATTCTGGTCAGAACGACCTAAGACAGTCTCAGTCTTGTTAATGAAATAAAAGAGGGCCGAGCGGTGGTGGCGCACGCCTTTAATCCCAGCACTTGGGAGACAGAGGCAGGCGGATTTCTGAGTTCGAGGCCAGCCTGGTCTACAGAGTGAGTTCCAGGACAGCCCGGGCTACACAGAGAAACCCTGTCTCGAAAAACCAAAAAAATAAAAAAAATAAAATAAAAGAGGGGGAGAGGCAGAGAGCTTTTGGGGATGTTTGGCAAGAATCTGCCATTGGCTAAGGACAATGAAATGGGCTGCTTGGCAGGAATCTGACATTAGGCTAGAATAAAGAAGTAATTTCAGGCATGAATCTAAATCTTAGGCTAGAACAAAGAAGTAGACTTCAGGCATGAAAATGACTTTAGGCTAGTACAGGGAAGTAGTCTCAGATATTTTGGTCATCCTGATACGCCCTTAGAAACAGTGATCACAGGAGTGATCATGGGACTTTGTTTATTGCCATGCTTGTTCTTTGACTATTTGTGTTTATTGTCTTGCTTGTTCCTTGACTATTTGCATCTATTGTGTTGCTACTTCCTCAACCTAGAACTGACCTTAATACTTGCATGTAATTAAAATGGTTTAAAAGCAGATTGGGGAACAAAAAGAATGTGAGTTATGCTAGAAATTATTTTTAAAAGGGTACAAGTTTCATTTGCTACAATAAGCATCAGGGAAAATTACAGAGTTTTGTATTCATTACCAAAATTTAAAAAAACAAAAAACTAAAACAATTCCATAAAAACATGCTGGTTTCGGGACTAGAAGTAGGCTATAACTTAAAAGTAAGTCTTCCTACCAGAAAAAAACTTGAAAACACAATTCTCTTCATTCGATTAGTTAAAAGTCCAGAATAAATGCATATGATAGCTACAATATAATAGGGCTTTGCATGCAGTTGTCTGGCCTTGATCATGTATTTTGACCTCTAGTGAACACATACAGACACACATGCACACATACACATGAAAAAATTTTCATCATCTTCTGGGACAGAAGGGCATGTTATAACCTACAACTTGGCCATATTTTCATTTCCAAGTATTCACAGTTAGCAAAATAGAAACCAGAAAATTTTCAGGCTTGAAGAATTGAGAGACTGGCTTATGATTTATTCAAAGAATAAATAGCTCTACTGCATTAGTATAATTGTAAAATACATCACTCAGGTGCATATGGAACTTGGAAAGACAGTATATTTAAGAGAAATTAACTCAACATATGTAAATTGATTGAGTGCTGAAACATCCAGTTACTAGGACTAATTTCCCCTTCTGAATTTTATGTTGACATTTATGTGATTTTAATAAGTATCCATGATGAGTCTCCTTTTAGGGAAGAATTATATTAAATGAAAGTAACTACATATGTGACCATGAGAATGCCAGCTAGGACAGGAAATGGATTTAATGGAAGTTAAAATTCATGAATGCAACAGCGACAATAACACATCATATTTGTGGCATTCTTTCCTTTAACAAAGCCCTTTCAAATACACTGTCTCATTTACTTCTCATGCCATCTTTCATGAAGAGAGATGTAATGTGGGTCTGCAGCCTGGGCTTGACATCTCACAGTTTTCTATTGCTGCTTAACATTAGCTTATGATATGGGATTTATCAAGGCAACATTTAAAAATAAAACATGGGAATTGAATTAGTTGCTTTAAAATGTTCTAAAAAGTCAGTTGGGTTTGGCATTAGACAACATAGCATTCCCCCTATTCTTTTTCTTTTTAAAAATCATGGTTATTTGCATGAGAGTCCAGGTGGTCAATTTACATAGACAAGACCAAAGAAAATATAGATCATAGACCACACTCCAAGGATGGGGAACATGGAGGAGAGAGAATAATACAGAGAGAGGGTGTTTTTCTTTTCTTTCTTTTACTTTTTCTTTTTTTGTTGTTTAAAAACAAAACAGAACAAAACAAAAAACCTACAGCTTGCCAGCTAAGATAAACTACAAATACATCAGTGAAGAATTTTTGTTTTAGTTTTTAATTAATTCTTTTATTTTTTGAGATTCTGGTATAATTACATCTTTTTCCCCTTCCATTTCTTCCCTCGAATCCCTTCTTTCTTTTTCATGGCCTCTTTTCTTATTAAGTGTTGTGTTATATATAAAAAATATACATCCACCCATATACATATATACGTATGTATATATACTATATTTTTTTCTCACTAAATATATACATAAAATCTGCTCAGTCTGCATGATGCTACTTATATGTATAATTTCAGTGCTGACCATTTGATAGTGAATAACCAAATGGTGTACTCATCCCTGGAGAAGACAATTTCTTCCTCTCTCAGCATTCCTTAGTTGCCTTAAGTCATTAATGTAGGGTGGAGACTTCCTGGACTTTCCTCAATCTTCTTTAGCATGTTTATTGTTACTGTCTTTATTAAGCTTGTGTATAAGCAGACATGATGGTAAGATTCACAGATATTGCTGACATTCCAAGAAGACAGTCTCACAGCAAATTTTGTTCCTCTGACTCTTATAGTCTTTTGGACCCCTTTTAAACAATGATCCCTGAACCTTAAGTGCAGAACTTGTATTGTAGATGTATCTTTTGGTGATGGGCTCCATGGCTACATATTTTGATTGATTGTAGTTTTCTTTAGTACTCTCCCTCAGTTACAAAGAGAATTTCCTTGGTAAGGAGTAAGAACTACACTTATCAGCAGGTATAAGAACAAATGTTTAGAGCCGGGGCGTGGTGGCACACTCCTTTAATCCCAGCACTTGGGAGGCAGAGGCAGGCGGATTTCTGAGTTCGAGGCCAGCCTGGTCTACAGAGTGAGTTCCAGGACAGCCAGTGCTACACAGAGAAACCCTGTCTCGAAAAATAAAAAAAAAAAAAAAAAAAAAAAAAAAAAAAAAAAAAAAGAACAAATGTTTAGAATGCACTTAGATATTATTATGATTTAGTAAATTGTCAGTTGTATGTTCTTCTCCAAAATCATCAGTAGTCATCATGGGTAATTGGCTAGGTTTCCAATACCAAGAATGTTTCCTTCTTGTTGAGAAAATCTTAATTCCACTTAGATGGCTGTTGGGTACATGCCATCACTGTACACTTAGGGTTATTGTGCCTTGATGACCATTGTTATTGTTAATAAGCATCACAGCTTGTCAGGAATATTGGTTGTTTTCCTCCTTTGGAAGATTAGTGGCACCCTTTCATGTGTGTGTGTGTGTTTGTGTGTATGTGTGTGTGTGTGTGTTGTGTGTGTGTGTGTGTGAGACATAGTTTCAGCTGAGAAACATTTGGACTATATTATCTAAAGTGCCTGGTATCTTCAGCAACATGGACAAACTTTGAACCACTGGGACTGGGGCAAGCAAATACAATAGAATTAGTCTGTTTAATTTGGGATTCTCCTAACCAATCCTGACCAACAATGCAAAAGAGGGCTTCTAATGCTTGTATTGGTGTAATCATTAGATTATTTGGCTCTTGGAGGGTGCATTGCTAGTTTAGATGGAAATTTTCATTTAAATGTATATGTATATTTACACAATGACTTGTATTTTATAGGTATTTTAAGTAGATAGTTAATAGTATGCCACCTTATGATTTTTTTCAGATATTCTTTCTGGAATTTTACCTCCCTCCCTCCTTAGTGAAGGCTAGTTTAATCAATTTGTTCATTTTTCTTGAAGCTTGAGTGTGATGGTTTGAACAGGTATGCCCCTATAAATTCATGTGTTTGAGTTATTGTCCATGTGAGTGGCACTACTAGGAGATATAAACTTGTTGGAGTGGGTGTGGCCTTGTTTGAGGAAGTACAACACTCTGGGGATGGGCTTTGAATTCTGTTATGCTCAAACTTTGCCCAATATGGCATACAATCTCCTTTTGTTGCCTTCAGATCAAGTTGTAGAACTCTTGACTCCTTCTCCAGCACCATGCCTGCCTGCATTCTGCCATGTTTTCCACTATTATTATAATGGACTAAATATTTGAAACTGTAAGCCAGCCCCAATTAAATGTTGTCTCTCATAGGAGTTCCTGTGGTCATGGTGTCTCTTCACAGAAATAAAGCCCTAACTGAGATATTTGGAAAAAAACAGCATGCCTATTCCTATTTTAGGCACACCAATGAAAGGAAATAATAATATAATAAAAATAACGCAAAAAGATTATAAGCAAAAATAGAAAAACACAAAGTTAAACTTAGAAATGTAATGATTTTAACTAACCATAAATCTTTCCTGATCGATCAAGTTTTGTACTTTCACCAGTATCAAAATGTACTCCTTAAAGAAACACTGCTTATTATTGGCCCTAAAAATATTACTTCAATCTCTTTAGAGATAGTTGTTCTGGTAGGAGTTATGAGCAAAGCATCTCCTTTATGTGTATGTGTATGGGGGAAGGGCTTCCAGGCTAAAGAAAAACAGAATGTTTATATATTGTTTATATATCATGGAGGATCTGGCACTTGGCTCTGAGAGTGATGAGGTTTTAAAATACATGCCCTATTGGTGAAGTCAGCAGCTCAAATTCAAAGAAACTGACTCTCCAAGGGGCGACTGAATTTGCCTTTGTTGTTATTTAATCCTGGTTCTTCTACCAAGATTAGGAGGGGGCCTCTATACTCCCTGGCCCTGTTGGCCTACTTCCATAAAAATATTTTTACAAATAAATGTACACTTTAAATTTTTCTTTTCAAAGATATCTAGTTTGGGGCTGGTAGGATGACTCAGCAGGTCAATGTGCTTGTAAAACAACTTGAATTTGTTCACTGAAATCCATGCAGATGTGGGTGGAGAAAACAAGATTATCCTTTGACCTTTACAGGCACAATTCATGGAAATACACATACCATAATAATGATGAATAAAAATATTAAAATATGTCCATTTTGAATGTGAGCCTTGCAGAGACAGCATTAATTACATGGTGTCTCTCCTATATGGCTCATCTTTCAAAGTTGTACCTTTGAGTTTAATCCAGGTAGCTACATCTACATCATTCTGCCTGTCCTGTCTACAGTATACTCTGTTGTGTGAGTACATTTATGCATTTGTCCATTGGTAAAGGTTCAAATTGCTTCCATTTGAACTTATTGTGTGCATAGGAGTAATAAGCCCTGTTTGTTAGATGTCCATTTTGATGACCCGACACATTCCATTTACTTGGAGACATAAAGATATGCTTAGCTTTATTTGATCCATGTTACTTTATAATGTAAATAATTCTGTTTGATCCAAATCACTATGCTTTTAAAGCCATTTGAGTTTGTTCCAGTTTCAAGAAAGCTACAGACTCCTAACAGAAATTCAGAAAAGCTTTTACTGTGTTTGCTGCTGACAACTTTTTCAGGTTCAGCTGGTCCCCCTACTAGATTTTCCTCTGATGGAGAAATGAAGTGTTTGAAACTCTCTCCACCATCATTGCACTTATATCCTGGCTAACACAAATCTTCAGTTTAGGGTACCATTGACCTGAATCTTCATCTTGCTACATTTTACTGGACCCTAAAGATGGATTCATCCTCCCAACTACTCTGCCTCACTGTAATCTCTTTCAGAACACTCCTCCATTCATCTTTATGTCTATATTCTCCACCATTATATATGACACATTGTTAAATAAATCAACAAATGGATTTAGGAAACATTCACATTCTAATAATTAGAAACAAAGATACCACACCCGTAATACTGTTAATGTCTCTGTAAATAAAATAAAAATTAAAGAGAGTAAATTTGAATATCTTACATCTCTCAGATTAATATAGGGAGCCTAAAGTTTCAAAGATCACTGCCACTCATTTGAACACTAATAGAAAACTAAAAACTGAAATTTTTCTGAACTATTGCCCATGATCTTAATAATTTCAAGATGATGTTCCAAATGGAACTTTCATAACAAAGAATATAAATATTATATTTTTGTATTTTGCATTAGAATTTCTATACACACATAAAAACAGATCTGGAATAGATTGCACATCTGGAACCATTTCATAAACTGGATTAGACCCTCCTGAGAAATCAAAATGCATTACAGACTAGGCTAAATTTTTAGCTTAATTATACTTCTCATTTTCTATAAGAAGCTATGCTTTGAGATTGGACTGTCATCAAAGGCATATGGTTAAGCAAATGTGTGAAGAAATACAAGGTTTCAGAGTAAAACATTAGCAATGTATGTGCAAATGAATGTTGTACGTGTCTACACCAAAGTAGGCATGTGCTTTAAATAGTTGCTATTTCTTTTCCTCATCACAGAGCCATTTTGGTTTTATGAAGAAGCCCTACTCTGTTTAGTTTGAGAGCTCAGTAGATAACTTTTTTATTAGTCAAAAAAAAATGAAAAGCAAAAGCAAAACTATTCTTGACAGATTAAATGCTCAGTACCTCACATAGCAATGCTGACTCTGAAGGTCTAATCCCCCCTCTGATCCCCCTTCGCAATGTAGAGAAAATATCTTTTATTTATTTCAAGTACTTTATTCAAGGAAAACTAGCTGAGACTGGACAAGAAGGTACAAAACTGCATGTTTCTTGAGATTGAGATATTATAACATTATCTGCTTTATAACTTAAAGGAATTTAATGTAAGTCTTGTAAGTGTGAAATATTAGAAACAAGTTTATATGGATTTTATTTGTGGAATCACTTGAAAAGAGATTTTGCTTCCAGATGTCTAAATGATCATCCTAGTGAATTTGCAGAAACACAGAAGGATGGCTCAGGAGTCCTATATCTTTAGATGTTTTCCTTTATATTTTATTACTATTACTCTTTAATCCTTATTCATTTAAACACATTTTCCTGTATATTTTATTATTAACCTAACTCACTGGGTTTTTTTTTTTTTTTAATACGGGAAAATCAAAAGAACTGGAAGAAAATTTATCTTCACTTCTTCCCAGAGATAAGCATGGTTTGCTTTTATGAAAAGGATGTAAGTTGTCACAGAAACATGGTGAAAGCCAACTCCTCCCTTAGAAATCTGGATTTTTATGGAGAAAACAGATAAGATTGAATTTTTCTCAATTCCTTGTTACATCTTCAAGCAATTTGACTCTAAGCAATTACGACTGAAAATGCCAGGAGTCTGAGAGATCTGTGAACACGTGAACTCCACGGGCTACAGAAGTAATTAAACTAACAGAATGGTAAGGAAGATGCCAGCCTGGTAGCTACAAAACATAGGAAAACTCAGGGACGTATAAGGAAGATGCAGTGAATAAAGACGTTTTCAAATCATTCTTTGGAACAATGCCTTAAGTAGAAGAAAAAGAATAATTGCTTAGACACATTTCAAATCTTGAACCAAAATTTTGCACAGCTTAGAAAATTATAGAAGAAGCATGGAAAAGAGTGAGTGAAGGGCAGGAAAAGTTGGCTGTTGCTAACTCCTGTCTTTATAAACTCTAGCCTCACTGCTTCCCTAAATGAGGGTTTTAGAGATGAGAACGGAAGAGATTGTAGTGGCTGTAATGAAGAATGAAAGAAAAAGGAGGAAAGGAATCCATGTGATGAGAAGAGAAGAGAAGTGAACCAACAACTGGTCAGAAAGAATCCACTGTAAAGAATATACTCCTAAAAATAAAAAACCTACATTGTAATAAAAGATAGATTACACTAGTAATCAGAAATATACCTGTAATGCAAACCTACTGAAATAAAAGCCAAAATGAGCAGTAACACTAGTGACAAACAGATTGTTCACAAATAGTTATTGTAAAAGAACTTTTTAGATTTTTCACTTTTGTTTATTCTGGACTGATTTCATCATTTGCCAATTGGCCACAAAAAGTACATGCTGATTAAAACTTAGCCACCAATAGCAATAAAATATTCTCCATTTGTGTAAAATATTCTCCATTCTCAACATGGCAGGAAATAGATTTGTAGTTATTGCCTTTCTGGCCTTGAGCTCTAACTCCTAGTACCTGCGTTGTCCAACAGGTGGCACACTAAAATCTAGGGAAATATGCTCTGTATTTCCAAGAATGTAAAATAAAACCACTGACCAGCTGTTTGGCCTGATAATTAATAAATAATTTTTATCAGCTATGGTCCTCATCTGAGTAAGAAGTTCAAACATATCTGTTTCTAAAGTACTTAAAATTTTCCATTCTTCGACTTCCTCAACTTTAGCAAAAGAGACAAAATTAACACTGGGGACTTAATGTTTTTCAATACATGATTCTGGGCAGAATACCTGATAAGGCAAAAGGGGGCATGTATGCTCACAAGACAAAAGAAACAGTCAAACCACTATTAAGAGACAATGAATTGAACAGATATGAATATATCCCAAAGTATATATAGCATATATATTTAAATATATGGAACAAATGGTAATGATATCAATATGTGTAAAAGTTTAAAGAATAAGTATTAAGTATAAAAGGGATAATATCTGAAAGAAAAAAGAAAAAGCTTTGAAAAACCATATAATGAGCTCTGTCAAAAAACCAAATTATTGAGCAGGAAATCAAATTTAGCCATATTACATAAGACAGAAAGAAAATTAAATCTGTATTAAATACAATGTGAACAGACAGCTGGTATGGAGAACTCTAGATGCAGCAAAAATAAACAGAAGGATCTGAAACAGTAGAAGGATGGGAATGGAAGGCAGATGGGAGGAAGGAAGGGAGAGAGAGAAACGGAGGATGGGAGGAAGAGTAGGAAGGAGGGAGGGAGGAAGAAACAAAGGAAGGAAAGAATGAAGGAGAGACAGAAGGAAGGAAGGCCGATAGAAAGGAAGGATTCGGTGCCAAAGAAATCATATGATAATGAAACATTTTTATTTGCAGAAACATCATTGTGATATTTAAGAAAACAAAAGCAAAACTCTGGGCACAGAGGCTAACACCTATAATGCCATCATTCAGATACATTAATAAAAGTCAAAGAACATTCTTCCCTTAACAAGGACTTCCAATCATTAAATATAAGGTTTAAATATTTACCAAAAGACAAGCAAATCATCGACAAACAATAGGAATTAGTGGCCTTAAATTGTTCTGCAACTAGCCGTTCATGTACTTAAAATAAATGATTTCACATAAGAGAGGAAATCAGACTGGGGATTTTAAGCCTGGCTTTATAGCTAAGAGTACCTGCCTAGAGTGCACAATGAAGGCACTAAATTGAATTCCCTAGGCACCCCACACAACTAAGTGAAAATAAGTATTTAAGAGACATCCAGAATGGGAGGGTGTTTCATCTGGTAGAGAAACATGGTATGAGGACATGAGTTAAATCACTAAACTTGTGAGAAAAGGGGAAGAGGATTATAACGCCAATAGTGAGAACACAGAGACAGGAGAATGAACAGTTTCACTAGCTAGCAAGCCTAGTCTAATTAGTGAGGTCTAGCCAATGAGACAGCCTAACTCAAAGGATAGTCTTCCTGAGAATGACACCCAAGATTCATGTCTGATTTGCATACCTACATCCCACACACAAACACACACATACATTTTAACAACATACTTTTATTTAGCTTATTTATTAAAGAATGACAAAATTAATTATGTAAATAAAACCTTGGATGTTTTGCCAAAATAAAGTCAACTTATTCAGCATTATCAAAGATTGTGGACAACTTTTAATCTGGAAAATTGAAAGCATCAAAAAATGAAAACAAAGTATATATGTAGCCAACAAACAATCATTTCTAATAAATACCAGCAACTTGGTAGTTGACTCTTCCAAAGACCGTTCAATGAAATCTGTACCAGACTAGCAGAATTTGACCTTGTTTGTTTTCTATTCCTGTGATAAATGCCACAATTAAAAGCAACTTGGAGAACAGAAGGGTTTATTTTATCTTACATTTTGTAGTCCGTCAGGAAGGGAAGCCATGAGGAGAAACCACGGCAGAATGATGCTCACGTGTTTGTTCCTGGCCTCCCATATAGCCCAGGCTCCCTGCCTAGGAAGGTTACCACAAACAGTGAACTGGACCACACTTCATCACTTATCAGATATGCCTCCCAAGATATGGTACAGGCTAATTGGCTCAAAGCAATTCCTCAACTGAGATTCCTTCTTCCTAGGTATGTGTAGATTTGTGTCAACTTGACAGTAGAAGTCAACTATGAAGAACTACTGCAGAAAGTATCCAAAGCTCACTCATGTGAAATCACACAGCGGGGCAGAAACTCCGAGTTTGATTCCAAGAACCCATGTCGGGTGGTTGATAACTCTAACCCAGATCCAGGGGATCCAACACTTCAGGTGTCTACACACCCATATATTCATGTACATTCCTCTAAAGCACACACATCAAATAAACAAATTATTACTTTGGACTTTGAGATATTGCCTAAGAAATATCAGACAAAATGTAAAACTGGCATAAATCATCCGTGTGAACTATTAAGGATACAATGCATAGATTACACTAAGAAAACTTGAAATCCATGTTGAAAATTAGAAATAGCATTTGTCCCAACATTTTACATTTTACTGAGTGTGGAGACTTAAAGGTCAACTAGTATATGAATATTCACCTTCTTTAGACATCTGAATGATGCCCATTTAACAACGAAATTTTTACACAAATGCTGACAAAATTTGAAAGATAAGTGTGGTGTGGAAATATGACAAGCCTTAGAAAACATGGAAAGTTAGGCTGTTACTGTCAGTCATTTCAACAAAAGATATGTGTGATCTTCCTTGTAGATAACTCTTCTTTTATATACCACAGAGGAGACACCTTCACACTGCTTCTCGGTGATCAGGTAGCTTTGATATGGAACAGGGAGTTGTAGACATCAGAGTAAGGACGTAGACAGGTAGCACTAGATCAGGTTCACTAGTGTGTATTAAGTATTAGCTAGAATCGATGATTGTAATTCTTGTAGCTAGAGGAAAATGAACTGAGAACATTTTCTATGAGTCAAAAGTAGTATGAACAAGATGTATCATAATGGCATGAACTAAAAACTGATTCATATTGTGAATCAGTTATACATATTTTATCAGAGCATAGGAACAGTAGGATCTGTATTATGGTATCTTTTGTGCAGAAGGAGTGTGATCAGTGGAAAGCAGGTCAATAAATAGTATACCAGAAGTATCTTTGTCAGCTCTATTGGGGCTGATAAATGAAAAATATGGTTGACTTAACCTTATTGCATCATTTGATGCTTTTGTTTCTTGGAGTTTGTTTGTTTGTTTTGTTTGTTGAAACAAGGTCTCATTATACAGCTTTGCCTGGCCTGGAACTTACTACAGAGATGAGACTGGCCCCAAACTTACAAAGACCTCCACACTATCTTTAAGGTGCTGGATTAAAATTATATACCACAACATGAGGTATATTGTATCTTTTACCAGAAAAATTAATAATTAAAGAAATTAAAGGAGATAACTCAAATAACATGGAAAATTATAATAAACAAAAACTTCAGAATAAAGGTGACATTCTCTACCTGTCTGCTCTCAGAATGAGATTAGAGGTTGAGTCTCTGCAAGCAGAGTAATGTCATAATTATCTCTACCTCATATTCAGACAATAAGAGCATCTAGTCTTACTTCTTTACGAGTACTATGTGTTATCTATATCTTTGCTGCAAGTTATAAATTATAATAAATATAATTATGGATTTTTTTCATATTTCAAAAATGTTTCTATTTAATTTATCTTATGTATATGAGAGTTTTGTGTGCATGTACATATGTGCACCATATATGTGCAGTGGCACAGAGGTCAGAAAAAGGCTCCAGATTCCCCTACACTAGATGGCTACAGCCACCATGTGGGTACTGACAAATGAACTTGAGTCTTCTGTAAGAGCAATGAATGCTCTTCAGCAGTAAACCATTCTCCAACGCCATTTTGTTTTCTTTTACATAAGATGCAAGCGTCATTGTGTAATGGTCAGAATTTTAATGGCTTTAAGATAAGTGTTTGAAATATCCAATAATTCACTCCATGAACAAGTGAGGATTAAGGGCCTACTGTGCCCTCACAGAGAAATTTAGCAAGGAAACATACACAATAATAAATTTGGGAGAATATTTTCATGCTATAAAATACAGATTATTAATAGGGAAATTTTAGCTTTCAATTTGAAATTATTTCTGACTCTTTAGGCCATACATAAGGGGAGAATTTTATAGTTTATAGCATAATCCTATCTCAATGCTCCATTGTCGCTGGACCGAAAATCAGCCCACGCCATCTCTCCTTATTATGTATTTAAATGTCCATAATGCAGATCAGGAATCTTCAGTCACAAAAACCCATTCTGAAAATAATCTCCTGATCATCCCCCTCCCCCCAGGCCTGGCACTCAGCCCTTCTTAATCAGCTCCCATAAATCTGGTCTTTGACACCACGGACAAGTACAACTTTATTAGTTGCAAATCTATTTGGCAGCCTCGAAATGGCTTTCTCAAATTGCACAGCTCTCCCGGAGCAGTGTGTCCTTTCATGTTGATTAAAATATCTGAGGGATACAAACAACAACAAAAGAGTAACAGGAAACCCTCTTGCCCCTTTCATCTTCTCAGAGGGAGCTGCTCAACAAACCGGCTTGACTTTCTTCAAACAAAACTTCTCCTTTTGTGGCTGAAGAAAGGCTTTGGCAAACACTTATCCTTTGATATAATATGGCACTTGACAAAAATCGCAGACCAAATCAAGCCACTGCTTTGAAGAAAATGTTTATTAAAAAAACCTGAAGCTCTTAAGTGCACAGGGACTTAGTGTGTAGCTAGTGACGTGAGGCTACGATGTCTGTGGTGTAGATAGATTTAAAGTCGAGTCCAAATGTATGGATGTCAAGGCCACAGCTGCTACCTCGCTCCTTTGTTTGATTCCTAGTATACCTTGAAAAACTGTTGAGTTTTAAAAACGATTATGGAATGTTAACTTCTATATTTTATTCCAGTGAAGCAAATGTTGTATTATGTGGTTAGAAAAGAATGTGAGAAAATCCTTGTTCTATAGACTTTGTCCCACGTCCCCAATCTCCTTCAACATGCCAAGCTGCTTTTGAAGAAAGAAGGCTGATATACCCAGGGTCAAATTAGATTTCTAACATGAGGAGCCAAGTTTGAAATCCTCAAACACTTTCAGAATCCCACAGGAAATAAATGACACATTCAAATTAGTATTGCTTGAGAGGAATTGAATAGAAAGATTGGGCAGAGCTGGGAAACCACTAGGGATCTTGCAGTGCTTCTGGCGTTTTAATGGGTGGAGTATTAGCTGCTTCCCTCTGCAACCCTGCTGGAAAAAGACAAGAAAAGAGATGCAGAAACTCACTTCCTACTTTCTGTCTCCCCCTGGCAAACGCCATTGTCCTTGTCTAACCAAGACACCTATGGAAGGGAGCCAAGTAGCATAGACCCCACATCTCAGTCTGCCAGAACGAAAGAAAGGTGGATAGGAGTTGATAGGACGAACAGCCAACCCTATTTCCATGTAAATCTCCTGAGACAATTAAGCTTATCCATGTCCTGTGATTTAGGGTCACCTAGGAAACAAACCACTGCTCTTGTCTGAGGCCATTTCCAAAATGGTTACCTGACTAGGAAGAAGCACTCTGAATGTGACTGGCATCATTTCGTATGGTGAAGTCCCAGAGTGTAAAGGAAGAGAGGGAGCGAAGCACCTCACTTGGCTTCAGCCTTTAAGACTCGGTGTCTTTTAGTCTCTGGGAGCTCTGAGTGGTTCCGTTAGTTGTTCTTCGTATGGGTTGCGATCCCCTTCAGCTCCTTCAGTCAGAGCTCCCAGGGACTAAACCACCAACCAAAGATTATACAGGAGGGAGCCATAACTCCAGATACATATGTAGCAGAGGATAGACTTATCTGACATTGATGGGAGGGAAGGGAGGTTTGATGCCCCAGTGTAGGGGGATGCTAGAGGGATGAGGTGGGAGTGGGTGAGTGGGTGGAGGAGCACCCTCATACAGGCAAAGGGGTGAGGGGTGAAGGGATGGTAGGAGGTTTGTGGGGGGTATATCATTTGAAATGTAAATGAATAAAATGATTAATTAAAAAAAAAAAAGACCCAGTGTGACCAACTGCCTCACATTCCTGCTGCCTGTCTCTCTACTGTGAGGTAGATTCCCCAAACCCTGAGTCAAAACAAACCCTTCATTCCTCAGTTGCTCTTGTCAAATATTTTGTCACAAAAATGAGAAATTATCTAAGAACAGTACCCTTAAAGGTATATGGCACAGCCCCTCAATAGATTCCCACTCAGCATCCATTTCAGGTACAAGAAAAATCACAGAATTCCCAGGTTTTCTGGGAAAGGTCTTTTAGTCTCCAAGATGGAGCTTTTGGAACTGAGCGACATATGTAATAGAGTTAAAAATAGTAAAGGCGCACTGTCCATCACATATGCCTCCCAAATAAACAAGTCTTGTTAACATTTAGATAATTGTAACAAGGGCACATGACAATGCATGTAGAAATTTACTTGAGAATCTTACCTGACTTAGCATATGTTCAGGGGGTTAAAAAAAAAAATCTCTGATTCAAGAAGTCTTTCCTGAAGATAATCTGCGCAGAGTAAATATTTTCTCATGATGCTGTCTTCCTCCTAATCCCTAAGCTTGCCTGCCTGCTTGCTCATTCTGCAAATCTTCTTTTGCTCTCTTTGCCTCCTCCAAAACTCAAAACCTCTTGAAAGGTGTGTGTGTGTGTGTGTGTGTGTGTGTGTTGTGTGTGTGTGTATGTGTGTATAATAAAGAGAGCTTTCTATATAACAAATATCCCATGGATATGCTTGTTGATTATTGAGCAATTATATATTTTAAACATCTATTCAAATGATTAATGAAATTTTGTGTGAACGTTGCAAGTAAGGCTAGTTCTGGAAAGGTTTGAATTCATTTATTATCCTTAAATGATCAAGCCTTTTGCAAGTATGAACAATAATTTACAAGTGAATCTACTGTGCTGAGTAAACTCAATGGAGAATTTTGTATAAGAATCTTTATTAAATAAAAGTAGTAATCCATCAAGGAAATAAATGAATGCATTATTAATCTCACAAATTCAGCAAAATTTAGAAATATAGTGCTGAATAATTAGGAGATTGCAGAATTTACAGAGGCATATACTGACACACATGCATGCATACATATACCCTTACATACACAAAGGCTTCAGTTTTAAAGTCTGGTAGTGAAAAAGGCTATATAGTTGACAAGCAGGTGTTCATGCCAATTCTGGGACCGATTATCTTTATGTCAAAGACATTCTAAAGTGCCTGAGTTATAAATGAAACAAGATGGACTATGAGCTGATGATTGTTAAAGCCAAGACAGGTCTTTATATGGGTGTCATGCCAACACTATGCAAAAACTAAGTGAGATTTTTATATACTTTCAAGTTTCCTACCAGCAAAATTTTTTTAAAGTAAAATGAAATAGATGAAATCTGCTTTTTTTCATTTAATTTGATACATGCAAAATAATTTCATTTCAAAGTGCCACTAACCACATTTAAAGTGCCCTGTACCTATCTATGTTTGACTAGTGATGCTATTCTGGCACCAGGGGTCTCCTCTATACACTAATTTTATGTATGTCAAAAATGTTTTCCAGAATAAAAGAAGGAAAAGCTGGCAAAGATTCCTTTCTCTTTATAACTATTTCCCATATATTGCACGGAAGAGAAGATCTTCAATTAATTTCTAACTTCCTGCTTCCTAGCTTCCTTTTCAAATCAATCTCATAGTAGGATTTTTGCTGCTCCATAGAAATCAATGTACATATTTCCAAAAAGCAATTCCTTCATGGGTTCTAGAAGACAGAACCTGGAAAGACTCATTCTATATCTCAGGACTATTTAGGTACAAATAACCATGTCATAAAATACACTTCTTCTGCCCTAAGACCAATGACAATCCATTATCTGAGTGTGCACTTGATCCATCATCTGAGTGTGTACTTGCCAATGTCTCATCCATTCTCTTTTGTCTTTGATACAATGCTTACTACCTAACCTCCGTAAGTGTCAAGGAATGGGCTTATGGCAAAGGAAAAGAACAACGCAAGTCTGAGTGCCAGCAGAAAGAATGGAAACAGATAACCTCGGGATAAGGTGGTGAGGCAGGGGCTCCTCTAAAATGTACCAGAGGCCTGGGAGGTAAGAGACACTCAGGACTCAAAGGACCTTTGATAATATGCCCAGCAGTGGGGAGAGGGAACTTATGGAGTCCGTCTTCAGTGGAAGGACAGGTGGAGGGATGGGGTTTCCAACCCACAGTCAAGAGCTCTGACCCAGAGTTGTTCTGTCTGAAAGAACTGCAGGGACAGAGATGGAGAGGAGACTAAGGGAGGGGATGTTCAGTGACAGGCCCAAATTGGGTTCCAGCTCAAGGGAGGACTCCAATGCCTGACGCTGTTACTGATGCTATGGTCTGCTTACAGACAGGAGCCTGGCATGGCTGCCCTTCGAGAGGCCCAATAGGCAGCTAAAAGAGTCAGATGTAAATATACCCAACCAATGGACAGAAGCAGGGTACACCTGTGGTTGAATTGAGAAAGGACTGGAAGAAGCTGAGGAGGGCAACTGCATAGGAGGACAGCAGTCTCAACTAAGCCGGACCCCCAAGATCTTTCAGACTCTGAGCCTCCAACCAGGCAGAATACACGAGCTGATATTAGGCCCTCAACACATATACAGCAGAGGACTGCCTGGTCTGGACTCAGTGAGAGAAAAGACACCTAACTCTGGAGAGACTTGAGGCCTCAGGGAGTAGGGAGGTCTGGTGAGGTGGGGTGGGTTGGGGTGGGGGAATGGGGACATCCTCTTGGAGACGGTGGAGGGGGCAGTGTGGTGGGGAGTGGTTGGGGGAGCAAACCTGGAGGAAGATGGCAACTGGACTGTGAAAAGAATTAAAGAATGATTGTGGGGGAACGGTTCTGGAGGGTGTCCCACGATGATCTCCCGGCTGAGGACAGAGTGAGAGCAGGGAGGGTGCTCTACCCACGTCTCTGCTGTCTGTTGGTCTTCACCCAGCCTGGTGTGAGAGGTCTGGGCCAAAAGGGTGACTCCCAGGCGCTGCACCTGTCTCTCCACGCTGAGCCGCCCGGGCTGGGCCGATAGAAGCCGGCTAGCAGGCAAGGAAGCAGCTTGGTGCCCCAGGAAGGTTCCGGGAGAGCGGATCTCTCCCCAAGTGTTACAGCTCTTGAGACAAAGACTCCAGGACACCAAGATGATTCTCGAACACACCCCTTTACTTCTCCCGAATAGAGCCTTTATATACAGTTTCAGGGTGGGTTAGGGTCTGACAGCAGATAACGCTTATTGGCTTGGTCAGAGAGCTTGGAGAGACCTCATCTGCATGTGGGTTAGGGTCTGGCAGATAATGCCTATTGGCTTGGTCGGAGAGCTTAGAGATGCCTCATCTACATGTGGGAGGGCCTGGGGCACTGTTCCTCGTGACTGATAGTCATAGACCTCTCTTTGGGAGAGGCTGTGGAGGGCCGAAGCTGAATGAAAAGAACCAGGGCCTGGGGGCAGCACCGAACACCTGCCGTCCTGGTAAAGGTCCGGGGTTCAAGGCTTGCTCAACCAGGCACCCAGCTGCTTCCCACAGCCCACCGCCCCACAAATGATGATGATGATGATGACGATGATGATGATGATGATGATGATGATGATGATGATGAGATAAAGAACAACGAAAGTATAAATCAGACTCCATATTGAAACAAGTAATTCTGAAAAAAAATAGAAATTAAAATCTCTTACATACTACTACCAAGACTTTTTCTGAAGTATAGCCCTGTAGTGACCAGTTTTTTCACAGTGGTTCTTTTGACTTTCCATGCTCTGTATAGTTCTGTATGCCTCCAATGCAAAACATGGAAAACTCTACACTACTGGAAATTAAATTCTGCAAAGTATTACTTGCTGAGTATTTACACTTGTGATATCCAGCACTCTGACTATCCAAACTCTTTGACTTTAACTTCGTTGTTTTACAAGCCTGCAGAGCCATTCTATCCTCTTGATTCCATTGGCCATTCTCACTAAATGTATGTTCCTAATGTCATTGAAAGTTACGTTTCTACTGTCATGACAATACACCATGACCAAGGCAACTTATAAGAGAAAACATTTAATTGTGGCTTATGTTTTCAGAGGGTAGTATAGTACATTACTATCATTACAGGGAGCATGGAAGCAAACATGCAGGAATAAAAGATAGGATCCACAAGTATGAGTAAGAGAAGGGGAAGGGGGAGAGAGAGAGAAAGAGAGGGAGAGGGAGGAGAGAGGGAGAGGGAGAGGGAGAGAGAGGAGAACTGTGAAATAGTGTGGGCTTTTTAAACCTCTAATCCCACTCTCAGTGACATACTAACTTCTAACAAGGCCACACCTTCTAGTTTTCACAAACATTTCCACTAATTACAGAACATGCATTCAAATGCATTCTCATTCAAGCTACTACAAAAGACTATAAGTGCCTCTTTTATTTATTCTAAACAGAAGGAAGTTGCATATTTATCCAAGTTTAATAAATTCTGATTTATGAAACATGTGGGCTTAAAAACCAGTTTACATTTATACATGTAAAGGTTACTCATAATATTGAAAAGGTGAATAACAAATTGCTACCAATTTTAATAAGATACTTTGATCTTTGTATACTTAGGTGAAAAATAATTTTAAAAAATAAATTTCATGGACTTACTTGTAAACCAACGTATGACTATTTATTTATAGTCTTTTTTATCCAAAGTAAGAAGATTATTTCAAAATCTATGTTAATATCTCTGAAGCATTAGGTTATGTAACTATTGAATTTTTTTCCCAATTGTACTACAAGCCTGAGGGGTAGACGGGAATGGCAGCCTCTGACTAATCATAAAATGACATATTTGAGCGCAGGATATTAACCTTTGCCCGTTGTTGATTTAAAGATTGTAGCTGATTTCCTTTTGTCATCTTAACATTGTACTTAACTACAAAGTGAGTATTCAGGATATCCAAGGCAGCCCTCTATAATAAAACCCGAAGTCTTAAATCAAGCATCACATTTTCTTCCAGTATTGCTTCCATAAAAGAAAAAAAGCTAAGATGGAAACTCTTTGGGGCAAATTAATTCTTATCATAAATCAACTATTACCTTCATTGAGTCATTTTACCTGGTCTTTATTACCTGCGAAGGTCCAGCTTTTCATTCTACAACAGTTGTGGCAGGGATGGGGGTGGGGGAGATCCATTTCCCTTAATGGGACTAAAAAATCTATTGGCCTTAACAGTAACAGAAGTCTTTATGTGGTTATGGGAATACGGGTTGATTCTCAGTTATGGGAATAAAGAGTCACTCCCTGAATTAGCAGTGGTCCCTAAACACGGGTATGGAGAGAAGGAATGTGGGAAAGAACAACGAGAACAGGAACAGAAGAAACTACCTGGAACACATTTCTGCTTAGGCAATGACTAGAATATGTAAATATGTGAATTTGTTTTAATTAATTTAAAGGCATTAATTCATGCTCAAGGCCTCTAATTTATCACACAAATTCAGCATTTAGGGCTACTCCCCTGGCAGAAATTTATTCTGGAGGATTTTTTTTTTAATAGAAGTCAGAATAAGCCTTGGAGCTCTCTGCTCTCTTCGTACTAATCAAGTATGGAAATTCAATCACCCTGAGGCTTCGTATGAGCCAGCAGTTGCCATTAGAGAAAGGAGAGAGTCTTTGGATGAAATGATAAGCTTTGCAATAAGATTGAGACCCTCTGGCAGAATGTAGACTGGTGTCAAAATATTAGCATGGTCAGGAAGAACTGCTGAATACAGTAACTGCAAATGCTGTCCTAGCAGAGACTCAGAATGCAGAGTAACCACTGACACTCAGCTCTATACAGAATCATTTCCTATACCTGAATTGAGTAATAGAAATATGAACACTTTTTTTTTAAAGAAGTCAACTACCTCCTTAATAGTTTTCCTATTTTCCTTTGTGAAGGCTCTCCTCTTTGGTGTAAGATTTCCTTGTTATTGCCAAAGCACATTTGAATATTCTCCCCCTATGCTCTCCATTCCTCAGAAGGAGAATAGAGTCGCTCCTTGAATTTGAGCGGGCCTAAACACAGATGTGGAGAAAGGAAGATTGGGAAAAAGGGAAAGGGACACAAACAATACAGTTCTACCTGCAGCACATCTCTGCTTCCCCAATGAGAATGGGAAGGAGGAATCTTGACATTCCAAAGCCAAATACAAATTCACTTTGCTGATGCATATGAGCTCAGTGAATCAGTCACAAGGCTTTCTATGGCCTTGTCCACTTGTGACATGTAACTGCTGCCCTAAGGATCCATCGTGTTAATAGGTGTCAAGTTTCTACCACTGCCAGCATCTTCAGATATTATTCTGCTAATACGTTTCAAGTTTTCCTTGCCAACAGCTTAACTAATTTCAAATCTTTGTACTCCTTCAACACATAGCACCTACTCTAGCATCTACTTAAGTATATTTTATAAGTGGGGAAAGAAAGACTACAGGAACTGCACTCTTTATTGGTGACAAACTGTGAGACTTCAGATTTGCCTCTTACAAACTAGATGCTTTCGAGGATTGGATCTCTTTAAACATCACATGCCTTTCATGGACAATGATCAGATTATAGTGCATGCCCTCAAGTGACACTGTTGGTGCAGCAATTGATAACTGTCCTCACTCATTTGGGCATGAGGTAAATAAGACCTTTACAACTGTTAGACCAAATAGAGAGGAAATAAAATTAATTAATGATTACCATTCCATTATTGTTCCAACATTATAGGACAGTGGGCAGAGAATGCTTCAGGGTAGGAACAATGAGAAGAAATAGTCCAGTGAAGATGAAGTAACAACAAACAAAGGGCCAAGAAAAAAACTAAAATGGCACACGCATTCAACAAATATTTAACAAGGATGCATTATATGCCAACCAGTGCAATAAATATTACAAGGTAAAAGGGTAGGATTTCTAGCAGGAGACCTAAGTTTTGGTGACTAATTTCTCAGATTGTTGAAATTAATAAATCATAAAAGACATCTGAAATGCTTGGGAGAATAGGTGTGTGGTTAGCTCTATAGGCAACATATTTTTACTGTTTTTCCTAATTTAACATAGCACCCATGTCTCCTTGGTCACTTAATAAGTGCCCATGGCAAATGGATCAATGCCAGTTAATGGGAGAAAGAGATAATCATGTTATTTCTTCAGTAGTCCAGGAAGCTGTGTGGATCCTGTGGGAGCTGACTTGGCTGTGACAGCTACACAGTGCCTCCAAGTGTTCAAAAAGTGAACCTCACCTTTAATCTCAGCATACTACAGTGTATAGCAAATAAATACTAATTATATATCATTTATGTATATATACATATATTCAATTCACATAGATCACATAATTTACTATAATAATTAAATCCATCATCTTTTCAACAACCTTCAGTGATAATTCTACTAAAGAGTACATCTTAACACAGTGGTGCATACACATGAACATAGACATAAACATTCATTTGTTAAGTTCATTATGAAAAATATGGCATTAAGTTTAACATGAAGAACAATGAATTCAAAAATATTTATTAGGGAAACTATGCATAGTTTCTAAGTCTATCCTTCCTTTCTTTCTCTGAGTTTTGCTAAACAATTAGCAGGCATCTAAATAATTGTAGAGTTAAGAAAAGTTCTAATGTAGTATATTTACTTGTATGTCACGTACGGGATCCTTCTTTTATAATGAATAAGTAATGAGAGGTCGTTGGTCTTTGGACACTGTATTTCCACGGACATGTAATTTCTCTCCACCATTAAAAGTAGTTATGAAATAGGTCATCCTAGTATATCAGTACTCACTGAGTTGAATTTAGCTAAATCAAGAAAATATAATTAGTGTCATCTGTATGCAAAATGTTGTTCTAAGTACTGGAAAACTGAGCAGATAAGATGCAGTGCCCTCTAAGAAGTGAGCATGCAGTAGAGAAGACAGTCTTTAATGTTTCCCAAGAAGCAGGGGAGGCAAGACATAGAATAATTGGAACTATCCTCATTGGCAAGTCATCCAACTTCCAATAGCACCCTCCTAAAACATTCTCATCTGTCAGGCATACCCCAAATCCAGACACCCCATGAGTAATCGTCATCCTCTTGGCATGCTTAGAATATGGAGGATAGCTTAATTCCCTGCTTCGTTGTTTTTGCCAGTCATTCTGAGGTCCCCTCAGAGAGAGAAAAAACAAGGCAGTTATGAGGAAAGAATACTTCAATGATACATAGACTCCTTAGAAAAATGTCCTGTCAAGAGTGTCGTTTGAACATTTGAGCTGCAGAAGGCTGGGAGTGCTTTATGTTTCAGTGCAAGTGTTGAGTGGGATTCTCCTGTCCTCCATTCAGGAGGAAAGCGGTGCAGACAATGAAATAACATTTCCCTAAAACTCGATACATAAATGATGTGCACGTGCATTTGTTCATGACCCTAGCTGTATCAAGAAGTTGTTGAAAGGACAGCAATCAGAAGACTGCCTTTGGATAAGTAATTACTTTCTTCAAACTGCAATGCCACATGCTTTTATAAATAAGGATCTTCTAGGACCTTTTTGTCTCTAAAGTTGTCTACAAATGTAGCCTAGTAAACTTATAATGAATTATAAGCAATTAACAAGGAGAAAACCAAGGAGATGCTCTCCTTTACAAGACCAGGTATATAATATCCTAGGATGCTCCTATTGTTGGTACCAATCTGTGAATCCAAAAATAAATATCTTAAAATAATACAAATTAATATAAAATAAATGTATACATGGTTCAGTAATTTATGAATCTTCATATTTGATTCCAAGCATACTCTATTCCATTTTCAATTTTATTTCAGCAAATTTGACAAGCCAAAAAATAATCTAGTCATTGATTATGAGAGACCATCTATAAGTAATGTTTAAGATTCTTACTAATGAAATACTAAAAGTTAGAATATTGCCATAATGACTAGATAACAATTTAAAATAAATTGATAAAGCCAAGTAAGATTAATTATATGTATATAATAAGCATTATTGTATCAATAAATATTACTATTCATAAGTATATTATATAATAAATAATAAATTTACTTTTGTTGTATTATATACAGTCTGATCTTTTTACTGAAAAATAACAAGTTCGTGCAAAAGCCAAAATCATATTTATAGTTAAAGAAACATGAGACACAGAAAATAAAGTTTCATACATAGTGAAACCAAGACAAATGGCCTATCCTCCCTGCGCTAATGCTTACAATAAAAGATACAATTATGGAGCTTGAAAACAAAAGTCGCCCACGGTGTCCAAGTGAGAGGTCTCATGTGACCTTTTACTTTTGCCAGATGCTGCTTTTTACATTTTCTCTTGACTTCCTGGGAGGAAATTGAAAACATTATTGCACATTACATATCCTTTACCTCTTTGCTTGTCTGAGAGAATTATTCGCATCTTCTGTTTCTTCTTCCTTCTCTAGTAGAGAAGTAAAGGAATCCCCTATGAGGATGATAGTCACTCAACACATTCATGCTGAAGACATTATTCTTGAGTGTTCCTATCCATTTTTAACATGGTTATTGCTATTGTCACATGAATGGGAAAATACCATGAAACCCATCATAACATATACAGAAAATTAATCTGTTGTACCCTTCACTGCAGGCTGTGTCAGTAGTAAAGGGTATAAAATTCATACCCCTGATAGTTAACTCACAAGGAAAACAGTAATACATGAGCATGCCATTTCTAGAATCCAAGACCTGTCTTGAAAAAGCTCTATAAAATTCACTTTCTAGAACCAAGTCCTTAATTAATAACTTCTAAAAGCTGTTGCTGGCCCAGAATAGAAAATTACCTGAATATTCTTTCTATTGTTTTCATTTTCTTTTTATTGAAAATAAGCATTTTCCTCATATTATCTATCCTGATTTATTGTTTCCCCTTCTTCCATTCTTCCTAGTTCTCCATATCTCCCCTCTCATCCAGATCCACCTCCTTCCCTTCTCTCACTAGAAAACAATCAAGCTCCTAAGAGATGATAATAAAATAAAGCAAAAACTGAAACATCAGAATAGGACAAAACAAAACAAAAAAACAGAAGGAAAAGAGTCCAGTGAAGACACAAGAAACAGACCAACTCATTTGCATACTCAAGAATCCCATAAAAATAATAAGATAATTTCTTAATGAAAGTCTTTGACACATTATGAGACAAGGAATCTCCAGAGATTCTGCTACTTACTTTTTCTGTTGGCTATCTCCTGCTGGTCATGCATCCTACCTTTAAGAATAGTTTGTTTCCTCATTGAAACTCCTTGGAAGGAAATTAAATGTTCATTTGCAAGTTGTTATCAGTTGGAGATAGCTTCCAGGGGTATATGTCCACTTCTCCTTTAAGCTCCAGGACTCTGTCTGGTGCAAACTTGTGCAGGCCTGTGCATGCTGTGATCTCAGGTTCTAGCCTCTGTGATCTCAAGCTCTTTATTACCCAAGCAGTGTCAAGTATGGGTTTCATCTCATGAAGTGAGCCTTAAGTTAAATCAGACATTGGTTGTTATTCTTGTTGTTATTCTTGTTGTACTGGTTGTTAAGCTCTGTGCCACCATTTTCCTAGCATATCTGAAAGAAGAAGACCATTGTAGACCAAAGGATTTTTGGCTGGCTTGGTGTTTACTTTTCTCTTTTGGTAGCATGCAGAATACCTTTCTGTACCAAACATGCTAGAATGTAAGGGTGAATGCACTGTGTAGGCACAAGCTCAACTTCTCCATGTTCAATGAGTTGTGTAGGTGTTGTCTTCAGCAATGGTGCCTTGTAATCAGTTTGTAGAGAGCAACCTTTAGCCTTAGTAACAGCTTAGGTTCTTTGGAGTTCTCATGCGACCCTTTGTCCGACATCTTAATTAGATGTAACCCTCTCTCAGTACTGGAAGATTCATTTGGTAACAAGAGGAGGCTAGTTATTGGGGTTATTTCTTCCCTATTACTTGGTGCTTTCATTTAGATTGCCTTTATATATGTATGTACTTTAGGAAGCTTCTACTGTATTAGGTTTCAATACTATCCCTTAAATGACCCTTAGTTTTAGCTATCTCTTCTCATTTCCTTCCTCATACTGCTCTTCCCTTCCTCTTTCCTCTTGATCCTCCTGTTCCAGTCCCTCAAGTCATCCATAACTATCTATTCCAGTCCCTTTCTCTATACTTAGCCTCTGTGATTCTATAGATTACCACTTGGTTATCATTGACTTATCACCTAATATTCATATATAAGTGAATACCTGCCATAGTTGTCTTTCTAAGTCTGGGTTACTTCACTAGGGATGATTCTTTTTTCTCGTTCCATCCATTTACCTGGGAATTTAATGATTTCATTTTTGTACCTGTATTTTCTATATCTCCTCACTAACTGAATTTTGAACAGCAAAAGAAAACTAGAAAAGAACAGCATGCTTTCCTGATGAATATAAGAATCTGTCAAATAATAAGAGACTTTGTGTTTGGGTATTATTCTACTCAAATAAACAAACACTTCAGTAATGATCTACAGTTTTTCAGTCCTAAATGCCATCCTACTCTTCCTTGTAATTACATAAACAGTAACTTGAGGATAGATAAGTCAGGATGGAATATGTAAGTGTTTTATTGAATTGAGAGGTGGCGAAGTGGTTTCAAGTGGGTAGCTTGTGAATATTTATTTATTTGCTTATCTATTTACTTTACGTGTATATGTATGTCTTCATGAGATTAATATGTGCCACATGTGTGTGGATGCCTACAAAGACCATTGGAACTCTATAGAGATACAGATAGATGTAACCCTGATGTAGTGCTGGAGAATGAACTCAGATTCTCTGCAGGAGTAGCAGACATTTTACTTCTGATCCCGCCCTCATTCTACCTGTCAATTTTTTGCTATGTTCTTTCTTAAAAGCTCATGTTCAAAAGCACAGAAAACATTATCTTGAGTACTAATTATAAAAGTTTGGCAGGTAAAAGAAAAGATAAATTAATAATTCAATAATAAACCACAGGCTTAAAACAATTCAACTGTTTAGATAGTTTATTGTCACACTAATATCATCCACTAATGTTATATTAAATGCAGCCGTCAAAATAGAAATACTCTGATTTAAGACTTTAAAGGTATTTTAAAAGTATATTGTATAAAATTGTACATATTATTTGTGATATATCAATTTGTATATATAATACAACTCTCACTCTACATATGTGTGCATGTGTGTATATATTTTAAGTTTTCCCAAAGAACTGCCAACAACCCCTTTGCCTGAGCAAAGGAGCCAACACACAAGATATGAACCCAACAAGTAATTATCTGCCTTGGAAACTGGGTAATGTTGGTCAGGTTGGTTCATCAAACATACCCTTTTCCTCATACTTTCTGCTCTTTGGCTCCTTCAGTTTTGTTTGTCTCTGCTCTGAGACATGTCGTTATCATCATCAAATCTCTATACATGAGCCTTTAATTCACTTACAAAAATGCCACAGATTACCACATCCAAACATATAATGGTGGTCACAGGAAAACCAGACAAGCCCACTAACCAGCACAAAAGTAAAAGCTTCAGGCATGCAGTAAGAGCAAGAGCAAAGAGTTGCAAAGTAAAGAAGACTTCCTCCTCATGTCACAATTGCAGGTCCCACAGAAATCCTCTATTCATCTTACTGCATTTAAAATATGTTCTTGCCTCATAGTAAAGCTATGTCAATGATCTACCAACCAGACCCAGATGGAACAAAGGAAAAATGTTCTCTAATTCACACTACAGAATGAACAAAAGGGCTTAAGTTTAATATCCACTACACCATAAAGAAGTCTCTCAGGAACTGTTGCATTCTCCAGTTAGAGCATTTCAGCATGTGAATGCTCAGTCACTGAGGGATATTATTTGTAACAGGTCTTTGCCTGCCCTCTCTCCTACATTGCTCTATAAAGTGAGGAACAAAGTATTCCCCCTACAGTTAAAAGTTTTTGAATTTAAAACTATCTACCCAGAGGTTGATAAGTAAAACTTCACTTTCTGAAAGCGTTCCAGATGCTCCTACATCCGCTTCCTTCCCACAAGGCAAAGAAGAACCAATGTAGAAAAATCTAATGTTTTAAATAATTCTCTTTCTGTCCAGCAGTTTTTTCTGCACAAGGGCAGAAGCCTGCTCATTCCCTCTCTGGCAGACTGATGTTCACTGTCAGTTCAATGCTGTAAGAACTAGGAAAGTTTGATTCTCTCAGGCAAAAGAACTACCATGGAACGTCAACTCACTTGCCTTGAGATCCTGACAGAGAAGTTCGTTAGGCAAAATGTGCTTGTTCCAGGCCATCCCTGAGGCCAGACCCCATGACTGAGTCAAACAGGAGTGTTACTGCAGTCATTTCTGTTGGGCTGCAGACACATGTACAAATGGAGTACCATAATTTGAATCTAGAGGGCTATTCAAAGATTCAGGGGTGAAAGACTTCATCCCCATCTTGGGTCTATCGGGAGGAGGAAAAGGTATTGCTTGGGATAGAGTATTTTGTTCTTCTGCTTTCAACAGAATGATGAAAGCATTTCATCTTTCTGAAATGATTTCATCTTTCAATGATGGGAAGAGCTTTGTTCTACCTTACATTCTTACACTGCTTTCTAGCACTTGAACCCTAAAGGCAAGGGGTCCTGGTGAATAATGGACTAAAACTCTCGATATTGTGGACCAAAACAAACTATTTTTTTTAAATAACAACAAAAAATATGTAATCTCCTGCCATTGTAACCTGAATTATATTCCCCTCTACAATAGCTCAGTTACCAAATCCAGACTCCAAGAAGTCCAAGGAGTTATTTACTCTCTGCCATTCAAGTCACAGGTGGAATGTAGACACATAAACTTAAGGGGGAATGCATATAAACCACTGCTAAGTAGGATGACAAAAAGAAGGCAGAGAATAATCCTCTATACCAAACAGCCAGGAATGAAGTCTATAGCTCCAGTTCCTGGAAAAGTAAGGTTGTCAGACCAAGAGCTGGAGAGAAAAAGCCTATCTTAAATGTGTGTGTACATTTTATAGTATATATTATTATGTATACACACATATACATACATAAGTACATTACTTCAGGACAGCCAGGCTACCCTGCCTCATGGCTTGGTGGCAGAAGACAGATTTGGCTGGCACTACTATGATGAACAAAAATGTGATGGAGAGGTAAGAAAGAGAAAAATGGAGTAATTCATGTGCTATGAACTTGAAACTGGAGACACAAACTCAGTGACAGGTATGAAAGAAGGCTGAACTTGACATGTTGTCATTGCCCCGTAGGGTTGTTGAGGTATCAAGCAACAGCTTGGAGGTCCCCAACGCACTGCCCACCCATAAGATTGTCCTGGCTCTGGATGATCATGGAGGTACCAGATGAGGAGGCATTCACTTTCTGGACTGGATCTCCTCAAAGGATGCCACCAGAGGCCATGTTGCTGCTGTGGTCTCTGGTGCTTCCTCAGGCTGCAATGAAGTCAGAGATCCATGTGATCATATGCAGTCTGTGCCACTGAATGTTACCTTGGTGATGTATTCTGGCTTTGCTACCTCAGGGGGCCATGTTTGTATGAGTGACCTGTGTGACCACCTGAGGGGTCTTGAGGTCTATGATCTGTGCTGCCACTGAAGCACTGAAGGCTGTGAGTGGGTTGATGGTCCTGATGTGGCCGGGGTGGTCATATTAACATCTGTAGTCTGTGTTACCACCCAAAACCACATAGATTTTCGTGGTTGGTGTTGTCTCCTGGAGCCGTGTTGGTGCTCAAGTGTCATGCTGCAGACAAGAGCCATGTTGAAGTGAATGGCCCATGCAGCCACCTGGTGCTGTGTCAATGTTACTGATCCATGCTACTCCTAAAGGCTATTTGTGGTCTTGATGAAGCCAGGGGATGGCCCTTGATTTATCCAGACCCATGATACCACCTAAGACAATGTGAACATCCATGATCTGTGCTATGGCCTGAAGCCATGTTGATGTAAGCCAGTCAATGTAGTGACCTGTGCTGCAACCTGAGGCCCTGGTGCTTTCTGGATCCAAGGGCCATGTCTGGGTCTGGGGTCCTACTGCGCTGGGGACTGTGTTGATGTCCAGTGGCCCATGTTACTACTGAAATCCATGAGGATATCTATGATCTGTGCTGCAGTCTAAAGCCATATACATGTGCATATGCATATGCATATATATATACCTATACTTTAAACAAGTTCCCCCTAATTATGAGATTTATAAAACTTTTCCAGGTTGTACTAATTTTATATTTTAACTCTGTGCTGTGTAATTAATTGAAGCTTTCTTCAAGGGTTTCCACTTTTAAACTGTTTCTTAACTCTTACATTGGAACAATGTTCCCAAAGTACAGGCTCACTTCACTCCTCAAAGGTTTTACGAAGATGGAAGTAGATTCAAACTTACAAAAATAATTTAAATTGAAGTGCACTAAAAAGATTATTCATACAATGTTTCTATACCATTTCCTTAAAAAATGTTGACCCATGTCGATTTATGCAGGAAATGGTAAAAGACTTTAGCATAATTTTTTATGGATTAAGACTCAAGTCAATTGTTATTAGACGTCATCTGTCATTTCTACCTCAGTTAAATATCTATGAAAACCTTAAGTGAAATAAAATTTTGAACTTTATGAGTACTTCTCTTTCAATATAGATATTGGAGTTTTTTACATTCTCATTTAAGGCTTGAGTCTATCAGACACAACATGCAAATTTTGTATTTTTTTTAAGATGACTAAAAATGACAGTTTCAACACAAGACTCAAATGTGGAATTTTCCACTGAGAATACACATATGAATTTTTAAAGATGGTATTATCTCCCAAGCTCTTTTGTTAGCAATTTTTAAGCCCTAAAAAATATGTGCTGCCTTGCAGTCTGTTATGAGGAAAATGAGACATGCGTGGTTTCACTTTTCACTACAGTATAAAATAGTTTAATAAGTGCTGGATAAACACTCAGTGTCTTTCCAGTGATATGTTTTGCTTTTACAGATAATGTATTTTTCAAACAGAGCCTGTAAGGATAATAGCTTCTCTCAACTGAGCACAGGCTCTCTGCCTGATTGGAAAGAGGCGAAGATAAAAGGTCAGTAGCCATCAGCGCTAGCTGAAGCCTTCTCCTCATTGCCCGCAAGGTCATTTTAATCTGAAAAATATTTATTACAAGTATGTCATAGAAACCCAGACCACATTCTGGGTCACTTACTAGTTTTTGTTCATATGTTCCAATAAATAAATTTTAAAGTACGCCACTTTGTACTGCTTGGTTTATGTAGAGGAAGAAATATCATTACAGGCCAATCTAAGCTGTCACACCAAGTAGGAAGTATGTTCTGCCTTGCTTCTGAAAGGCCTAAATGAACAATTCAGTTGGCTCTCAAAATGCAGGATTGTGTTACACTATTTTTGGACAAAAGGGGAGTATTTTTAATTTTTTATTGCCTATTCTGGACCCTGGGAACTGATGTATGTAATATGAACTTACTTTTTGTGACAGTATTTGTGATAAAACTGGAAGCTCCTATTTTTATAATGGTTTTCGATATATTGTTGTTGTTGTTGACCGTGAAATTTATAGGAAGGACAACCCCACTTTATAACAAAGTAATGGGGTCATGGGAACTAACATGACTACTATTTTGTTATTCTATGTTGACAACTTGAGCAACATCAACCAAAGAGGAAAAAAAAAAAAGTTTAATGAAAGCCTAAGAGTAGTGACTCTTAAACTCAATACTATGCAAGAAGAGGTGAGGGTGGGTATCACAAGTTTATGCCCAGTGTATGCTACACTGTGAGATCAAACTCACCCTAACAATCGAGAAACCAAACAAAAAACAGTGGGACCTAGCCAAGGCCAGGGCAGAAGCTACACAATTGATCCTAAACTCTAAAAATAGACACACATCATGTTGAGACCTTGTCAGATGTAGGCTTTATGTTATTGTACACTGTATAAAAATTACCCTTGTGTTTTTCAAATGCTGATTTCTCTACCCCCATACGGAGTTGCAATCCCAGTGACATTGCATTGTAATATTTATTCTAAGAATCTCCTATCTCAATGTTGTGTAAAAATCTCTCCCCATTTGTTCTCTGATTTGTCAATAAAAGCTGATTAGCCAATGACTGAGCAGGGAAGAGACTAGGGCTTGATTTATAATCCTAGCTAGAACAGAGAGAAGAGGGGAGCAGAGTAAGGCATTCACCAGAAGGAGAGAGTTAGAGAGACACACCATGAGAACACATACTGAGAAGAGAGTGTAAAATCAGCACTAAAATGAAAGTAACTTGGAGGTTTTGGCAGGGAGGTAGTCAGATTAGCTCAGGGATTAAATAGATTAATAACTGCTCAGATATTCTGCCATAAAGATTGCTAATAAATCTTATAGTCTCATTTATTTGGGAGTTGGCCAGGATAAAGAAAAGACAGTTATAAAATTGCTCTAACAGTAAGTGCTTTTCCAATGTTGTTAGGTTGTAACAAAGAAGACCCAAAATTGGTCTCTTTTTAGAAAGATTGAGATTCGGTACAGAATCATGCAGACACCTTTCTTAAATGTGTCTTCATGTGTGACTGAGAAGCATCCTGCTGTGGGAAACTCCTTATACATGTAGGGTCTCAGATTGATAGAGATGAAACAGAATTTGAAGTTGACCCTGTGTCTGAACACTCTTCCTGTAGTGTTCACACTTCTGGGGCTTCTCCTTTGTGTGGACTATTCTGTGACCCAGCAGGGTAGACTCATAAGAAAACACATTCCTACAAACTGCACTCCTAGGACTTTTTGCTTAGGTGGATACAATGGTGGATGCTCAGGTATGAGGAATGCAGCAACCTCTTATTTCAAGAAAAACTACATTCAAGGGGTCTCTCTCCTGTGTACGACCTCTGGTGGAAGATAAACTAGGATTTCTAAAGAAAATTCTCCTTGTGGTCGATGCACCCAAACAGAGCCTTGGACCTTTTATTCTTGGCCAGTAAAATGACTACTATAGACTGGCCATTCTTCTTCTCTGTGAGGCTTCTCCTTGGGAAGTGGAGAAGCTGTCTGAAGACTCTGAATGTCTCTGTTCTAAGTTAATCTCTTCATTCCAAACATAGGTGGAATTTGTGACATCATCTGTATTTATACTTCTTGGGACATCATCTCATCCTTTACTCTGACAGAATCAGCACCTGTGGTAGCTTAGTGTTCTGAAGTATAATTGCTTCTGCCTTGTCCTCATCTTCTATTTAATTCTTCTTGGGTTTTGCTTAGGTTTCATGTGTTCTGCCTCTCTGGTCTCAGGAATTGTCTCTGGCAGAATTTCCTTTTCTTGCCTGATAGACAGTTCAATCTCTGGCAGTTCTGCAGCTCTGAGCTGGTCTGGATTCAAATAAGATGCTCCTCATTCTCATTTGACGGGTGCTCTAGGGACAACTTCAGAACATCATCCCATTCAACACTCCTTGGCTTCAGTCACCTTAATATTGGAATACTGAAGGAAGAACATCTGTCCTTCGGAGAAAATTATGGACCATCTGTTGGGCTGCCTGATATTCCTCTGCAGTGTCTCCAGATCATTGGAACATTTCATTCCAATCCCCTTCACTAAGGTTTGTAGTTGTGTGGCATTGATATCATGAACAATTTTATTACCAGTTGACCCAGACTCTCTTCCTTGTTTGCAAGTCTACCCATAGCCCCTACAACACAACTCAGAGAGTCACCTCAGATCCCGATTGGGATCAGACCTCCCTTAGAGGATAAATTCATTAAATTTCACATGCCAAGTCGTGGGGTTACAGTCTTGTTTTTTGAATGGGTTTCCTGGGATAACAGTGATAGTGGCTGATCTAAGGCCACCTGGTGGCATGCCATGTCTCCCTGTGTCTTCTTGCCTGCAGCTGCCTCACTCACATCTGAGATCATCTTCTTCCAATGTGCCTCATCAGACATCTCTCTCCAAAGTGCCTATATTCTACTTAAAAAAAAAAACATAAAACTATTAAAACTTGTACTGGCAGGAAAAACTTCTTTGCCTTTTCACTAAATAAGCATTTAAAGCTAAGAAGAATTTTCTGTGTGCTTAAAACAAGAATAATATTCACAAAGGGAGAGTTTAACAAAAGGGGACAAAATTACAAAAGTCAAGAAAGCATATTCAATTGTCTCAGGTCAAACTTTCAGTTGTTCTGAGGTAAGGTCTCACTCTATATACCAGACTGGCCTCAAGCTAAAGATCCTCTTGTTGTAGCCTCCCAAGTGCTGGGATTACAGGTATGTGCTACTGGGCATACAAGGGCTTTCTAGTAATAATCTTTTAAATGTTTATGGATTTTTTTTTTGCCTGAAAGTATGTCTGGGTATCACATATGTGCCTGATATTTTCAGAAGTTAGAAGACATTGTTCTCCTGGAACTGGAATTACAAACGGCTCCGAGCCAACATGCAGATGCTGGGAATTGAACCCATTCCTCTAGAATATCAGTAAGTTCTCTTAACTGCTGAGCCTTTTCTCCAGCCTCTAACAATTTCTTATCAAATTGCCAATTTACAGGAGCAAGTCTTTATGGCTGCCAAGTTCCCATTGTCAGTGTTTTTAATTAATTAAAGTTAAGAATTTGAGTATAAACAAGCTTTTAAGTTGATATAATTAACTGACCAAATATTAACTCTCTATGTGTGAGCCAGTCATTAATGGGGGCAGGGAAGTCTTAAAAACAAACATTTGGACTGTTAAACTATAATGCTTCACACTTGGCTAGCACAAAAAACCCCACAAGAAACAATCTTATCATCAATTAGCCTGAATTTCAGAGTGTAAGTCTATAGACTATTTTTAATTTTTATATTTATGTGGGCTATTTCCACACTGTCCAATGTCAAGTCACTTAATTATCACATGGTAATTGGTTTAAGTAATTAGTAACCAAAACGTGCCTTTTCAAGTATTTACATTTAAACAGAATGGCTCAGCCGGTTTGGTGCCACAAACTTCGGATCACAGCACTCAAAATACTGGAATAAGAACATCACGAGTTCAAAGGCACCCTCAACATCACAGCAAAGTTTTATCTCCCAAGAATTAAGAACTTCTGAATTTAGGAGTGAGTCTAGCCCCTGAACAACAGTCTGGAAAGCATCAATGCAGCTCTGTGTGGGAGATTTTACTTTGACACATAGATAAAATTATCTGGGTTTTGGAAACTGAAAATCATAGCAGTATTAGTCCAAGTCTTATGGGGTTTAAAATGTAAGGCAAATAAATGTATTGAATATAGCAAAAAGAAAAAAAATATCATAAAAAGTATTTCTGGGCCTGTCTGCTGGGAAGCCCTGAAGAAAGACACCCAGGTGCCCAGCCCAGCCACACAGGCCAGGGATGCAAAAGAAAGATGCTCAAGCACCTTCTGCAGGAACCACTACAATGGGCAAATATGGGAAGAGAGATGAGAAAGATGGATTATGTGATGGAGAGATGGAAGAGAACATGTCACTAAGTCCTTCATACCATGTGGAACAGGGCAGGGCTGGGACTCCATGTCGGTAAAGAAAAGGTGGATAGGTGGAACCTACACAACAATCCAAGTCCATGGTGATGTCCTGGCCCTGGCTGCAGACAAAGGCCATGTCTTGTCTGTGGTGCTTCTACAACTTGGGTTTGTGTTGATGCCTGTGGCCTGAGTTACCATGAAAGGCCAAGCAGATGCCTGTGGTCTGGACAGTCACAAGAGACAATGTGGATGTCTGAGGGCCATGCTGCCACAGGAGTCATGCTGATCCGAGTGACCTCTATTGCCAACTGACCCTATGGGGACATTGGACCCATGGTGCTGCCAAAGCCATGATCTGAATCCATGGTCCTATGTAGCCAAGGTCTATGTTGTTGTCCCAGGCATGTGTTACCAACAAACGCCATGCAGATGTCCCTAGTATGGACTGCTGACTGAGGCACTGTACTGAGATGTCTCACCTTGGCATCACAATGGAGCTGACCCTGATGGCAGGGGAGAGTGTGAGCGGAGCTGAAGACTGATGTGGGAGAGCTGGCCCTGCCTCTCAACTACCGTGGTGGCATGAGAGAGATGCCCCTCTCTCCACCTGCAACAGTCAAGAGATTTGGGCCTCAGGTCATGAGAGTAGGAGAGCCATCCCTGCCCCTCATCAGCTGCATCACTCAGGAGAGCAGGCCCTGCCCTGTCCGGGCAGCACAGGAGAGCTAACCCTGGCAACTGGGGTACAGGTAAACAGAGCTGATCCTGTGTAGGACCGTGAAAGGACAGCATGGTTTCTGGTCAAGCACCCACTGGCTGTAAATCGCTGGAGACCCCACAGGTTAGAGACCCTGCAGGTTTCCCTGCAAGGGACTGCATGCATTTTGCCACTCTCCCAGACTCCAGGTTTCTAACACAGGCTCCTGACATGAGGCCAAAGACCTTCATAGAATGGGGTCCCTCAGTCACATAGGACAGCACCCACTAGCACCTCCACAGGTAGAGGGCATGACTACAGGCCACAAAGCCTCAAATCAGATCTCCATATTAATGAGGTACCTAAAGGCAGAGGGCATAGCCAATTAAACATTCCTTCCCAGACCCTCCTCTTTGGAAAAGGTATTTAACCTCGGGCCCACCCTGAGAAACCAGGGGTATAATTTCATCCATTTTTCACAATAACAATAATAGCCAGAAACTGGAAAGAACCCAGATGCCCTTCAACAGAGGAATGGATACAAAAAATGTGGTACATTTATACAATGGAATATTACTCAGCTATTAAAAACAATGAATTTGATAAATTCTTATGTAAATGGATGGAACTAGACAATATCATCCTGAGTGAAGTAACCCAATCACTAAAGAACATATATGGTATTCACTCACTGATTATTGGATTTTAGCCCAGAAGCTTGAAATACTCAAGATTCAACTCACAGACCACATAAAGCTCATGAAGAATGAAGACCAAGTAGGGGGGTGGGGGCTTCAGTCCTTCTTACAAAATACTCAAGGGAGCAAATATGGAGACACAGTGCAGGACAGAAACTGAAGGAGGGACCGTCTACAGACCATTCCACTGGATATCCATCCTATGTGTAGTCACCAAAGGTAGAGGTTGATGTGGATGTCAGGATGTACATGCTGACAGGAGCCTGATATAGCTGTCTCCTTAGAAGTCTGCAAGAGTCTGACATACTCAGAGGCAGATGCTCACAGCTAACCATCAAATTGATCATGGGGTTCCCAATGGAGAAGATAGAGTGAAGGCTGAAGGAGTTGAAAGGATTGTGACACCATGAGGAAAGCAACAATCCCAACCAACCAGAGCCCCCAGGGTCTAAACCACCAGCCTGGGAGCGCTTAGGGAGGGACCCATGGCTCCAGCTATATATGCAAGGGAACTATATATAAGTGGGAGAAGAAATCCTTGGTCCCATGAAGGCTGGACGTCGTGGGGGGGGATATTCAAGGGTGGGGAGGTGAGGTATGGGGAGGGTGGATGGGGTACACCAACGTGGAGGCAGGAGGAGGGGGGAAGGGATAGTGAATTCCTGGGAGGGAGGGGGGAAATGGGGTAAGGAGAGAACATCTGAAATGTAAATAAAATTTCCATAAAAAAATAAATAAATAAATATCTTAAGACCACAGCCTATTTCTCTTCATTGAGACTCACCTTGGGGAACAATGGAGCTGCCTCCTAATCTCCTGCTGAGGACCTCTCTACATTTCCAGCTACAGAGGCCCAGCAACCCAAGCAAGCAAGCCAAGCCAGCCATGACCCAGACAAGAGAGTCACCGTGACCAAGACTCTCATCCCTGGCGACACAACCAGAGCTCATCCTTCCCTTTCTCCTCTTCGGCTGCAGGTCATCAACTAATATACCCCCACTTCAATTGGCCCTTCTGCGGCTTCCTAGCAGTGCTTGAGAGCCCAAGGCCTGAAAACTAACCAGTGCTGCCGCCTTTTGGCCCAGGGACCCCCAACCCAAGAGTTCTGGCTCCCCTCGGGACCTCAGACCATGTTCCCCACCCATGAGCAGAGTCCCAAGGCATCGCATAGCCCAATGTTTGCTCAGTGTCAGCGTGGAGTGAACACAGTCAAATTCCTGCTCCTCTGCCTCTCTGAGCTGCAGCCCTAGTCTCTTGGGGGGACAGACATGGACCCACAATTCAACTCAACAACAGACTCCCACAACAATCCTGTCCCTTGCTGGCTGCAGCATTGGGTGACCTAGCTGGAACAGTGCTGGAGAACTCTCCCTGGTGGTGTGGGCTCATGAGAGGTGACAGGCTGACCAACTCAGCCACCTCCCAGAACCAGATCCAGGGCTTTGAGTTGACCCACCTCAGCATCTATTCCATCTATGTTCTGCTGGAGTGCATGAAAGGGCAGGTCATGCAGATCCAAAGTCTCAGGATCTCCATGACACAGAACAACAGGATATCAGAAAGAAGTCCTGGCAAGGATCCAGTATTGATCATGTAGCAGAAGCCAGAGGCCTCAAACCAAACCAACAACTCATTGCAATGAATATTTGCAAGTAAGGCTGTGTGAACAAAACAGTATACTGTGTGGCACACTGGGACACACAATAGCTTCCATGACAAGATGTTTTTTATTCTACCTTATTTTAGTTTCTTGGGGGCAGGGGTTGCTGAAGCAGAGGGTAGATACAAAGGAATGAGGTGATGAGTGGGATTGGGGTACATGACATTAATATTCATAAAAAAAATCAATAAAACACTTTTAGAAGAATATTTCTGGAATTCTAGTGTCTCTCAATGTACTGTAAAAGGATGTTATGTTGGAGAACACTGAATTGCGTGGGTTATATGATTACGTAACTGTAAAACTGATCTTTCCATCAAACAGATGTCAGACACAATGTGTGAGACATCAAAGAAAAATAGTTCATTATATATGCACAGTATGAAAAATAATTAGAAATAAAATCATACCCAAAATGTGTCATTTACATGAGTTGCGTTTGTATTCTACAAAATAGATTCAAAGCCAAAGATAAAAAGTTCTGGCATTAATGCATTTGGTTTAGTGGAATGCTGCAAACTAACTGTGCTTAGAGCTATCCAGATGTGCTTGAGACAATGGGAATGAGTTTCAGAATGGTCCATAAGCTGGAGAGCACAGAGATCATGCATTACTAATTAGACGAATTCGGAAAACCCTCTACTTAATGCGGAATAAGCAGGAAAACAGTGGCAGCTTCTGAATGGACTTAGCTACCAGATACCAGACAGCAGATACTATTGCACTAGTACAGAGAATATACTGGGTGAAGGGTGAAACCAATAATAAAATAAAAGTACAGAAACAGATCTACTGATTATAATAATCCATGTTAACTATAAAATTTGTCCTGAGATTATATGCATGAAAGAAAGCAGACTCGTCTAATTCTGAAACCATTCACAAGGAAGCCTCCAGCAAGATTTGAGCAAGGAGACCTGTTCCAGCATGATTTTTTTTCTAAAGACTCAATAACCTAAGGACAAAGTAAGGATGGGAAAACATAAGACGTAGAAATGTGATGTGTCCACGTTTAATATTTAAAAATACTGCAAGAATAAGAAGATATCATTTGTCTTAGTAAGGGTTTCATTGCCCTGAACAGACACCATGACCAAGGTAACTCTTATAAAAAGCAAATATTAATTGGGGCTGGCTTAGAGTTTCAGAGGTATAGTCAATTATCATCATAGCAGGAAGCATGGCAGCAGGCAGGAAGACATGGTGATGGAGAAGGAGCTGAGAGTTCTGACTCTTAATCTAAAGGCAAGCAAGAGAGATCGGCATCCCTAGGCAGCTACTAGGAATCTCTTTTCTGAAATGAGTAAAGCCTGAGCAGAGGAGGAGACCTCCAAAGCCCAGCCCTACAGTGACACACTACCTTGAACAAGGCCACATCTCCTAACAGTACCACTCCCTATGAGCCAGCATATTCAAACCACCACATCATTTCAAATGAGGTGGATTAAAGCAAGTAGGTAATGATTTTGAAGAGAATATGTAAACACCCATAGAAATCAGGTGAGTGTGAAATGTATTCTCATCACAGCATGTCACTCAAAACAGGCCAATGAGGGAGTAAACATATACAAAAGCATTTATTGTATAGCTAGAAGTCAGGGCAGTTGGATAAACTTGAATGCATAGAGCTGGCCAGCCACAGCCTGCCAGTGTTAAGCATATGATTTACTTGTCTTGTCACTACAAAAGCAACTTAAGGAAGGAAAGTTTTATTTTACCTCACACTTCAAAGGTAGTGTCCATCAAGGAAGGGGAAGTACAGTGGACAGGGCTATGAGGTAGTTGGCTACATTGTATCTCTATATACAGCAAGCAGAAGGAGATGATTTAGTCCAGTACAACAGTCTATGTATGCAATAGTACCAACAACATTTAGGAGGGGCCTACTCTCCTCAATTAATCTAATTTAAAAACACACTCACAGACACACCCAGAGGCTTGTCTTCAAGGTGATTTTAAATCCTACCCAACTGACTACAATATCTGCCATCATATTGAGTCTTTATTATACAGAGAGAAGAGAGAGAGAGAGAAGAGAGAGAGAGAGAGAGAGAGAGAGAGAGAGAGAGAGAGAATAAGTTAACTGAGCAAAGAGTATAGACAAGTTTATGAAAGCCCACATCTCCAGAGAAAGATCAGAATAAATAGATTTCTCATTATCAGAGAAGAAGTTTACAACATGGATGGAGATAAAGTATCTACTGAGGAGTTTAAATAAGACACATCAGTATAAAGTCATTAATAAAAATATTCAGACAGTTGTAAAATTTATGTAGGTATATACACATATATTTTCTAGATTTGTTTTATGACTTATCAATGAAGCAAGGAGACTGAAATAGCAATTAATTTGTGGGCCCAGATCTTGATTCTGCATAAACGTCCTGTATTCACAGGAAATAGAGCTTTTTCCAAAAATGACTGAGGAAAGGCTGAAATGAGGCAAAACTAAGCTAAGACTGGAGCTGCTTCCTGGTCATAGAAAATGTGAAATTATATAAGCTATCTTAAAGAAGCTGATTTTACAATTTATATAAAAATGAAGTCATGGATAATCAAGCTCAGTTCACATTAAAATAAATAAACATGAAAGCAATAGCTGAAGCTCAACTAATGCATAAAACTTAATGGTAGAAACTGAAAGTCACCCACTTCACCTTAGAGATGAGTGGCTAATTCTCGACAGAATCATCAATGGAAGCTACAGTGGACTGAAGGTGTTACAAGAGTCAAGACTATCAGAATTTCTCCTCATAAACACTCATTACACAGGGAAATTACAAATATTCAGGTACCCACCAACTTGACCAAAAGGCCAAAGGCCAGCAGTAATATGATACAATATGTGTATCTCCCAGGTGAGAATTGAGAAGAGCACAGCATCTTTTCAATGTTGTTTCTACCAAGACATTTCCTGAGTATAGTGAGAAGAAAACACCATTTGGATTTGAGCTAAGGATAATATTGTCAAAGCTACTCAAGACATGATATTGTGAATAAGACTAAGAAAGTTTTCTTCAAGAGACAATGACAACCTGTAAGAAATGATTCTAGATAGAATCATGGACCCCAGAAGATCCAGTATTGTTGGGAAAATATGTGAAATTTAAATGGCATCTGAAAATGGGGTGGTAGCACAGAGGCAGAAGGACTGCCTAGCATGAACAAGGTTCTGGGTTCAACCTCTTCCAAAACCTGAAAGAAATTACTGAATATATTAAAGACACAAATTCGAATTCTTTCCCCTTGAGACATCTGACTCTTTTTCCCAAGTCCTTATTCTTCTTCTAACCACTTTTATGGCAGCTTTTATGCAGTCACATTAACATTAATGATGTTGGAAAGAAACAGCATGATTAGTGTCAATGTGTAAAATGGTAAGATAGGTTTTACCTAATTCCTAAGGGAAAGCAGCTATGTTCTCTTCACAGCCTTAGTGCCTTTATTCTTTCATAGTAAAGTATCTTCAGTGTGTTTACAGTTAATTGAGATGCTTAATCCAAGGTCAGCGTGTATTCCTATAAGTAAGTTAAAGTACTAGAAAGTATGCTTTCATAGGATAATCTATGGTTTTTGTTTGTGGAATTATTCTCCTACTCGAATTTTGTGATTATGCTTTACTGAATAAATTGCACAACAGTTGTATGTCCTGAACTTTTTCCTCCAAAAGTCAACCTTAAAAGGCAGAACCAAAAATCAAGAAAATGTCCCTAATAAATTAGTAGTAATTCAAAGATAAGTCACAAACAGAGAAGAAGAATCAGATGCAGGGTATAAGTGAAACCATACCTCCATACCTGCACAAATGCTCTCGTTATAGTAAGAAAGGGAACACAAAACTCAGGTACGACAGCCTTCAGTTGTGTGAAGGAATGGGTTTTAAATTGTGTGAATTAAATATTTCAGAACTGCTTAATACTAGCTCTCTCTGAATGCTGATAGAATGTAAATAATTAAAATAATATCATCCCTGATAATGTTGCTGAAACATACATGCCATCTTATTTGAAGTACCTCATTTAGCTTTACCCTATAAACTCAGTTACACAGGGAGGTAATATCAGCCTCATCTTATAACAAATATCTAAGTTGTAATATGGTCAATCACCTTGAGGTAGAAACACAGCAGGTGTTAAGACCACATGTCCAAGGGTGATACAATCGACAAGGGCTGTACCCTTTCACAACAAGCAAGAAAATGCTCATAGATTTGCCCCACAGATAAATCCAATGGAGGCAAATTCCTCTATTATGGTTCTCTTCCTTAGGAGACACTAGTTTGAGTCAAGTAGACAAAAAATACTATTCACCACACTGGCAATCCTTAGTATTTGTGCAATTCTCGAGAAGTGATCCATTCCTGCCACAAAATTAAAATTAGATCCTAGGCATTTCACTGAAGAAAAAAACTAATTCTCTCATCTTATTCACAATATTAATATACACGCTGGCTCAATATTTTATAACCCCATGCAACAGTTACTTCATTTGAAAGGTGACAACATATTTCTTCTAAGATTCTATCTACAGGAATGTCTACGTTGTTGTTCCCAATGCCCTCTGTTAGGGTCTAAAACTCTATCTCTGACTCTAAGTGTAAGTTCTTTAATAAAGAGTGGTATAAGTTGGGATAGATAGGCCTTGTGAGAGCACATCCAGTTGGAGCTTGCTAGTCATACCTATCTATAGACTCTCAAGTTAGCTGGCAGATAAGATTTCAATAAAATAGATGCTCATATCTGATTTAGAGCCTTTCACTTATGTAGCAGGACACCCTTGAGTAATAGCATTACAGATTGTATAGCATGCATTTTTGCTTCTAGAGTTTTTTTTTTTTTCTGAATAGGCAGTCAATACACACAAACACTCAGTGAATGTAAAGCAACCCTGAAATTGCCAGAATAGTACAACAATAACTTCACAGGGTTATTGATTTCTCTTGATAAACTTATATTGATTCTCCATGTAAAATTTATATTTATCATCAAATTACCAGAGTAAATGTGAAAAGCTCGTTTTCAATTATTGTACAAAGCAATTATATATCCAAACCTTTGATGAATTATGACTATGACTGGCTGATCTGGTATATAAAATAGTAGTGTTTCTTGATTTCTGAATAACAATGTGTCTGTTGGAGTTTTCAATCTTATCTATTACATGCAGAAGAAATTCTTTTATACATTGTCCTTTTGTCACCCACCAAGGGGAACATTTTAAACAAAAGCTATTCATTGTTCCAGATCTTGGGCAATAGTCATCTCTTCATCAGAATTTCTCAATACAGAACCTTGATGTCTACTGTCAAGAAAAATTATAACAGATGGCCACGACTAAGATAGCATAAGTACTGAAAGGAAAGAAAAGCCATACTAAGAAAGGACTATATAGCAATATGCTCTTATAGTGCCTTCTCATTTCTCTCGTCCTTTTTTCACATTGACCTTACATAAATTTCTTTTAAATGAAAGACACATATGCACACTGGTGCTAAGAGACAAAGTCTTATAGGCAGACTATGCCCTGTACCCATTGTATAGCCAAACAAACTATTGTCCTGACCCCAGCTTTCATAAAGTCCCAACTCTCATAAATGACAAAAAACTATGAGTTATATCAGAAGATATTGAGCAGTCTTAAGGAGGAGTTAGGAGAAAGGCAAGAAAGCTATGGCTGTGCCTTGATGACTGTGTCTCTTCATAGTTAGAATGACCCTTTATGGATAAACATCTTTAACTCTAAGTATGAGCTCTTCCCATTATGTCATAAAGGTACTGGTGCATATTCCCACATACATGAGCTAATAAAGTTTTAGTTTCCTCAAAAAGTCCTGTATTTATTTTTATCATTTTATATTTTGCTTTTGATCTTCCTTGGTGGAAAAAATATGTAGCAGGACACACTTATGCAATATCATTACCCTAAAAGGAGATCTGGCCCATTATGACTCTGGAAGAAAAATCAGTTACTCTACCCTCCTCATTAATCTTCATTAAAACTCCTTTAAAATCCACAACGCAGAGCTCACTCCTTTGCATTACTGCCTCTGGTTTGGGCAGACAACTCCAGCTCTCCCTGGAGTATATGCTTTGTTTTGTTTGGCTAACAAAACTCGTCTAACTAATATTGTCTGTTTCTAAACTAAATTCTTTCCTTCAGGAGACAAGAACAGAGAATCAGTAACACTTCTACTACTGTCAACTATATTGTAGGCAATTTTGTGAAAAGAAAAAGTCATAGTACACTAAATAACAAAAATGTTTTCCTAAACTCATAAGTGGTAAGGGAAAGAAAATCGTCAATCTCTGTTATGGTTCAAATGTGCAACTCTTCTAAAGTTCATGTTGCTATGAATCCAGTGTAGTTATGTTAAGAGTTAGAACTTATCCAGGCATGGTGTCATCTTCTTGTAATCCCAGCCCTTGGGAAACTAAAGGAAGAAGATAATAAGATCCAGGCTACATAGGGCTACATAGCAAGACACTTATGAAATAAATCAAACAACCAAATTAGAGGTAGTCTATTGGAAAAGTGATGCAGTCTTAACTGGCAAGAGTTGGGTGCTAGGTCAGTAGTGGCACAGCTGTTATGGATAAAACCACCTTGTTTCTGAAGAGAGCTGAGTCCTGCTCCTTAGAAGAATCATGTCCAGTACTGTGGACCTAGGGAAAGGTTCATGTGTGGATAAATAAAAATGGGGGTGAACCTATTATTCTTATTTTGCTAAATGGCCATGTTGTCAAACTGACTCATAAATATTTATGCTTCACTGTACACTAGTGTTGTCCTCAGTGTTGATCAAAGAAGCTTCTTTTCAAACCAAATGACAGGTAATGCAAAGATTCATAATTGATCACAAATGTTGAAAGCTAATCCTTAAATAGGACAACGACATCACTTTATTAAAGGAACATTATAGAACAGGATCTGGAAATAATTAAAGAGCAAAAGGAGAAAGGGGGACCATGAAACCCTGTCTTAGGAGCATAGAATGGCCATGACACTCATGAACTCAGAGGAGCTCCAGTTACTTGCATAGGGCCTACACAAATCTGAGCCCTTAAATTAGACAAAGATAGGGAAGGGGATCTTCTCATGGTTCCTAGTCAAAGAAAGCTGTTGGCATTGAAGGGCTTCTAGAGAAGACAAAATAACACCCTTCAGTAATATTGTCATTTATGTGCTACTCATACTCTGGTGAGTATGATACCTACACAGAATTTAGTCATAATACATGAAATTGTAGATGAATAAGTTAAATTTTTAATGTTTATATATACAAGATCTCTTAATGTAGCCCTGGCTGTCCTGGAACACTATATGTAGAACAAAGTGACCTTGAATTTCCAGAAATTCACTTTCTCTGCCTCTCATGTTATAGGATTAAAAGACTGCACCATGATGCCTAGCCTAAAGAATGAATTGATCTTTTAAAGGGGATTCTTGGGCAGATTTGTGAAGAAACAGTATTCCTTGGAGAATAAACATCTCAAGCAAAGAAGAATGTCTGGGAATTTGGAAGTTGAAGTGAGGACACATAGAAGATATTTCGAAGGTTCTTGTAGTATCACTACAAAGACAAGACGTATGCAATTGTGAGCCATGGCAGGGTATTATATTATAACCAGTAAAATAAAAACTCTGGTCAAAATATCTACCTGACGTCAGGTTGAACTGAACATGGGTGGAAAGAAAAAATAGAAACCAGATGAGCATGACATCGTTTCAAGCATGAAAATCTTTACACTAGTATTGGCATATACTATTTTTTACTAAAATTATTTTAAAAATGAAGAAAAGTATTCATACATATTTCAACTGTGACTTCCCAAGGTTGCCCCAATTAGTAGTAATTCACATTCTTTAGTAAGCCTTTGTTCTTCAGGGTGATCAGATTTCTCTCTGAAAATAAATATCAAAGACAATGTGCTGTCACTTCCACAATTCAGAGAAATTAATTTCAAACTACCAAGGAAACTTCTTCACTTCCTATGCAGGCTGGTGAAGGAGAAAGGACACCAAGGATCTTACCCAACACTGACCCCTGTGCTCTCTAAAACTGAACTTCCAGCCAAGATATGCCCATTTGTTGAGTAGTATCATGGTTTTTATGAGGTAGCAAGCCACTTTCTGATTAGATGTGAGACCTCCTCTGCAGGACTGAATTCTATGCCTCATTCTGAACCCTGGCCAAAAACTCATGGCTGATCTCCGGTAGGCTCTGCTAATATTACTTTGCTAATTTATAATGCTGTCAACACGTCTTCTAAGTGTTTATGGAGGTAGATCTGAGCTGCCTTCAACTTCAGTCATAGAAGTTTCCTTTGGTTTAGTAAGCAGTAAATACAGAGATGCCTAAGTCTTCAAAGTGTTGACATTAAGAGACTGAGTATTCAGTCCTAAGAAAGACATCACTACCAAAGCCCGACTAATCATGGAAGATGAAGAAAGGATATAAAAGATAGGGAATGGGGAAAAGTACTGGGAAATATTGTCTCTCAGACCTCATATTGCTACTACACATAAATTCTCCTCAGCTGTGTTTACCTGCACAAAACCTACAAGAGATCAAACAAGCTAACAGAACAGCATAGGTGGGGTAAATTATCACAGGCTGCACTGCTTGCTGAGAAGTTGTTGGATGCCAGTTGCTGGGGGAGGCAAAATCACTGTTGTAATTTTTGAAGATGTAGCCACTGATAGAATTTCCATACTCCAGTGGATTGTTTAATACCCATGGGCTTAGCATCAATGTAAATTTAACTTTATGAGTTATTTAAACAAAATGAACATCAAAAAGTTGGAAAAGTCCTGTTGAGATGTCTACAAGGAGAATGTAAATGAGAAGTAGTTTGACATATAACCATATTTCATTGTATTAAAGTATGAAAGTCTCAAAAACAAAGAAAAAAAGAAAGTATCTTTGTGTTTCTACCATCTCGTTCATGATCAATTCTGAGTTCCCAGATTCTCAGTTGTTTTATCTGTCATCTGTCTTACATTCAAAGAGTGAATGAATATGGTAAATTTATTCCTCAAAATGTATTTTGTGACACTACACTAATCTGCAAAAAGAGAGTGATTATATTTGAAGAGAGTGGGCAGGGAGACACTCTCTAATATTGATATTTATGTGTAGAAATTGTACTATGCCCACAAATCCCTTTATGCCACTCTACATGGATGTCCACTAAAAAATGATTATATGCCCTTGGAATATTTAAATATAATTTTGTTTTATTCAGGTTTTAATTTTATATTTTAAAATACTTGAGGATAAGCAAAGATTATATAAACTACACTGTGAGTGAAATACCTGTGTGTGTTATCGTTAACTTACACAGATGGATTTGATACTGCAGTATTGGCATTATTCAGATCTCCTCAATGATGTCAGATGGTTTCTACATCCTATTCCAAGCCACAATGGTATGAACTAGCCAACAGAGCAAATGCTTTCCTTTCTAATAAATATCACTGCCTGAAGTGTCTAAATTATGGTAGTCATTTATAATATTTTAAAAGTTAATTTTAATATTAATCTTGTGTGCATAGACTTTCTGGGAAGTTTTCTCCCCTTGGAAGTAAATCGATACATGTTCCAATGCTATTGCTTTGTGAAGAAGAATACAGTTTATCAAAAAGTATCTAAATGGAGCTCACAAATAGAGGTTTGATTTTTCCACTAAAACCACCACTTTCAGCAGTGATAAATATCAAGTAGTTATAGATGTATGGGTACATCTATATTTGATTAGCAGCTAAATGTCTCAATGAGGAAAGGAAATTAAAATATAAGTTCAAATCATCTCTAGATATAAAACCTAGTAGATTTATAATTGATCTATTAAGATATTGTTAAGTTCATTTGTATAAAAAAAAAATATAAAGCTGGGCAGTCTGGCACACTCCTTTAATCCCAGCACTTGGAAGGCAGAGGCAGGCAATTTCTGAGTTTGAGGCCAGCCTGATCTACAAAGTGAGTTCCAGGACAGCTAGGGTTATACAAAGAAACCCTGTCTCAAAAAAAAAAAAAAAAAAAAAAAAAAGCAGAACAAAACAAAACAAAAATATAATTTTAACTGGGTATGGTGGGACACACATTTACTCACAACCTGTGAGAGCAGAAAGCACAAGCAAAGACAGTGGATTTGGAGGTATCCTGCACTACAGCCTGAGACTTTGTGTCCAAAAGAGTATGTACAATTGCAGGATACAAACCAGGGTACACTGCTCATAAAGAGCATTATTCACAGAGTCCATGACATTTCCTGACAGCACATCCTTCATGACTCAAGTTGTGACTACCAGTTAAGCAAATGCTTAGATATCATAATTGCCTCTCCACAATTTATGGAATTATCAACTGTCTTCTCTGTAAGCTTGGCTGGAAAACCTGAAAGCAAATAATTGGCAAAGAATTCCAGGTGATACCTTACCCTGTGATCAAGATTATCTTTGTGAGAAAACAGTAGATAAATAGTTTTTTTAAGAGAAGGGTGGACATATTTGATGAGTAGAGGAAATTTCTGCTGTTTTAATTTAATTTGTAGATGGAAACCACCCCAGATATTACAATTTAGGCCATACTTGCTGTTTCTGCTAGATGGATCTACACTGAGTACATTTACAGGAATCACCATTTTTTTTTTTTTTTGCTCACATTAAATCTTTACTAAACCAGTTCCTTTGAATTATTTTTATAGCAATGAAATACTGAGCACCATCGTTCTCGAGATTCTTCTTCAACAAAGAAGATTTTGTTGTATTTTTAAGAATATTATTTATTTTTATGTATAAGAGTTCCTTACCTGCATGTATTCTACCCTGGATGTCTGATGCCTACAGAAGCCAGAAGAGGATATCAAGTTCCCCAAAACTGGAGTTACAGGTGGTTGTGAGCTTCGATGTGGGTATTTGGAATCTAACCAGGGTCTTCTGAAACAGCAATCCATGCTTTTAACAACTGAGTCATCTCTCTAACCCACATGTTTTGTTATTTCAGGCCTCTTTGCAATATATTTAAATCTCAGTCAATATGATGTACTTACATGGTTGGAAGATATCTGGACAGTCCAGTGATTGAACTTCATATGGTCAATGGGAAACTCGGTATAGTAGGCTTCATGATTTTACAAAACATATTCCACTACATTTTTGTTTCAAATATAGTTTCAGTGTAAATAATTCCTCATAACAGGATCACAACAAGAGTGATTTGCAGCTCAGAAAAAAATCTAGACACAAATGTGTTTGTGTGGTTATATGCACAGCCCTAAGTTACAGATTAGCAGGTTTCAAGGTACACCCATTTGTGTTTCAGCCACTGATATATCAGCAAGACAAAGTGCCAGGGAGGTATGTAAGGAAGGTACACCCATCTTCTTAAACAACTTCTCTACAAACCAAATCAATGGCTGTAGACTCTTCCCAGTAAATCATGGACCAATAATGTGGGTATAATGAAGTATTGTGAGAAAAAGTCACATATACTTATATAAAAGGAAGGATGGCATAAACTGTCTCCACATCTTAAATTGTGCAAGGATGATGCCTGAAAAGTCCTTAGAAAGGACTTGGTTGAGTTGGCAGTGGTTTTGAAATGACTCGGTTCTTAGAATTGCTCATAATGCTAAATACAGGAGACATATCGTTGTGCATATTTTTTTTCTAAGAATGTTGTATATCCTGTTCAGATGGCCTGAAACCCTGCTATTATTTATTCGTTCCAACATAAATTATTCCCTTTAAGTGAACTCAAAGCACGTAAACTGGTTTTCAGGAGCCAGGGTATGCTTTCTTTTGGAGAGATGTGAATTTCATCTCATTTCTTGAAAATTGAAAAATCAAATAGCCAGCGATCTCAGTGTCTGCAATCAATACCTACTTCAGTCATTTTTTGAGATTGTTTGACTCCAGTGTGAGTAGTAGGTCGGGGTATTAACCACTTGAACTTACTTTCTTTCTTTCTTTCTTTCTTTCTTTTTCTTTCTTTCTTTCTTTCTCTCTTTCTTTCTCTTTTTCTTTTTCTTTCTTTCTATTTTCTGGTTTTGCTATCAAATCCAAACCCAAGATGAACTATAGTAGAAAGTTGCCTTTACTATGAGGGTCTAAAAAGGATTGGTTTGTTTTATTTATTTTTAGAGCCAAAAAACCAATTCTAGGATGATGGATTGTGTCAGTTTGACAGCACCAAAGACTAAAATTCTTCATTCCTTCCAAGGTTTAGCAGGGCAATAACAGCAATTTCTTTTACAGTTTGCCCTGTGAAATGCCTTAACTCTTCCCTGAATGAGCTGATTCACACAACCTGGTATCAGGATCATGATCTGTTCTGACAATTCCTTTTCTCCTGATAGCCTCAATAAGTGTGAGAATAGGTGCAATAAAAGAGGTATTTTTAATTTTAAGAGATTTTTTTTTCAGTTGGAGCTGAATAAACCTTTTGATTGAATTTACTCAGGTCAGCAATTTACTGAAGGATAGAGCTCTTTTGGATTTGGCTCCAACAATGACTATGTTATTGGACCAGTCTCAGCTGTGGTTCGGATTGATTGACTTAAATTTTGCCGGATTGAAGGAAACTTTGGGAACGTTTATACTTACATGGATACCTTTCTGCTTTTGTAGAAACTTGGCACTATGATTGGCACCAGTAATCACAAAGACCCAGCAAATAGATATTTCTTGGCCACTGGAGGATAATTGTGCAATCTTTTTAAAGGTTGTGTTCTTCTAAACATTACCATGTGGATAATAGTGACTTCCTGGTGCTACTTTACAGTAAGGTTGCAAATTAGAATCCTTCCCTCTGAAGTCACATTTTTCGTACATACCCCTCCATAAGTAACGAATTTGCAAGACTTAAGAATTCTCACTGAAAAGTTTGTAGAATCTCAGTAAAAAGATGGGTCACTCTTTCTCATACATCCTTTGCTTCACTACTTGAAATATTATGGGTACACTTTACAAGAAAGTTACTTATGGTATATGAAATGAAATGCACTCCATCAATCGTAGTAGGAAAGTTTGAGGAATCATTACAATAATAAATGTTTGTGGAATAATGATGTTATTAGACTTGCAAAATAACTACCATAAGACAACTTCATTACAGTGGTAATGGAGAGAGAACTTTGTTTAAAGTGGTATGGAATGTAATTAGAAATACAAAAACTAAACATACAGTAGTGTTTTCATCCAATATTAACCCTTACTGTGGAAATTTATTTCTTTACTTGAGAAGGAATCTTCTGATATACACATGAAAACACTAATGCAGTTGGAATTCAGCTTTAAAAAGAATTATGAAATTCAAAGGATGTAAATTTAATTAAAGAGTATCTTTTCAAATTAGAGTTGAAGAGCAGCACATGTGAATGAGTCTGCTCTGCACAGGGTGTAGCTGTAGATGCAAATATCGGATTGAGCCTATTTCATTTTCCCAGGGGGTAAGGCATACTTTGAGTTGTCTTAATGAGTATCATTAAGTCTGTTTTTCCTACAGACTTTTACAAAGTGACAACTGAGTCATTCTTCAGATGATATCTATCCTTGTGAAAAAATAAAATAATTCATACCAAACAATATTGGGTAAAGGGCTATTCCTTTTCTTAGAGGATTCAATATTAATGTTAAGATTTGCTATACATCACTTAATAGGAGGTTTTAAAAACCCCTTTCATGATTTGACGCAATGAAGAAAGATTGAGAAATTATATCACATTCACATATAATCATATCTATCATTTATTTTATGCTTGATCAAAAGTGGATAGATAACTGGCTCCAGTACAAGCCGAACTTACTTTGTGACACTGACCTTTTTCCATTTTTTCAGTTAAGCTTACTTTTCTAATATATGAAAATAATATCTATCTCACAGAGATGGTTTATATATTTATTAAAATATCATTCTGTCAAGCATTAGGTTCCTCCACAGGGGTAGGCATTGCCAATTCTTAAGAGACATAACCCAGAAAATGACAAGTCATTTACCAAGACTTTAAAGATTAAAGTGCATAAATTTAGCATCGATAACTAGTGCCCTATTTTTTTCTTATATATATATATAGTTTTACATAAGATCATATTGATATTCCTAAGTGTCTTTAAGTACATTGTACTTATATTTACCAAAGCCATTATCATATATATGTATGAGAGACAAAGAAATACATGTATAAATGATATATAGCATTCTTCTACAACTATGTGATGGATGGGAGATGAGAGAGAGAGAGAGAGAGAGAGAGAGAGAGAGAGAGAGAGAGAGAGGGTATAAAATATAGATAACATTCTTCTACAACTATGTGACCATGGGGTGTGTAATTATGTGCCATTGTCACTCAAAGTCACAGACAAAACAAGGAGAATTTTATAGATGAGGATGGCTCAATAATTTACACTGAAATAAGCAACAAGATACAATGAAGTATATTTTCTAGGTCTCAATATAATGATATGGTCGAAGTCGTAGGTCATAATCTAGTATATGTGGTCATATTTTCAGCTAACTATAATACTTTAAGGGAAAGGTTTGCAAAGCAATTACCATAAAAGCATTTATATTGTCCAGAAAATATGTTTCACAGATTATAGGATAAAGGTTAACACTTGCCTTGTTCTCTAAGTTTTGGTTCAACCTGTAATTTTTCTTAGTCAGATATATACTAAATAGTTCAGTCTGGTTTCAAACTTATAGAGATTCTCCTGCCTCAGACTCTTGAGAGTGTAGGGGGTCACAAACATTTATCACCATACCAGGCTCATAGAGTGTTTTATATATATATTGTTATGCCTGCCTTTTTTTTTTCCATTTTGAGGTATGGGCTAGTAAACATCGAAGGTAAACGAAATTTAGGAGTAGGGGTGAATAAAGAAAAGTTAGCTAGAGCATAACAATATGCATAGTTGTCTCAATATCCTACAGGACATGATTTCACCTGAGGTCACATTAAGTCTAAATTAAGTGCTGTAATATCAGTAACATGTGTTACATGGTAAAAGTTTTCTACTGCTCTTTTCAAAATGCAATTAGAAATCTGTAAGTTACATTTGAGTGTTACCCTTCTTGGTCTCAGTTGTATATTGCCAGTAGAAGGACCTGGAAAGTCAGGAGAGAAAAGATCCCTCTCTGTGTCAGCTCTCTGTCTTGTCCCAGCGGTTCCAACAACAACTTGTGACACTTTAGTGTGTGTCATTCACTCTAAGAGCAGGCCTTCCCAGTTAGCCTTCAACTCAAGAATGAAAAAATTTTAAGACTCATTTACCAAGTACTTTAGCTAATAACATAATACTAATAGCTTTTCTCTTTCTCTCTAACTTGAAGTCTGTCAGAAATCTCAAGAGCTATCAGACTATCTCTTCTCTCTCTCTCTCTCTCTCTCTCTCTCTCTCTCTCTCTCTCTCTCTCTCTCATCCTAAATAGATTGGGTAATTTTTTGTGATTACTGGAGGGTGCTCAAATAATTAAAATAAATTTTGTCTCAACATAAGTCATGAAGCATGAGATACATGCACACCCCTGCTTAAAGATAGCCATATAAAATATTAATTAATGAAGTAATTCAAAATTGTAATTTTCAAAAAAAAAAAGTATTCTCTTGAAAGCTTCTATGGGGTTAGCCATTTTCTTTCATGGATGCAGCACTAAGTGTGGCAGAAACCTAAGCCACTGCACTGCTCACATCTTTATCCATCAAAAGCTTTTGAGTTCGTTTCTTCTCTTTGTTCCTGTTCTCTGTATAATGCTATAAAAACTTTTATGTGACATTTATTAGGATTGATAACATTTTTATATATGTATATATAAGTATATATAATATATGTATACATAAGATATATATATTTAAATATATATATATACATATATTTAAATTCTCTCTAAAAATGTACTTTTAGTTTCTCAACACTAGTAAAAGAAAATATTTTCAGCTCTTTACAATTTCATAATCAGAATAAATGGTTAAATATCTTAAATATTTTATGTTAAGGATTTTGATTCTTCTTTTAAAGCTAGAAAAGTAACTTAATAAACTCCATATTGTCTATCATCATGGTTAACTTTATATGTCAGTTTGTCTGGGCCATAATAACCAGACTGTGGTCAAACATTATTCTGGATGTTTCTGTGGGGTCCTGGTCCCCCCTTCAACAATTCTTCACCCCATTCCTCCTCCCCTGCCCCCATGCCCCTACTCCAACCTGCCTGGCCTCCCCACTCCCTGGGGTCTCAAGTCTTTCAAGGATTGGGTGCATCTTCTCTCACTGAGGCCAGACCTGGCAGTCCTCTGCTGCATATGTATCAGGGGCTTTATATCAGCTAGTGTATGCTGCCTGGTTGGTGGCCCAGTGTCTGAGAGATGTCGGGGAGTCCAGGTTGGTTGAGACTGCTGGTCTTCCTATGCTGTACCCCTCCTCTTTAACTACTTCCAGCCTTTCTCTAATTGAACCACATGGGTTTTTTAATAATTTTTATAATTCACTGCTAATTATTTTCTGAGTCTGTTATTTTATTCACATTTTTTAACAAAAAAAAATGTTAGAAGTAAGTCTAGTGATAGATTTTGTATATTTTTTATGAGCTTGTTCTTTTTCTTTTAATTTATTTTTTTATTTATTTATTTTTTTATGAGCCTGTTCTATTCTCCACTTTTTCTCTCATCTGTCCAGTTCTTAACAGACTAGCATGGAATTTGGGGCTATCAAGATTGGAGAATTAATTACAGGGCAATGAAGAGAAGCTGCCTCCAGCGTTGTCTGGTATAGGATAAGGAATTTCTTAAAGATTAGTAATAGGATTATCAGTGTCCAGAAGCCTGGACTCCCATGTCACTTTTTAAAAATTACTTAGGATTATGATAAAATGAAGAATAAATAATGGATTAAGTTTGCTTGACATTGCAAACCAAAAGCTAGTAACTTATTTAAAAAAAAAATAAAACTTTATCAAATGCCATTTAGTATATGTAATGAGCTAACTCGGTGCCTTTGTTACTTCTTGCCATCTATTTTTGTAAAGTGTCATAAAAATCAATCTTTTCATGCTCCAGTTTGTTTTTCATGTACATTTACAATCGCAGGGTTAAAAATCAATGTGGTTTTGACTTCTGCCATGAGACTGTTAGCTGCTGTACATCATCTGTGTACGTGCATTTACTTTCAGCTTGACTGAGTCTGTAAAGACAGAACACACACTAAGCACGCATGGAAAAGATCTCAAACTTAAGTGATATGGGGAACTTAGAAATTCACATCCTGATAGGAACCAAACATGCTGATGCAATACTGGACACAAGCCAGTCAGGAGACTTTGGTCTGTGCTAGTTTTTAACTAAGATTCCCAAAAGACTTTTGAACTCAGAATACTTATTCAAACTCATCGTGAACCCTTTGAGGTTGACTCATTGCTAATATATTCCCATTTTAGGGTAAAATTTCCCACTGACACTAACCAACACAGCCTCCATGTGGGTAAGTGGGAAAGGAAGTTCAAAATCACCATACTCTTGTAAAATGACCTATTTATTGTTTTTACTTAATTCCTCAGACATGCTTTGTGGGTTTATTATTATTATTATTAGATTCTTAAGTTCTATTTTCTATGCAATGACCTTAATCTCAGTAGAAAAAAAAGTCCTCAACAACAGGGACAGATGTGAAAAGAATGAGCTCACTAATTAGTTTCATATTGGGAAAATAAATAGTGTAAAAAGTAGCTTACCTTATTGTTTATTTCCTAAGGAACGGTGTGGAAAATGTCCACTTAGGACTTAATTACAATAAAATAAACAAGACTCAATTTGTGTGCTTTGGTTGACAGATTTTCTAAGAGAAGACCTGTTCCACATTAGAATAAGAACCTGTCTTCATATGAACGGTTGTTATCTGTTGATCTATTTATTTGTCTCTATAGTCTGAGAAAAGTTCAGCAATGAATAAATGATTCCCTTACATCCAGGTGGTGAGCAACACTGTGCTCCTGGAAATCCTCCAGGGCTTACTGTGCATGCCAGCCCTCATGGAAACAAGCGTATGAGACAGCTTCTGCTAATGATAGGTCTCTGCAGTTTCTAAGGAAGTGTCTCAGACACCAGTGTTTTCCTATTGTTCTGTTTTATTAATGCATATTACTCACCTGCTCTAAAAATGTCATGGTGCTGTCTTTATAAGAATTTTTTGCTTCAATTTTTGTTTTCCATTCCTTAGCAAATTCTTAACTTGTCTAGGCTAAAATAGTTGCATGTCATATAGCAAATTGAAAAGTACATATGAAAAATACTAGTAAAACTTAAATGCTGCATATAAACCTACATTGCATCTCATTTTACATTTCTACTCCTTACTGAAAGAATTCAACGCTCTAAATAATCTTTACATAGAAAGTTAGCCAGTATCATGACATAGTTCAGTGTTACTTCTCAGTTTTGTCAGGACCCAGTCAAAAAGAAAACACACAATCAGCTTGACCCAGGGAGGAAAAGATAAAAACAATTCCCTCTCACGCTTCCCAATAACCAGCACAGTCTAATGGGCATCTAACTTGGACAGTCCACAGGAATAACCATTGCTGGGAAACAGCATCCTTTATTGTGTCACCTCAATCAGAGAAGAGGGAGAAGAAAATGAGATTGAGAAAAACAGTGAGAAAAGGAGGTGCTTGGGACGGGGGGAGCATAGACAATAGGATGATGGAACAGTGGGTCTCTGGTGTTCTTTGTAAAGATCTCTTACAAAGTTCTGAAGCTGGGAGGCCATTTTAACACAAGGCACATCCAAGTAACTTTGAAAAGCTGAGTCTTACAGAGACAATTTTTTTATAAGTGGCTGCTCAAAACTTAAATTCAATAAACTATTCTACTAAATGTATTACCAAGTTTATCAACTACTTGAGATATTGATTTGATGTAGTTATTTTTAGCACAGTGACTTTTTTAAAAAAAAAGAACCAGTCACATTGTTGCACCAATCTATAATCCTTAGCCAATGAAGAACTTGGAGACTTTAATTTTCTTAAGCTCCTTTTCCAAAGTAGCGTGCATTATGTTTGTCTGGTTTTGTCCACTTTATTACAGATAGCCACTTCACTGGTTAAAGGAAGTCTCTTGGTGGTCTTCTGAAAGCTTTGCCTTTCTCTCCAAGTAGGTTTATAAGATTAAATATAAATGATAGCCAATCAATTTTCAAATTGCTGAGTCAGGCAGACATTCCTGATGGTTTCTGTGTTTGTCTTTTTTAAGGCTCTGAAATAAAAGAAAAATATGTGTGATTGATTATCTGGTGTGATACAAAACTGCAGGAGAGGATGAAATTTGTGTTAAATGAAAAAAGACATTAATTTATAATCCTCAGAGATTTTAACTATGGATAATGCAACCATTTGTATCATCTATATTCACAGCCCTATTTCTTATTTCACAGCAAATATTTTGAAGTCTTTGTTATTTGTCTACCAAAAGATAAAGTTTTTTTTTTTCCTCACAACTGAAAGTACGTGGGACTTAGTGAATAAAATAATGTGCAATTTTGGTTGTGTGACTGTCTTAGTTAGGGTTTTACTGCTATAAACAGACTCAGTGACCAAGGCAAGTCTTGTAAAGGACAACATTTAATTGAGTCTGGCTTACAAGTTCAGAAGTTCAGTCCATTATCATCAAGGCAGGAACATGGAAGCATCCAGGCAGGCATGGTGTAAGAGGAACTGAGAGTTCTACATCTCCATTTGAAATCTGCTATCAGAATACTGGCTCCCAGGCAGCGAGGATGAAGATCTTACAGCCCACACCCACAGTGGCACATCTACTCCAACAGGGCTATACCTTCTATTCGTGCCACTCGCTAGGCCAAACATATGCAAATCATCACATTCCACTTGCTGGTCCCCATAGGCTCCAAACATATTAGTCTATGGGCACTATACCTAAACATGACATAATAAAAAATACAGTTACTCCAACTCCTTACATGACCCCTTCAGTCCTGGGCCATCAACTGCAACTGAGGCTGTACCTTCACCAGGGACCTTCCATGGCCTCCCATAGTGCCAAGCCTCAGCTATTCTTCATGATACCTTCATATCTTCAAAACCAGCTCCACCTGGGTGACTCTTAAACATTACCAAGTACAGCTGCTGCAGAAGGTATAACCTTGGCTATCTCTGGAACATAGCTTCTTCGAGGTCTCAGAAAGCACTTCCCAGAAGATTTTACCATAGTGTTAACGCTGGTGTCTTCTTAATCATCACTAATTTCTTAGCTCTAGCTAACCAGTATCAATTGTCCCAGTAGTCTCTTTCTCCTCTTGACTATAAAGCCAGAGTCACATGGCTGAAGCTGTCGAGTTCTGCTGCTTTCAGGAGCTGGAACATGCCCCCTTGATCTATTATGTTATCACTAGCTTCCTGTTTTCTAACTCCTTCACTGCCTAAGCTTGGCTGTCCTAGATCTCGCTCTGTATATTGACCTTGAACTCAAGAGATCTGCATGCCTGTCTCTTGCGATTAAAGGTGTGTACACCATACCTGGATCTAAATTTAGCTAGAATCTTGCCCCAAAGTCCTACTTAATCTGCTATCTCCTAGAACACAGGATTCAGCTCCATTTAACTTCCTGGTGCCCCTTTAATATTTGAACCAATATTTTTTTTTTCCTTTTTCAGCTCACTATGCTTGTTTAAAATGTCCTTCATGAGATTTAACCAGAGAACAAAGTCTGTGATGGACATTTCTGAGACTTCCTTTGTCAATGCAATTAATCTGAGTCCTTTCACCTTAGCCTCAGGCAGACTCTTCAGACAAGGGCAAAAAGTACCAACATTCTTCACTAAAATACTACAAAAACAGCTTTTTATTTTTTTAATTCTTAGCAACACATATGACTTTTTTTTATTGGATATTCTCTTTATTTACATTTCAAATGTTATTCTCTTTCCCTGTCCTCCTCCCTAAAACTTGCTATCCCATCTCCTTCCCCCTGCTTCTATGAGGGTGTTCCCCCACCCACCAACCCACTTCAACATCCCTGCCCTGACATTCCCCTACACTGGGGCTTCAAGCCTTCACAGGACCAAGGGCCTCTTCTATTGATGCCCAACAAGGCCATCCTCTGCTACATATGCGGCCTCTGGAGCCATGGTTCCCTCCATGTATACTCTTTGGTTGGTGGTTTAGTTTCTGGGAACTCTGTGGGGGTCTGGTTGGTTGATATTGTTGTTCTTGCTATGGGATGGCATACCCCTTCAGCTCCTTCAGTCCTTTCTCTAATTCCTCCATTGGGATCCCTGTGCTCAGTCCAATGTTTGGCTGTGAGCATCTGCCTCTGTATTTGTCAGGCTCTGGCAGAGCCTTTCAAGAGACAGTTATATCAGGCTCCTGTCAGCACACACTTCTTGACATCCACAATAGTATGTGGGTTTGGTGACTGTGTATGGGATGCATCCCCAGGTGGGCAGTCTCTGGATGGCCTTCTTTATCCCACATACTGAAATTCTTCTTCTCTGAAACCTCTTGGGCCAGGTCAGCACAGTTTAAGTTACTCTTTTTTTTTTTTTTTTTTTTTAATTTTTAGTTTAAGCAAATCAAAAAAATTTAAAAAGCATTCAAACAGAATAAAGTGAAAAGAAACAAACAAGCAAAATACCAAGGGTCAGATATACTTATACAAGAATTCTATAGAGCCTTCAAACAAGCAATACTTTTTGAGTCTTAACAACAAAGTCTTCCACATTCCTACTAGGATGGCTCATTTAGCTCCATTTAAAGCAATTCACTGCTTTCCCAAATCTAAAGTCCCAAAATCCACATTCTTCCAAACAAGAGCAAGATCAGACCTATCACAGCAGTACCTCAGTCCCTGGTACCAATTTCTGTTTTAGTCAGGGTTTCTATTCTTGCACAAACATCATGACCAAGAAGCGAGTTGAAGAGGGAAGGGTTTATTCAGCTTACACTTCCACATTGGTGTTTATCACCAAAGAAAGTCAGGACCAGAACTCAAGCAAGTCAGTGAGTAATACTCCTCCATGGCCTCTGCATCAGCTCCTGCCTCCAAGTTGCTACCCTGTGTGAATTCCTGTCCAGACTCTATTTCAGATAGAAATGAGAAACATGTTATTGGAAACTGGCTAAAGGATACACCTTCTTAGAAAGAGGCAAGAAATCGGGTGAATTGTGTTCTGGTGATGTGGGGAAGACTGAATTTGTAATGATTTCCCATATCTAGCAAGAGCGATTTTTTTTTTTTTTGAGGGTTCCAGGAGGAGAAGTTTATTTAGGGCAGAGGGGAGAGCAGAGAAAGGTGGAGGCCGGCCATGACCACGCGGAGGGGGGAGGGGAGAGGGAAAGGGTCAGATACGACCTGCAGGCGCAAGAGAGCAAGAGAGAGAGGAGGGGCCAGACAGCCCCTCTTATAATAGTGGGCAGGGCTACCTGGCCGTTCCCAGGTAGCTTTGGGAAGGGGTATACCTAGCTGTTGCTAGGTTACTGTGGAGGTGGAGTTTAACAGAATGCTAACATACCTCCCTTCTTCTTATTATAAAAAGAAAGGGAAAAAAAAGGGAAGAAAGAGGTGACGGCGCAGTAGGAATAGGGTCATCGTGACATCTGGCTACTTCCTGCTGGCACTGGGGGGCGACATGTCTTTAGGGGGAACCTGGGGTGATGTTTGTCTGGTCCTGCTGTCCAGGGTCTGTGGAGCCATCCAGATAGGCCAGAAGGAACAGGTCCAGTAGAAGCAGCTGTGTGTGTGTGGCAGGAGATGGAGCATCTGAAGGTTGCTTCTCTGGAGATGTCTTGGATGTACCTGGACTTGACAAGATGTAGGGAATAAGATTAAGTACATTTGACACCCAGAGGGATCCCACCCTTTGTGATAGTAAGTGGGAACTTTAGGCAGGTATACTTATCTGGATGGCATCTATTTGGTCCGTGAGAGGTAGATTTCAGTGGGTTTCCTGTAGCTTATAAGTTTACAAAAGAGATAACAGCATTGAGTTAACAACATGAGCAGTCTTTAAGATGAACCTTTGCTGGATCGTATAGTGGAATGTTTAATAAAACAGTTAGGCAAGTTCATAAGAACTCAGGTAATTTAGGACAGTGGGATAGCAAGCAGAGGAAATATAAAGCGTTTAATTGGTGGCAACTGAGTTTAGATAATGAGGTAACAGATTACATCTGTGAAAGCTTAGCTGTCAATGTAGTCAGAAGTCTGAAAAAAAGAATAAACAACAATCTACCAGTTATATCATTTTAAAAAATGACAGAGTCCACTAGCCAACTAGTTAACAGTTCCCATGGTTTCCATACTCTCTTTGATGAAATCAGTTTGGCTTCCAAGCGTAGAAGACGCAGGGCTTTTTCTCTGTGGAATGGATACACATGACATGAGAAATGACTTACCTCGGTTTGATTTAGCTAAGTCATTTGACTCAGGGTATCCAGTTTAGTCTACTGCGTACATTCGCATGCAGTCCAGGCTGTAGCCAGGAGTCTGGTGTTCAAGTCTTCTGAAACCATCTAGGGTCAACTGCTAGAGGCTTTGGGAATTCTGTCAGCTATAAACTAAGCTAGTATTAACAGACTTTTGACAAAATTGAGAGCCATAAGATTGGTCTTAAGTAACTGAATAGAATTTAATAGCAGTAACATTGGCAGGTGCTGCGAATCAGGTCTGCAGGCCGCAGTGGCGGAAGGGCGGGACTTCCTGCTATCGGCAGGAAGTTGCTGCCCAGTGCCGCTGGCGGGCAGCTGGGGTGAATAAGAAAAAAGCAAGCATGTCCCATAAGTTAATGGTTTTTTTGTGGCGGAAGGCACCGCTAACACTCACTTTATAGGTCTCAGACAGAGAGGGAGAGAGGGTCCTCGGTAGATCTAGAGCAGAGCTAAGAACCACAGAAGGGAAGGGAGCAAGCACGGTCTCGGGCCGGCTGCTTTCCAGGCAAACTGACGGGGACTAAGTCTAGGAACTAAGTCCATGCAGCCGCAGATGACTGGGGAGAGGAGGGGGAGAACTCGCGAATGGCTAACCAGTTGGGAGAGACACACAGTGTGGACAGTTGGGAGCCGGTGCTCCAGAGGCAGCGAGGGGAAAGGGAAGTGTCTCACCCACCGGGAGCCATCCTAGAGGGAACTGGGTTAGCAGGGAGGAAGGGGAGAACGCGCGAATGGCTGACCCATGGAAGAGACACGCTGGGAACTACAGTTGGGAGCCGGTGCTCCTGAGGCAGAGAGAACAGTGAGTCCAGGCCTGGCCTGGAGTCTCAAGGGGAAAGGAAAGTGTTTCTCCCATGGGGAGCCGTCCTAGAGGGAGGTTCAGGAGGAACAGGGTTACAGGGTTAACTCTGAGCTCAAGAGATCTTTCTTGGGTACCAGTGGGGAATGGGGAACAGAACAGGCAGGGTCTCTGTCTGAGATACCCAGGCCACGAGGCAGCCGGTGGTTGAGCACTGTGTTAGGGGCAAAGCTCACTGCAGGGCGGGACTTCCTGCTCTGGCAGGCACCTACAGTAAACTAGACCGCGGGATTGACAACCCAGTGGAGTTTGAGGTGGTACAGAAGAAGCTGAACCTATTGTGTGACGGTCGTTATTAATTTTCAATTAGCGTCCTAATTGAAATATTTATAATGAAACAGTGGGCACAAATCGGAGTTTTTTGAGTCATCACAGAAAAAACCCGAGTACCCTGGCTAATTCAGCCCACCAGAAGCCGATCAGCCCAGGAGCCATCAGAGCTCAGGGAAAAATCACACAATATGTCAACGTCTAGAAAGTCAACCCCTTAGTTTAGGAAGCGCTGGCTAGGCGCTGCGCAAACGTTTGGGGTTCCTCATGCCACCAGGAAGCTCCTTACCAATAGCAGATGGGTCTTGTGCTGGGGCAGCGGTGGAAAGCGGTCGGTGTTCACGTGGTGGAAGTTTGTAGCAGCGTGGAAGTTCACACAGCCAGCAGCAGCAGGAATGGCAGCAGGGTTACGGCGGTGTAGGTGGCAGTGGAGTACCGGAGGATGGTGTTGCAGTTGAGGCGGGCCACATGGCGTAGGTCTCACATGGTCACGGCAGCGAGCTGGCGGGTGCACAGGTCTTTAGGTCCCCGAAGTCTTCGTATCCCGGGTTTCGGCACCATTGTTGTTTAAAAAAGAAAAAGAACCACGGAGGGTTCCAGGAGGAGAAGTTTATTTAGGGCAGAGGGGAGAGCAGAGAAAGGTGGAGGCTGGCCATGACCACGCGGAGGGGGGAGGGGAGAGGGAAAGGGTCAGATACGACCTGCAGGCGCAAGAGAGCAAGAGCGCAAGAGCAATTTTTAAGTCAAATATTGAGGATACAGTTGGATTTCCCCTGTTATTCAAAGGACAATGCAAAGGGAAATAAAAGCTACAGTTTTTACATTAAAGGGAGCTAGGATTAGAAGATTTGAAAATTATTCAGCACATAAATATTGAAAAAACTGAAAATCAAGTCCTATAAAATTAACATGAAAGTGGCCCGAAAATGATTGCATTGACAGATTAGCCATGAAGTTAGCCAGTAATCTCAGATGAAGATAATAATAATAACAACAACAACAATAATAGGCAGTACCAGAAGAAATACTGCCTTTGGTGAGAACAGTACAGAGAAAACCAGATGAAATAAAGGAAAGCTCTCAGACCTCTAGGGTTCTTTTCTATGGCAGACAATAGTGTTAATTTTAAGAAAAAGGAGGCCTATCTCTGAGGACAATATACCCTCATCCTCTCCGGACACATCAGGCCCAGGGTCTGTGCTGTTTCCTCCTGGATTATATTAAACCGTTAACCAACTAACCTATATTTTTTGCCTCAGAAAGTATAACTGTAAATAAAGTGAATCACTGTGCCAAGTAAGTTGTCACATACATTGTTTCTTGTTAAACATGGTCTGTATTTACATAAAAAGAACAAGAAAATAAACACATAAAATTTTATTTAAAAAAAAAAAAAAAAGAGCATAGGACAGGTGGCCATTGCCTTCTGCCTCAGGGGCAAGGCCATTCTGCAGAATCACAGAGCCAGGCTGCTGTCAAGATGACACTGCCACCCAGTGGTCCCAGTGTCTGAGCCTGGCCTTACTAATTCTGAACTTGCTCAAGACCCAGATCTCTTTTTCTTTCTGATTTGCCCATCCTCAAAGAGAAATGTCTGTGCTACGCCTGTCTCACCATTATATTTTTAGAAGCACGTAATTTTTCTAGTCTCACAGGTTCATATCCGTATGACATTACAGAGGACATGAATATCGGCAGGCAGAGAGTAGAAAATTAAGGACTGAATTGGGTCACCCTAAAACTCTCATTTGAATCCCTAATATTGAAAGTGACTTTATTCAGAAACAGGATATCTAAAGAGATGGAGTTAAATGAAGTCAAAAAATGTTGAACCCTGTTCGTGATTAAACTTGATTATCAATGTGATTGGCTTAAGAAAAATCCTAGAATATTAGGAGTATACACTTCTGAAAGTAGTCCCAGAGATCTGTCCTAAATATGGTCTGTGTCAGTCAGCAAGCATGGCATCCTGATGAAAGCAAATAGAAGAAGCCTTCTAAAACAGAGAAGCTATTTGTATTCTTTGTCCTTGCCATAAGGTAAGCAACTTCCCTCTGCCGTGTCCTTCCTCCATAAGAGCATACATTGTTATGGCCTACCACTGAAGTCTCTTAAAAAACTAAGTCAACATCATCCTTTCCGCTTTTAATCTGTTCCTCTCAGGTATTGATCACAGAAACAAGACATTAGCGTGGGCCATGATTCAATAGGATTGGTTACTTTAGAGGAGGGGAAGAGCCATCACTATATGTCGAGCAGAAAGGTCACAGGAGGAAAATGAGCATTAAATCTCAGCTACATATACCTTTAGGCTTATCAATCACTCTTTCCCTTCTGCAGATTTTGAATCTGACTGGAAGCTCCATTACTAGTGTGTGCACATTTGGAATTCGTTCTGTGCCTTGCTAGAGCACCCGCTTGAATGATTTAGTGAAGGCCCTTCTTCATCCTGGTCTTCCTTCTGAAGTGTGTATTTCCTAAGATCAAACAACTGAATGAATTTTTTTATGTAAATAGTTGATAGTTCATCTTTTCTTCTCCAGTTATAGCTAGTTGTAAACCACCATGCAGGATTGAACTGAGTCCTTTGGAAGAGCAGCCAGTGCTCTTGAGAAGTGAGTCATCACCCCAACCCTGACAGCTTCTCATCTTATATATTAATTTTGTTTTATTGTTTGATTGGGATTGTTTTTATTTGCACACTGTGTTATGTACGGTTCTCTAGAACAAAACAGAGAGACAGGGCTATAAAAGGGAATTTAATACTCAAAGGGACTATTACCTTATAGATTAGCAACTGAATCATCCAACATAGTCAAGTGCACATTGTAGTCTGAGAACCTGCTAGCTGCCCACTCAGTCCACTGCCCAAATGCCTCAATAATAGCAACTTCCCCTAAAGGCCTGGAGGGTTTATGGAAAGGTGCTGCTCTTCAGTACACATTGAAAGGCTGGGAAGCTTAAGTCTGCTGTCAGTGAAGGTTAACATAAGCAACACCCTCACCAACAAGGAGGAAAATCTGACAGGAACACTGCTTTTTACCTTAGATTTTTCCATTACAGCACCACCCACTGGAAGGAGCTACCCATTCTAAAGGAGGGTCTTCTCTTCTCATTTACCCTTTCAAGAAATACCCTCACAGATCTGCCAGGGGACAGCCTCACAGCTGATTCCACAACTTGTCAAGTTGACAATCAAGATTAAACATCATAGACAAGTTCTTGGTTCACAACCCAGGCTGGCTCTCCAATCACTATGTTGCCCACACTGGTTTTGAACTTGCAATCATCTTCTCTCTGCCTCGGAAATGCTGAGACGACAGGCATTCACACCCACACTGTGCCTGACTAATTATGTGATTCTAACAATATTTCAGCCACAACATATTTATTTGAACCTTAATAAAATAGGAGTTTTAAATTTGAAGAGAGCTTAGAGATCATAAATTCCAAATCCATTACTTTAGAAGGAGTAGAAAATGAGACAACTGTTCATCATTTGACTGTTAACTAGTTTACCAAATTGGTATTAGCATTTATATCTAATGACTTATAATGTTGATAAAGGTACATTAGAATAGAAAATTGCATTACAATTAGAAAAATATTTCAAACAAACATCATTTGAATAAATGCTTGTTCTACTGCACCAAACATTTGGTTTCCTCAGTCCATTCTGAGGAATATGGCTATATGTAAGAACCAGTGAAGTTTTCCACTACCTGGATGCTTTGTATATAACTAAAACAGTTCACTTCTTTAAGAGATCAATGCCACCATTATACTTTGACCAAGGTGATTTTATTATATAAAAATCATGTAAGTAAGTTTAACAAAGTTTGTATATTCTGAACTTATGTGTGTAATTCATTATGTCTTGGTTCTGAAGCAATTTTCTTTATCTATTTAGCCTAGGCTAACTGTCAGTCATTCATTTATATAAAATTCCTATATTTGTACAATTGTTTCTTACATTAAACTACTTATAATAAAGATACGATTTCTTAAAGTAGTTGAACTTACTGCAACAGCTAAAATGGTAAATCTTAGATACCTATTTTATTTTAGGAGCTGTTAACAAATCTGTCTTCTTGGACATTTTCTTCTAAATGTCTATTATATGAAAAGAGATACTCATAAGAAAAGAGAGTGGAAATTATAATCAGTAGGAATTGGGATACAAAAATATGAAAGAGGCATTGTGTTTTGAAAAATCTACTTCTGTCATGAAAACTCGTAATTTAAAAAATAAGATAGAACTGACAGAGACAAGTATGCAGAAAGAGCAATATCCAGTAGCACAGTAATAAAATGCTTTATACAACATTAGTTTATATCAATAAGAAGTGTCAGGCTGTGTCTTCATGTTGTACTGATGCACAGTATGTTCAGGTTTGTGTAAGTAAATATAACAGATGGCTGCTATACAGAAGACACTTCTGCTTGAACTATACTAATATTTGCCTGTATTTCTTCTTTCTATTAAAACTAGGGTTGTTAGATTCTCTGCACTTACATGATAAGCAGAATAATTTTAAATCCCAAGTGTGGTTTATTTTCTCTCCTTCACTGGGAAGCAGGATAATTTCCATGGCTTGTAGAGCACAGAATATGGTTTTATTATCTTTGTTTACTCAGGCATTATTAATTGTCATCTTGATGGTGACTATAAGACCCAAGTTATCAAGAAAGAGTGTCTCATCCTGATACCAAGTAGTGATTAGGATTATAAGTTAATGTTTATCATGTTACTCTGAGTATGTATGGTTCTGAGTTAGTGCAAAGGATTATCTCATAAGTCAAATTAGCAGAAGTGAACAGCACAGTAAAACAAAATTCATCTGCTCTTAGGAATTAGGTGATTATGTATAATTAATAGAAGGATATAACAATGAGTAAATGCATAGTACATGTATAATAATCAGTTAACACTTTAAAAATAATTAACTGTCTTAATGACCATTTTCTACAAAATTAATGTAGTTTGCATGAGTAGCTGGTGACAAGGAAAACACTAATAGGTACTCATTACAGTACTGCCAGAGGGGTGGAGAGAATGTGGCAAGGGTAAACCTTCTTGGTTTTCATTAGTACACTCCTTAAGATTGATTTTTAATGATGGAAACTCTCCCTCCAGAAAAGAGAGTTATAGTTGAATCTAAGTAATTTAAGTGATGAGAAAAGTATGCATGCATATGAGCCATAGCATACATATGAAGATGCATACAAATATATGAATAATATAAGCATACATATATTTGTAATTGCTGCATTTGAATGTCACTCATTCAAAGGAGGTCATTTTTAAAATATCCCATTATCTTCTATGACAGTGTCTTAGTTCATGTTATATTGCTATAAAAAAAAAAAAAACCACCATGACTATAACCATGACAACTCTTATAAAAGAAAACATTTAATTGGGTCTGATTTACAGTTCAAAGGTTTTGTTCATTGTCATCATAATGAGAATCATGTTGGAATGCAGGCAGACATAGTGCTGGAAAAGGTAGCTGAGAGTTCTACATCTGGATTGGCAGGCAGCAGGGAGGGAGAGACACTGAACCTGGCTTGACCTTCTGAAACCTCAAAAACAGCCCCCAGAGATTCACTTTCTTCAACAAGGCCAAGTCTATTCCAACAAATTCATACCTCTTAATAGTGCCACTCCCTACGAGCCTATGAGGGCCATTTTCATTTAAACCACTACAGATAGTTACTATTTCCTTTGTATATCTTGTCAGTCTTCAATGTGTATGTATGTTTTTTTCCTTCTAGATATATTCCAATCTTTCCATTCTACATGATCCCAGAACAATATGTCAGCCTCTCCTCAGTACATTGCTTGCCACATTTTATTACATACACACTGAGAAATCCTCTCTCCTGAAACATGGCTTACTAATATGTCCAGCTTTCACTCAAAAATACCCATGGCTTTTATTCCCTTTCAGGTAAACCCCAGAGAGTTAAGGATGACAGAAAATCTGATCAAAATATAACCCAACTTGTTTCTTACATCTTATTTCATTTTTATAGTCTATTACTTGAAACATTCTTTAAGATTTCTTATTCTGTTGGAATTAACCACTCAGATAACCAACAATAAGATGACTAGATTCAAAGTGGGCTGTCAGCTATTGATCTTCTAATCAGCACTGAACTCTTATTAAAAGGATTCTCTGTGGTAGGCCTTTCTCAGCTGGTCAGATAAATAGCTATTAGTTTCTAGTTGGTGTCAGAAAGGCAACTAAGTCCTTATGAGCTGCAACTTGCTGTTGTGGGGATTCCTGCTTCTAAATACTCAGCAGTTGCTGTCCAATCCCTGCAAGTGATGGAGGACTACAGCTCTGCAGCTCCTCATCTTTGACTCTGCCACATTTGCTTCAGGATCTTATCAAATGTGTGGCCCTGGATTTTGTTGTAGTAGACTCAGACAATCTGGTTTTAGATGAACTTTAGTTGGGAGTCTTTGAGGGAGTTATTTTCCTGGACTATAAGAAGAAAACAAGATAATGAGAGCTAACAAGATGCTAACATTTTCAAGGCCTAGTCAAAGTATCCCTAGAAAAAGAGAAAGAGATCTTATTAGGAAGAGATAAGTTTAGCAAAGTGAACAGGATGAAGATAAGGAATTCACCTTCGTACAATATTAGACCCAAGGGAAATATGGAGGTTATTTAGTTCGAAAGCCTTTCTTGCAAAGGGCTCCTAAACATAGAGTTTTGGGCATATCAATCCTAGTGAGTTTAAGGAGTAACTAGGAAGTAGGCTATGTTCTTTCTCTTGTCATCCACCATTTTCCAGCACGCCATACACACTCAGTTCAAGAGAGAAGTGCATGTGCATATACCTGAGGATGTATGTCAGTCAAGCAACTACACAAGGTAGGTGAAGCTGCCATTTATAATTACTTATATAACTATATTTAAAGGAGAACAAGTAATTAGCTTTGCTAGACTTTGATAAACAAGTTGACATTAAAGCCTCACTAAGGCAATGAATGAGGTACCTGTAGTATTTAAGATGTCCTGGCCAGGCAGTGATGACTCATGCCTTTAATTACAGCACGCAGTAGACAGAGCAAGTCATCTCTGAGTTCAAGGTCAGCATGGTCTACAGAATAAGCTCCAGGATAGCAACAACTAGACAGCAAAATTCTATCTTTAAATAAACAAGCAAGCAAACAAACAAACAGATGTCCTGAGGAGAAAATAGGACCTTAGCAGTTAAAAAAAGTTATGGCAGTAAATCCATTTATGCATGTATTTTTGTCATGCTGGTTGGTATATGCCATGTTCTATCTATGTACCAGAAAGTAGATTAATTAACACAAATTTTTGTTCTTTTTTTCCATTAATAATATTTCTTCACTTTATATCCCAATCGCTGTCGTGCCTCCTCCTGACCTCCTCTCCACACACACAGTGCCTCCCTCCATATCCCCCTTCTTCTCTGAAAGGGTGGAGGCCTGTGTATCCCTCCCACTTTGACACATTAAGTCTCTGCAGGACAAAGTGCATCCTCTCCCACTGAGACCAGATAAGACAGCCCAGTTAGAGGAAGGGAATCCATAGATTGGCCAAAGCTTTAGAGACAGACCCCACTTCAGGTGTTGGGGGACCCACATGAAGACTGAGCAGCACATCTGTTACATATGTGTGTGGAGGGGACTAGGTCCAGCCCATATATGCTCTTTGGTTGGTGGTTTAGTCTCTAAGAGCCTCCAAGAGTCCAGGTTAGTTGACTCTTGGTTTTCCTGTGGAGTTCCTACTTCCTCGGGGCCCTCAATCATTTCTCCAACTCCTTTATATTGTCTGAATTTAGCTAAATTGAATCTCTACAAAATGATTAAGTGGCTTTAACAACCCAGGACTGAAAGCTACTGTAAATTTTATTAAGAAGAAAGGAAGGAAGGAAGGAGGGAAGGAAGGAAGAACTTACCATCGAGAAACTCACTATTCACATGGATTACACTCATTGGTGAGACTCAGCAGGGAGACAGTGTCACTCTTATTGATGACACTTTGTAGAATCAACAAAAATCTTATCAGATCTGACAAGAAAATAACAAGCCCAAAAGGTAGATTAAATTGTCAAAAATGTAAACATGGGTCTAGAAAGATGGGTCAGCTATCAAAAGAACTTGCTTTTCTAGGGATCCTTGGTACAGTTCCAGTTCCAGAGGATACAGTGCCCTCTTCTGACATTTTCAGGCATCAGGAACTAAGTGGTATAAAGATATACATGGAGCAAAACACTCATACACATAAACCAATGAATATATAAATAAATGAATATCTCTTTCCAAAAAATTTGAGGATCACTGCTGCAGACAGAAAATAAGAGGGGGAAATGGGCTGCCCTCATCACTGCAGCACACTGAATAGCAGCCCCTACAACCTGCCTGGGTTGCACAGTAGAATCCACTATGGTGGTGGGGTGAGTTAGTCGTGTGTGCTTGAGAGAGCTGGCCTTGCCCACCCTTTGTCTGCCTTGTGGTGGCATGGGCTAGGGAGAAATACACTCTCCCCTAATACATCCTTTGCCACCTTCAGCAGGCACTGGAACTGGTCCCTAAGGTCATGAGAACAGAAGAGCAGGACCTGCACCTCCACAGGACAGCACAGTAGAGCTAGCCCTGGTGATGTAGGGGCAGGAGAGCTAGCAGCTAACCACCTCAGCTACCACCCAGACCCAGGTCCAGGACTTTGAGTTAGCCCACCCCAACATCTACCCCATCTGATCTGCTAGATTGCATGAAGAGGCCCGTCCTGCAGATCCAAGGATCAACAACAGGATATCATAGAGAAGTCCTGTTAATGATCCAGTATTGAAGGTATAGTAAAGGGCAGAGGCCTGGAACCAATGACTCATTGCAATGGACATTTGCAAGGAAAGATGTGTATGTGGACAAGTCACACATGTGACACACCACAACCTCCATGGCAAGATTTTTGTTGTTGCTGTTTGTTTGGGTGTTTGGTTGGTGGTTGGTTGGTTTATATCAGTTGTGGAGGAAGGTTATAAGGGCAGATATGGAGGGATAGGAGATGAGTGAGACTGGGTGCATGACATGAAATTCACAAACAATAAAAACTTTTAAAAAAAGACAAAAAGGGAGGGCTGGTGACAGACTAACTTTTCAGTTGCAGTGTGGCTGATACAAATGCAATAACAACATTAAGATCTATAAATATGGAATTATGGAGACAATAAACCACATGGAAAAGTCTTCAAAACAGCAAGCTGAAGGGAATAAATTAAATGTAAAAGTACAAAATGGTTTCATTTGTTTGAAGTTCAGATCACAATTTTGTTATTGTTTGAGATATTGTACATCCTTCTGCCTCAGCCTCCAGAGTGCAGAGATTTACAAGTATATACACCAGGCCTAGACGTCCTGTTGAAATTTTATCATGATATAGATTAGTTATACTTCTCAAGGGCTAAGAAATAGCATGAAAAACATTGAAAATGTCCCATGTCTTGTTTGGAATATTGTCTACACACTTAGTGCTCTCATTGAAACTCACTAAACTGGATATCTGAAGTTCGTTTGTTTCACTATGCATAAAGCATACATCAATGCAAAAGGTCAAAAATATATTTAATAACATCAGATGGAATCTGTTGAGCTTTTATCTGAGGCTGTCATGTGACAACGTGTTGTAATTTTTATTTATGAGTCTTGTCTGAAACAAAAGCTTACAAGATGAATATTGGACCTTATTTTGTCTGTTACAATCTACTGTGCATAAACTATCTGTTGTTCTGGTTAAAGACAAGTGTTGTTTAACAAATGCAAGATCAATGTATTTCCTAGTTCTCTAATATCCTTTTCGAGTAGGGAGCAGTTTTCTACATTAATCTATGAGGAAGCATCCTATTGTATCTACAACAATAACAAGTAGACTTAACTAAGTCTCTGCAAACACCATGAGTTTAGGTCAGACCGTTATACAGTCTGGTTCCAAATAGATGGCCATCTTCCCATCTTAAATAAACCGTTAACCTCCCTGACACTTTTTCAGAGCTCCAAGTAGATTTAAGGCTCAACACAAAAGTTGTTGAGAGTTGCGAATGAAATTCAAACTCACATCCACATTGCAGAATATGTGTCGTATGATAAGCATGCCATAAATGTTAGCTGTATTCCCGCGTCCTATAAAAAATAAGTGCATTTCTCCTGTAGTCATCAAAACAATACATCCTACTGTGTTTCTCAAACTTGAACCATGTGTGCAGATGTCTAGAGAGGGTCAATAATTACGTACTCCCTCCTGCATAATGTAAGGTTGTCAGACGACCTACCCACTCCATCCTGTTTTTAATTTGGTGCAACTGGGTACGTGGAAGTGTTAAGTCCCACACCTTTTGAAGCTAATGCATTGAACCTCTCTCTCCTTTAAACCTGCTAGAAACTTCCTCCCAGAGCGCTCAGTGCTCAGCAGTGACTCTTTCAGGCTGTGACAATTTAATCAGACAGCTCCTTGTAGAATTCAGTTTTATGAGGCTGCAAAAATACCTCAGGAGCTTCTCTGTTGCACTTGCTGTTTTACTGCCCACCTTCCCCAGGAAGGTGGTGTCAGTTCTTCCCTGCTAACTGCCTCATAACACATCCCATTAAAAGAGCAAAACCCAGTGGGAAGAATGCCAACAGCTTATATTTGTCCTGTTCTCGGCAAATATCTCTCGTTTGAAAAGTGAAAGAATAGCCAGTGGATTTTATTTATAGTAATAAAATGAATTCTAAACTGAGCTTTCTCCAGCCTCCACTCCATCAGCTATCTTCTGAAACTCACAAGTCTCTGACAAGTCCAAATGTCTGGTACCTCAGGCCCTTCACAGCTCAGTCCACAGTTCTCAGAAACAATGATCCTTGAAAAGTTAGGTTTTATCAAACGATGTCTCCCATCTCCTTCATATGCACAATTCACCCAAATTTAATATGTGTCATTTCGAGGAGGAAAGTGTAAAATTATAATATGCTCCTTTGATGAGATAATACATTTGAGGATCTTAGCATAGGATATTTCACCCTGAATCCATTCATTCCTACTGCATTTTATAATTTAAGAAGAAATCACTAATTTCATGAAGTTTGTTGATTTCAATAAGAAAGATGGCGTTTACTTAACAGAAATGGTGTTTTTCCTGAACACATCTCTAAGGATCAAATAACCACAGATGAGAAGCAAAGCACACTGTCTTTGAATGGACAGTGGCCAGAAATGTTTTTCATCTGTTCATAATGCTCTCATATGTGCGTTTGGGAAAATCAACCTCCATCCACACCAGACTGGAGCAGCAAGAAACAGCCAGGGTTAGCCAGAGGACCTCAGTCTAAATTCCCACTCTGGAAATTTATTAGATACCCAAAAAGATGAACAATGCCAAACACAACCTCTTGTTTTAAAAAATATAAATGCTAAATGAAGAAACATTTCCTGTGCCTATAGACAATACTTGGTCTGGTTTCAAGCCTCCAAATGTGTGAATATATCCCATGCCTAGGACTTCAACCTATTATTTCTATCAACTTAAAATTTCCCTATTGCTTAAAGCACTTCCTTTGTGCTGCTATCCTGGATTATTAAAACCACAGCTAGGTCTGGGGATATAATAAATTGGTAGAATTCTTAACAACATACAGGAAGCTCAAAGCCTGATAGCACAGAATATAATTGGGTATGTGGTCGTGCATACCCAAAATCCCTAGCACTTGACTGGTGAAGGCAGGAGCATTGAACATTAAAAATCATCCTTAAATCGGGCAGTGGTGGCACACTCCTTTAATCCCAGCACTTGGGAGGCAAAGGAAGGCAGATTTCTGAGTTCAAGGCCAGCCTGGTCTATAGAGTGAGTTCCAGGACAGCCAGGGCTACACAGAGAAACCCTGTCGGAAAAAAAAAAAAAAAAAAAAGTCATCCTTAGCTACATACAATTTTGAAGCTAGCCTGGGCTATATGAGTCTTTATGTTAGAAAAAAGAATGAAACAAAGAAAGGGGAGGAGGAGATGGGGAGAGGAGGAAAGAAAAAAGAGAGCTAGAACTGGTCTGAACATCCACTTCTGAGAATTATTTTCATAGTACCAGAAGGCACCACATATGCTTCCAAAAGAAGGAGGCAAGCAATAGTTCTGCCCAGCAATGGCATGAACCACTTCAATGACCAGCATGGCACAATAATGCTAAGGGTGAAGAAGTGACATGTACACGTTGGCATTATCCAACGGCTCACTAATACAACTTAAGACCTGCAGAACAAGAGAAAAATCAAGTCTAGTAGTGGAAACCAATATAACTACTCAGGTCTAGTTAAATCATGGTTGTTAGAGGAGAATCTACAACCTCTAATTTACCTAAACTAGAATAATCCCCAAGAACAATCTATACAAACACTTGTCCTTGTACCCACAGACAATGATAGTCATGAACCCTCATCAAGGAAACTTCTTTTGTCAACAGACAGACTGCTACAAACAATCACAATCAACCAAACTGCAGAGTCCTGGACCTCAGTCCCAATGGATACATGCACAAACCATTCCATATCTACTGTTCCGGTAATGTAGAAGGTGGGGATGAGGGGAATGATTGTAATAGCCAGAGGATTAGGAAGTTTGCTGTGAGATTGTGTCTCCTAGTGATGTCAGATGCCACACCCATGAAGTCTCACCAGCATAGCTGCCCAAATGTTACCTGAACAATCATGACATGAAAACATATACCAAACTGGAGGAAGAAAAGCCCATGAGGCCTCAGAACTACACAAGGAACTATAAGCAACTGAGGAAGGCTGGGAGCAGGGAAAGTGGTCTTCCCCAAGGCAGAGAACACAGAGTGATACATGTCAAATGATCAGCCTTGAAAACATACACCACACTGAGCAGACCACACACACATACACACACACACACATACACACGTACATGTACATGTATGCACACAAACATGCACAATGTCAATTTTTTAACAAGGGGCATGAATTTGAAGACGATTGGGGAGGATTATAAAGGAGATTGGGGGACAAAAAGTAAAAAAAATATAATTATATTGTAATCTCAAAAGGTTTTTTAAAGATGAATATTTCTTAAAACATTCAGGGCTCAGAGAACCCTGCAAAGAGGAGGAGGAAATAGAATAAGTGCCTGGGGGAATGGAGGACACAAAGAAAACAAGGCCTCTAAATAAACATGATCACAGCTCATGCGGATTCACAGACACTGAGGCAGAAAGCACAGTACCTACATGGTCTGCACTAGGTCCTCTGCATATATATTATGACTTCTGGTTTAGTGTGTTTATGGGATTCCTGAGAATGCAAATGATTGAATCTCCAGCTTTTGTGCCTTTTCTTGGGCTTTTTATTCTGTTTGTCTTGACCCACTCCAATATGTTAATTTTTGCTTTATTTTATACTCGATTTTGTTATATTCTACTACTGTCCCTTAGAAGCCTGTATATTTTCTAGTGAGAGGCAGACAGGGAATGGATCTGGATGAGAGAGTAGTTTGGGAGAAACTGGGAGGAGTAGCAGGAGGAGAAACCATAATCGAGATACGTGAGAAATTTTTCTATTTTGAATAGAAGTAAAATGCAATTTAAAAACGTTAAAAGGGGCTCTACCTGACACAATAATATCTGTTCTGGGATAATGCATTCATTTTTGTGTGCTTAGCATAATGATGTGATAACTTGGAGACTTGTCCCCATCATTGACATCATAGATCATTGTTTCGTGCTCTCAGATGTCTTCACCACTGGGAATATGTTTAAAGGGAATACAATTTGATGAGACAAAAGAAAATTAATTTAGCCAAGCAGTTGACTGTGAACAGTGTATAATTGAAAAGAGAATACTAATTGCAAATAAATAAATGGTCCAGTTCTTTGTGCTAAATTTCCAATTTCCTCAGGCTATGCATAGGTTAAAAGAAAAACTTTTTCCTTTTTTTCAAATAAAAAGTTGACAAATAGCAAATAGAAAATAAGATTTCTCCCAAATTTATGTTAAGAACTGATTCTAGTCATTATTGATATTTCACCTTCAGAAGCAGATATCTGGAAATAAGGAAAACCCAATGATAAAAATGACGGAAAACACCGAATGATAGACAAACTCATAAACTCTTAGTAGATGGATCAGGTGTTAGAAAAGATGGCATGAGGTCTAAAGCAGCCTGGAGGAGGCAAATGGAGATCTTACTTTAGCATGGATTATACCATTTCTCCAATTATTTTGCTTTCTCGATCATGTATGTCCTGACGCAGCTTGCAAGAATGGCTTATGACTTTCCCCCAATATAGGGCACATCGTTTATAATGGAAATCTTATCCTATACAGTCATCAAGAGATTAATGATATTTTATTACTTACAATTGCATTTAGCAGTCAGCCATGCTATTGTTTGATTTCTATAAAGGGTGTGCAAGGTTTTATGATTTAATGGTAATCTTTAAAACCAAGCAGCTTCCCTTCCGCCCCTCTCCTGGTCCCTTTGGCTGGGGCAGACTCCTAGCTGGTCTGCGTCTCTGGAGACACTGTATCCTGAGCCATCCTAGAGGAGTCACTGCACTCAGAGCAGCGGGTAAGAACATCCTCCAACTCCCTACTCCCCAGAGTTACAACTGGGAGCCAGGGGCTCTCAGGACACATCGACAACCCAACCCCATCCCTCCGGAATACCACTTCCCTTCTGCCTCCTGCCTAGTCCTTTTGACTGGGGCAGACACCTAGCTGGTCTTCTCTTGTGGAGACACTGGATCCTGAGCCATCCTAGTGGAACCACTGCACTCAGAGCAGCAGGATTTCAGAATCCCAGAGGCAGCCTGAGTCCCAGTTCTTCTACCCAGGAGCTTAGGATTACAAGATCACAGAGACATCTGGACTCTGAGGAGTTCTGACACAAGCAAGATAACTGGAAAGACAGACTCCAGTCAGACATAGTGAGTGCAGATAACACTACAGTTAACCATATGGCAAAGGCAAGCGCAAGAACTTAAGCAACAGAAACCAAAGCAACTTAGTATCATTAGAACCCAGTTCTCCCACCATAGGAAGCCCTGGACACCCCATCACACCAGAAAAGCAGGATTCAGATTTAAAATCACTTCTAATGATGATGGTAGAGATTTTTAAGAGGGACATAAATAACTCCCTTAAAGAAGTACAGAACACAGGTAAACAGGTAGAAGCCCTTAAAGAGGAAACACAAAAATCCCTTAAAGAATTACAAGAAAACACAACCAAACAAGTGAAGGAATTGAACAAAACCATCCAGGTTCTAAAAATGGAAATAGAAACAATAAAGAAATCTCAAAGGGAGACTACCCAGGAGATAGAAAACCTAGGAAAGAGATCAGGAGTCATAGATGCAAGCATCACCAACATAATACAAGCGATAGAAGAGAGAATCTCAAGTGCAGAAGATACCATGGAAAACATTGACATAACTGTCAAAGAAAATGCAAAATGCAAAAAGCTCTTAACCCAAAATATCCAGGAAATCCAGGACACAATGAGAAGACCAAACCTAAGGATAATAGGTATAGATGAGAGTGAAGATTCCCAACTTAAAGGACCAGTAAATATCTTCAACAAAATTATAGAGGAAAACTTCCCTAACCTAAAGAATAAAATGCCCATAAACATACAAGAAGCCTACAGAATGCCAAACAGACTAGACCAGAAAAGAAATTCCTCGTGTCACATAATAATCAAAACATCAAATGGCGTAAAACAAAGAAAAAATATTAAAAGCAGTAAGGGAAAAAGGTCAACTAACATATAAAAGCAGACCTATAACAATTACACCAGACTTTTCACCAGAGACTATAAAAGCCAAAAGATCTGTGGTTGGAATTCACTGCCTAACTAACTTAACTCTCTCTACCTTGTAATTGATGATTTTTTTGAAATGCAACTAAGATATTAATAAATAGTGTGTGATATTCAAAGTTATGTAAACTGGAAGGTTGTATGTGGTTGCTTTTTGGTTGTTTTTTTTAATTAGGCTTTTTTTTTTTTTTTTTTACTTTTATACTCTCAAATAAACTTGCAGTTTCATTCTTAAAAGAAAAAAAAGCCAAAAGATCCTGGACTGACATCATACAGACCCTAAGAGAACACAAATGCCATCCCAGTCTACTTAACCCAGTAAACTCTCAATCACTATAGATGGAGAAACCAAGATATTCCATGACAAAACCAAATTTGCACAATATCTTCCCACAAACCCAGTACTTCAAAAGATAATTGATGGAAAACGCCAACACAAGGAAGGAAACTACAACCTAGAAAAAGCAAGGAAGTAATCTTCCAACAACCCCAAAAGAAGATAGCTACACAAACATAATTCTACCTCTAATACAAAAGTAATAGGAAGTCACAATCATTTTTCCTTAATATCTCTTAACATCAATGAACACAGCTCTCCAATAAAAAGACGCAGACTATCAGACTGGTTACACAAACAGGACCCAGAATTTTGTTGCATACAAGAAACGCACCTCAATGACAAAGACAGACACTACCTCAGAGTAAAAGGATGGAAAACAATTTTCCAAGCAAATGGTCCCAAGAAACAAGCTGGAGTAGCCATTCTAATATCAAATAAAATTGACTTTTAACCAAAAGTAATCAAAAAAGAAAAGGAAAGACAGTTCATACTCATCAAAGGAAAAATCTACCAAGATGAACTCTCAATTCTTAACATCTATGCTCCAAATGCAAGGGCACCTACATACATAAAAGAAACTTTACTAAAATTCAAAACGCACATTGCACTTCACACAATAATAGTGGGGGACTTCAACACCCCACTCTCAGCAATCGACTGATCATGGAAACAGAAACTAAACAGAGACACATTGAAATGAACAGAAGTTATGAACCAAATGGATTTAACAGATATCTATAGAACATTTCATCATAAAACAAAAGAATATACCTTTTTCTCAGCACCTCATGGTACCTTCTTCAAAATAGACCATATAATTGGTCACAATACAGGACTCAACAGATACAAAAAGATTGAAATAATCCCTTGCAACCTATCAGATCACCACGGATTAAGGCTGGTCTTTAATAATGACAAAACTAATGGAAAACCCACATGCACATGGAAACTGAACAATGCTCTACTCAATGATGACTTGGTCAAGGAAAAAATAAAGAAAGAAATTAAAGACTTTTTAGAATTTAAAGAAAATGAGGACACATCATACCAAAAGTTGTGGGACTCCATGAAAGCAGTGCTAAGAGGAAAACTCATAGCTCTAAGTGCCTAAAAAAAAAACTGGAGAGAGCATACACTAACAACTTGACAGCACAACGAAAAGCTCTAAAACAAAAAGAAGCAAATACACCCAAGAGGAGTAGGCGTCAGTAAATAATCAAACTCAGGGCTGAAATCAAACAAATAGAAACAGAAAGAACTATACAAAATATCAACAAAACCAGGAGTTGGTTCTTTGAGAAAATAAACAAGAATATAAACCCTTAGCCAGATTAAACAGAGGGCACAGGGACAGTATCCAAATTAATAAAATCAGATCTGAAAAGGGAGACATAACAACAGAAAGTGAGGAAATTTTTAAAAATCATCAGATCCTACTACAAAGGCCTATACTCAACAAAACTGGAAAATCTGGATGAAATGGACAATTTTCTAGACAGATACCAGGTACAAAGTTAAATCAGGAGCAAATAAAGATCTAAACAGTCCCATAACCCCTAAAGAAATAGCAGCAGTCATTAAAAGACTCCACACCAAAAAAAGCCCCGGACCAGATGGTTTTAGTGCAGAATTCTATCAGACCTTCAAGGAAGACCTAATACCAATTCTCTTCAAACTATTCCACAAACTAGAAACAGAAGGAACACTACCCATTTCGTTCAATGAAGCTACAATCACACACATACCCAAACCTCACAAAGACCCAACAAAGAAAGAGAACTTCAGACCAATCTCCCTTATGAATATCGATGCAAAAAATACTAAATAAAATTCTAGCAAACCAAATCCAAGAACACATCAAAACAATCACCCATCATGATCAAGTAGGCTTTATCCCAGGAATACAGGGATGGTTCAATATTCGGAAATCCATCAATGTAATCCACTATATAAACAAACTCAAAGAGAAAAAACCACATGATCATCTCACTAGAGGCTGAGAAAGCATTTGACAAAATTCAACATCCCTTCATGATAAAAGTCTTGAAAAGATCAGGAATTCAAGACCCATACCTAAACATAGCAAAAGCAATATACAGCAAACCAGTAGCCAACAAACTAAATGGAGAGACACTTGAAGCAATCCCATTAAGATCAGGGACTTGACAAGGCTGACTACTTTCTCCCTACCTATTCAATATAGTACTGGAAGTCCTAGCCAGAGCAATTAAACAACAAAAAGAAGTCGAACGTATACAAATAGGAAAGGAATAAGTCAAAATATCACTATTTGCAGATGATATGATAGTATACTTAAGTGACCCCAAAACTTCCACCAGAGAACTCCTAAACCTGATAAACAACTTCAGCAAAGTGGCTGGTTATAAAGTCAACTCAATCAAATCAGTAGCCTTCCTCTATGTGAAAGATAAACAGGCTGAAAAAGAAGTTAGGGAACAAACTATTCCACAAAATAGAATACCCTTCACAATAGTAACAAATAATATAAAATACCCTGGTGTGAATCTAACCAAGCAAGTGAAAGATCTGTATGACAAGCACTTCAAGTCTCTGAAGAAAGAAATCGAAGAAGATCTCAGAAGATGGAAAGATCTCCCATGCTCATAGATTGGCAGATTAATATAGTAAAAAGGGCCATCTTGCCAAAAGCAATCTACAGATTCAATGCAATCCCATTAAAATCCCATCCCAATTCTTCACAGAGTTAGAAAGAGAAACTCTCAAATTCATTTGGAATAACAAAAAAAACCTCAGGATATCGAAAACTATTCTCAACAATAAAAGAACTTCTGGAGGAATCACCATCCCTGACCTCAAGCTGTACTACAGAGCAATAGTGATAAAAACCACATGGTATTGGTACAGAGACACGCAGGAAGATCAATGGAATAGAATTGAAGACCCAGAAATGAACCCACACAGCTATGGTCATTTGATCTTTGACACAGGAGCTAAAACTGTCCAGTGGAAAAAGGACAGAATTTTCAACAATGGTGCTGGTGCAACTGGAGGACAATATGTAAAAGAATGCAAATCGATCCATTCTTATCTCCTTGTACAAAGCTCAAGTCCAAGTGGATAAAGGACCTTCACATAAAACCAGACACACTGAAACTAATAGAAGAGAAAGTGGGGAAGACTCTCGAATACCTAAGCACAGGGCACCAATGGCTTATGCTCTAAGATCAAGAATTGACAAATGGGACTTCATAAAATTGCAAAGTTTCTGTAAGGCAAAGGACACTGTCAATAGGACAAAACGGCAACCAACAGATTGGAAAAAAATCTTTACCAATCCCACATCCAATAGAGGACTAATATCCAATATATACAAAGAACTCAAGAAATTAGACTCTAGACAACCAAATAATCCTATTTAAAAATGGGGTATTGAGCTAAACAAAGAATTCTCAACTGAGGAAATGCAAATGGCCAAGAAGCACCTAAAGAAATGTTTAGCATCCTTAGTCATCAGGGAAATGCAAATCAAAATAACTCTGAGATTCCACCTCACACCAATCAGAATGGCTAAGATCAAAAACTCAGGTGATAGTAGATGCTGGCGAGGTTGTGGAGAAAGAGGAACACTCTTCCATTGTTGGTGGGATTGCAAGATGGTGCAATCAGTCTGGACAACACTCTGGTGGTTCCTCAGAAAATTGGACATATCATTACCTGAGGACCCAGCTATACCACTCCTGGGCATATACCCAGAAGATGCTCTAACTTATAACAAGGACATATGTTCCACTATGTTCATAGCAGCTTTATTTATAATAGCCAGAAGCTGGAAAGAACCCAGATGTCCTTCAACAGAGGAATGGATACAAAAGATGTGGTACATTTACACAATGGAATATTACTCAGATATTAAAAACAATGGATTCGAGAAATTCTTAGGTAAATGGATGGAACTAGGAAATATCATTCTGAATGAGGTAACCCAATCACAAAAGAAAACACATGGTATTCACTCACTGATTATTGGATATTATCCCAGAAGCTTGAAATAGCCAAGATTCAACTCACAGACCACATGAAGCTCATTAAGAAGGAAGACTAAGTAGGGGCTCTTCCGTCCTTCTTAGAAGGAGTAACAAAATACTCAAGGGAGCAAATATGGAGACAAAGTGTGGGACAGAAACTGAAGGAGGGGCCGTCTGGAGACCATTTCACCTGGGTATCCATCCCACGTGCAGTCACCAAAGGTGGATGTTAGGAAGTGCATGCTGACAGGAACCTGATATAGCTGTGTCCTTAGAGGTATGCCAGAGTCTGATATATCCAGAGGCAGATGCTCACAGCTAACCATTGAACTGATCAAGGGGTTCCCAATGGAGGAGGTAGAATGAAGACTGAAGGAGCTGGAAGGGTTTGCAGTCCCATGAGGAAAGCAACAATACCAACCAACCAGAGATCCCAGGGTCTAAACCACCAGCCTGGGAGCACTTAGGGAGGGACCTATGGCTCCATCTGTATATGTAAGGGAGGACGGCCCTGCTGGGCATAGGTGGGAGAGGAGATCCTTGGTCCCATGAAGGCTGGACACCATGTTTGGGGGAATTTGAGGGTGGGGAGGTGAAAGGGGGGTAGGTAGGGGCACATCCTCATAGAAGCAGGAGGAGGGGGGATGGGATAGGGGGTTACTGGGAGGGGGGGGAATGAGGTAATTAGATAACATCTGAAATATAAATAAAATATCCAATAAAAAAAATGAAAAAAAAAAAAAGCAGCTTGCATATTTTAGACATCCCTTTCTAAGCTTAGCCTTCTTTCCTTGGCCGAGTCATCTGAGGAGCATGCTGATATATACTATTCCTTCAGTCCTGTTTCTTTTCTGTCACAGTTTGGATCTGACATGCCCCTTCCCCAGGTCTCATATATTAAAGGCTTGCTCCTTGATGTAATGATTCTTAAAAGTAGTGACTTGGGAAACTGATTGAATCATAAAGACTTTAATCAATAGATTGATTGAAAATAGTTTTGTGATGTTCTTATATGAATATTTGTAAGTTTGTGGGCATCATGTGCATGAAGGAGTCTACCATGGCCAAAAAGGAAATCTCATCCCTGGAAGTGGAGCTACATGCAGGTTTGAGCAGGAATATAGATGCTGGAAACTAAGCCCAAGTTCCATGCCAGGGCAGTAAATACTCATAACCACAGGACCATCTCTGTAGCCCCCTTCTGTTAATAATTTGATGGCTATTAGGAAGAAATGGAAATCTAGGAGACCAGAATTTGCTTTTATTCTATTTGTATTATCTATCAATCTATTTATTCTATCTCTTCTATCATCTATCTATCATCTATCTACCTATCTATGTATCATGTCTGTTTGATGGTTTATCTTTTTTTTTAACTAGGGATTTAACCTAAATTCGTGAACATAATAGGTAAACATACAACTACCAAGCTACAAATTTAGACCCCTTTTTATATTGTTGACAATTTTATTTTTGAGAGTCTTTCTCACTAAGTTGTCAGGGGAGGCCTTGAATTTACTGTGTAACTCAGGCTGCCCCTAAACTTGTGATCCTCCTATATCTGCATTGAGAATATCTGCATCCATAATATGAGGGCTGTAGTTAATAGAAACTGTACTGTGTTTTCTTAGGACTCCTGCTAAAAGAGGGTTATCTGTGTTCACCACAAAATCAAAAAAGTATAATAATTATAGACAATATCTCATTATCTGAACACAAAAATACAATTCATGCTTCTATCTTCCTAGTGTCTACATTTCCCTTCTGAGGCTCTTAGACCCTTTTACACAATGACAATACTTTCCAAAAAAAACCCCTAAGTTCTGTGATTGTATAAATTTTCAACTGTTTTCTCATGAAATTGATACTTATCTAAGCATAAGAATCATTTTAATGGACTATTTTAGAGGTCACATCTCAAGAAATTATAAAATTTCAGCTCTGAAATACTTTGTAAAGAAAAAAATAAAATTTTCACTTGAACTGAAATGACATTTCTTAAGCGTTTTCCAAAGTGTTGTCAGAAAAGTATGGCAGACATTCTGAATGAAATGTAGACCAAAACATTTTTTCTGCGAAACTCTTTATCTAAAAATTGAAGCCCTATTAGTTATGACAGTTCATGTCTTTAATCTCAGCACTGATGAGGCAGACTTGAGCAGGTCCGGTAAATTCAAAGCCAGCCTAGTTAGTCTACATAGTAAGTTCTCTTTTTTCTGGCCCTGTAGACCAGTCTAGCTTTGAACTCACAGAGATCCACCTACCTCTGCTTCCTGACCACAAAGATTACAGGGGTGACAACCACAGCCCCCCCCACATATATATATGCATATATACATGTATATGTATACATATACGTATATAGCATATTCTTAGTGAATGGTTTTATGTCCTGGCAATGAAAGAATGTACATAAAAACACTGAATACACATTTCAGTCACTAGGAATAATTCACTGGAATTAAACTAAGCAAAATATAAAGAGTCACTCCATGACAAAAAAATATGACAAGTGAACAATAAAATCTAAGATTTGCACAAAATTTTTATTTCCATATAGAAGGTAAAGACTCAATAGAGAGCTCAGGCATTCCAAATTATGAAACAAGGAAACTGTACCAGACCATAAAGGCAGACAGATACAAATATGTGAGAGGAAAATATGCATCTTTTTCTAAAATTCTTATTTCCCCTTTGATTATAGAAAAATAATACTACATATCCATTGCATTTTTATTTCTTTTCTAACTCCTATTGATGCATAAAAAATAAGAAAAGGAAAATTGTAAACCAATAGCCCTCTCCCTAACTAAACTTTAGGGAGGAAATTTATAGTATCTGAGGTTTGAGGGGACGAATCTGTGAATGGAGTGGCCACTGGTTTCAAAGAGTCTCAGTCAGCCTTTTTGATCATCTCCAGTAATGACTAATATCAGTCAGCGCTGGCCCTGCTAGGCTTCCAGCCCTGCTGGGTAGCCATCTGACTACTGAACTAAAAGACCTGCCATGGTTCTCAGCGTCTATAGTAGATCAATTACCTTTTAGCATTTGCCAGCTGGTTATTAGGTTAAATGTGGGCCATTCCCCAAGATGTCATTTGATTTGGGAATGTATTGTTCACTTAAAGCACACTGTAATGTACTGTTTTAGACAGTGTATCTCTACCAGGGGAATTAGTCCAGGGACCCTGTTCTCCCACAAATAACACAGCCCTCCTGGAGAGATAGAAGCTTGTTCAAACCTAAGCATACTCTCTAGTTAGTTTTTAACGAAGAGGAAGCCATTAAAGTTACTAGCAAGATAATCAGTGCTGTCACAGTTTTAGGAAAGGTAAAAATTATTTTTCCTCAAAGAATCAGGGCATAAAATAATGGGAAAAAAGTGTTCATGAGTCTAACATAATTTTATAAGACTATCATGAGGTGTGTCATGAAAGAAGTGCTAATGAATGGAATTTCAGGTTTATAAGAAAGCTTTTCAATTTCATTATTTAAAAGTATACATCTTTTTAATATGTATTCATATGTACATATGTATGTTTATGTTTTGTATGTATATATTTATGTATGGTATGTACATATGTATGTATGTTGAGTAAAAATTTCTTCCTACCATCTAAGAAAAAATCAAAAATAAATTTTTTCTTCATCTCTTAGAAATAAAACATGGTAAGACTGTTAAATGTTTAATCTAACAAATCTATTGCTGCTTCTAACAGCAGACCTCCAGACTTTGTTGCTGCTGCTGCTGTGATGATGTGATGATGATGATGATGCAGCTGCTGCTGCTGCCACAATTTAACAGTGTTCTCCCTGGCTCTAGTCTACATTTTCTACTACAACAACTATATCTTCTTTCACTTTTTTTTAACACCAGAGCTTCTGCTTAGAGAAAACTCATTAAATAATGTATTTATTTAAGTAATTTTACAATGTACTATCAAGTGTTTTCCCTAACTCTTTCTAGGTCTCAGCACCTCCTTTTATTAAAAAGGGTTATTTAAATGTATAATTCAAAAGTCTTTGCATGAAATATTAGCCTATACATATAAAGAACATGACACATTGACTGGTAGAACATATTAGCTGGCAAGGATATTACCTTATTATCAAATACCCTATAGGAAGTAAAAGATGCTAGTTAAAAAGGTGTGTGTGTGTGTGTGTGTGGTGTGTGTGTGTGTGTGTGTGTTTTCATGCTATGTTGTTGTTGTTCTGATTTGTTTGTTGCATTTACCTGTTGTTTTCTCAAAGGAGAAAGAAGCTGTGGGCCGGGCGGTGGTGGCGCACGCCTTTAATCCTAGCACTTGGGAGGCAGAGGCAGGCGGATTTCTGAGTTCGAGGCCAGCCTGGTCTACAGAGTGAGTTCCAGGACAGCCCGAGCTACACAGAGAAACCCTGTCTCGAAAAACCAAAAAAAAAAAAAAAAAAAAAAGAAGCTGTGGAGTTGGCTGGATGAGAAAGAGGAAGAAATCTGGGAAGAGATGAAGAGGGGAAACACCGGTGACACTCGCTTATGTTAAGTTGACATAAAACTAGCCATGACAGTATAAAGTCAATTATGTACAGAAACATTCCATACTTGAACATAGTGGGAAATGGTCTCCCCTATGATATTTTCATTTGTTTATACCTTGAGGACCTGAGATGAATATGATATACATGTGTGAGGTATGTAGTCAGGAGTGCTGTTCAAGTCATGAAAGTCTTTGGGGATAATGCCCCAAACAATCTGAGGCTCATAGAGATATGTGCACGGTTTAAAAAAAAAATGTTTTTGTACTTTTATATGTTGTCTAGTTAATTCTTTAAAAAGTGAAGAAATAAATGTGTATATAGTTACATGAGTTTAAGGTTAATATAAGTCAAAGAAGCCCTCCCTAAAATTATATTGTTGCATTTTCCCAGAGGGGACTGGACATTGAATTTTTATTCCCTTCACAAAGTAAGTTGAGAAGAAGCAGCAGAGGATCCAGGACGTGTCCCACATGGTTGACTTGGGTGTAGGAGGTAGAAGGGAGACGGGGCTAGGCATCTTAGAGCTGGGGATCATGAAACCATCAAGAAACAGAGAAGCTTTAGCTTTCCTGGCTATACAGCAGGAACCATCTGGACAGAGGGAATTTGGCTGCAAACCCTTAAGAGAGAACTTGATTTCCTTTCTCTTATTTTAACCACGATAGCATCATAGGTCACCAAGGTAAATAAACTGAACCTGCTTGTGACACAGTGTAATAAACTACTATCACAAAATACCAAATACACAATGGATTACTACTAACTCAGCACAACAAAATAGAAAGAATTTTATAGCTGGAGAAAAGCAGATCAAGTTTTAAGAGAGACCAGGGGAAATTAAACAAAGAAAGGGGAGAAAATCGGGTGAAAGTTGTTAGTTTATAGTACTTATATACTGTATTCTTCGGGGCTTAAGAAAAATCTCTGGGTGTTTACTGGCATTCAATACAGCAAAACTGGGCCCATGGCCAAGTCTGTTTGACAACACGTAGGCAGAAACAACACAGTATAGGTAGAGTGGATGCTGAAGACAGTGGAAGTCAAGGACCAACTGGATAAAGAAGAGGCTTCGCCTCCCATAGAAAGGAGAACCTGTCACACTAAAAGGAACAACCACTAGCATTTTCCAAATGTACTCCCCTGCCTCAGACCCAAGAACTTCGTCATCCTTGCACCATTTCCAATTACCTATAGCACTCAAGTCAGACTCCAGACTCTTTCTTACTTTTTAAAGTTTATCTTGGCATTTGCTTTATTTTTCCATGGTCTGCTTTGTTTCAATCTGGAAGAGATAGAAGAACTCAAACTGAGAGAGACATAGATAAGCCAAATAGGATTATCTGCCAGGATGCAACAGTCTCTTTGTTGTGGTGGTGGTGGTGGTTGTTCTGGTTGTTGTTGTTGTTGTTGACTGAGAAGGACACTTGCAGACTTTGAATTCACCCAAAATTTTAATCTCAAGATTAGGACAAATTAAATAATCTACACAAACTGGTACCCTCTGCATATAAGAGTTAGAAAACCTGTATATTAAACATTGCTGTGACAGTAACTGTCAGTGTTAGGTAATTTAATCCGAAGGGATGTTTCAAAGATGACAGAGCTCTTGAATTTGAACTTTATTACCCCAAAGGGTTATTAGATCTAGCATCTAAGTCATGGCCTTCATGTCCAGCAATGTATTTTATAGCCGGATTAGGCCTAGGTGAGACAAAGTTATTAGCAGGAGAGTCAATAGGTGAGAAGTATGTGTCACTGAGAATCAATGTTCTCATCTGCAAAATAAAAACAATAGCATTCAAACCACAGTTTTGTTGGTGAGTTTAGAATATGAAGGTGTACAGAGTCCCTACTACAGAACCACGCATAGTGACCATAGTCTATGAAAACCAGCTCTTATTACTATTTCTATAAGTTGATTTGGATAAATTCAGTTTGACTTGTACCCCACTGTGAAATCATGACTATTTTGCTGTGAGCATTCTTTTTTTTTTTTCTTGCTTTTACATTGTTTTTGGTTAAGTGTGTTGTGTGCACACAATTCCCACTAACTAAAGGCAGTAATAATTTCTTGGGTCTTTGCTCTTCTCTCCTGGGCAGCAATTATAATTTGCCTGGAACGTATTTTATTAGAACTCATCAAATACATTTCCCTGTGGTGTCATTGCATACCACCTATATAAATAGTTTTTCTGCTGATTTATTTATTCCCTAGGAAAGTAAACAATAGAGAAGTCTATAAGTCCAAAAGTATCATTTACGTATCCAGAGGTCTTACAAGAACATTTGTGAACATTTTTATTACATGGGTCTTCTATTTACAGTGATGACTATTCCAATATTGTAGAGTTTGAAACCAAATCTGTGAGTTTCAAAATTCCTTAGTATGAGCTTATATTACAGAAAAGCCATAGTTATAGACAACTCTCAACAAAGAAAAACATTTTTAGATATCCAAAAATGGTTCCTATTGCAATCTTAAAAGGCATGTGTACAATACTAAGAAGTACTGATACGCTTCTAGGCACCATGGATATGATGATATACCAGAATCCTTTGCTACTGTGAAACTTTAATTTGTATATGGACTGAACTTATCCTCCCACCCCCTCTCTTTCTCTCTCTGTGTGTGTGTGTGTGTGTGTGTGTGTGTGTGTGTGTGTGTGTGTGTGGTGGCGGGGGAGTGGCTTAGTGAGCATGAAATATGAAGAAAGAAAACTCCATAAGAGAAGATGAAGAGGTGAATACACAAAGCAGGCATTATTTTAAATGTTGACAAGGCTGGATTACAGCTTCTGAATTTTGAGGAAAGACCTGAAAGCAGATAAAAGGAACAGTCTGTGTGAAGTCCTTAAGACAAGAAGATGTTTCAGGACTGGAGGGAGAGCAAGGAGTGATGGTGAAGGAGGATAGGATACAGTGGGAGATTCCAAAGATATGAAGATTAACAGAGGGAGATTAGAATTTATACCCCTGTCAGAAACTGCACTACAGAACACAGCAGGAACACAAAGTGTCCAACTTCCTAATGATCCAGGAAACCTTACAAAGTTCTTACTTGGCACAGGCCCTTAAGCCCTGACCTACCTCTAACAGCCCAGTTCCAACCTCCATGTTGTTTTTGTCTCGTAATAAACTGTCTTGGGTGTTTTTTGTTGTTGTTTGTTTGTTTGTTTGTTTGTTTTTCCTGTTACTAATCAAATGTCTCTACCTGAATTATAGGTCAGAGGCAGAAGAATCTGAGAATCTCTGTGGATGCCTTCAGGACTCTGACTCTCACTAACAGCAGTATGGCTGGCATGGAGAGGATGTCAGAAAGCAAGGAGAGGAGAGGTGTAGGCCAGGGCACACTGTGCTTACTTACTCTTCTTGTTCAGTCTGTAAGTCAGAAATGAAATTCCACTTAAGTATAATTTTAAAACTTTATTTTACAACCATACATGTATTCCAGATTAATATACCTTAAATGGGATATTTTTTTAAATAAAAGTAGGTGTTCAATTCATCATAGCAAAATGCTTTACTGCATGTCCCTTAAAGGTTTCTAAGTCTTTTGTAGATGGCAGACTTGACTCAACCTAGTCCTGAAGCACACTAGAGAAATCTGATCACAGAATCATTTTTTCTTATTTTCTAAGATGAGAAAATCACAGGATTCCTCAATTGAAACTTGAATTTCAGTTTAAAGTATGTTTAAAAGAAAGAGAACACATTTTTTTTTTAAAGCCTGGCTTTAGGCTCCACCTAGTTGAGATAACAGTTCATTCCTTAATTAAGAAATCTAAGTCCACAAGGTTCAACCCAAAAAGATTTCTTTAGAAACTCCCTGAATTTGTTACAGGTTAAGTGATCAGCAGAGTACAGAGAGCTCTTTAAAGACAGTCGATTTCTTAATGCAATTTTAGATCTTCACGTGTTCAAGGCAAAGCTAAGAACCTTTAAAAATACACTCTTTTCAATAACTACCATTCAATAATATCCTCACTACCAGAGCCATGGCTAATCTTCTTTTCATTGAGGTCTGACTCGTCTCTGATTTTGCAAATACCTTGCCACAGTCTTTCTGATTAGAACTAACAATTCGTTTTCATGTGTAGTATTTAAATTTATGCTATCTGACTAGTATTTGGCAGCTACTTTTCTTTCCCCATAATTTCTCCTCAGTATCCCAGAATATTGACTTTTTCAATCTTCTCTCTTTCCCCTGGAGTCTTTCCATTGTTAATGCAATAATCAGGGCATTCTCTCCTCATTAAGTGCACCATAAGGTCCCCATGCATTCCTCATACCCTTTTTCCCTAGTGTATACACCAACCCAACATTTGGAGCACAGTGTTAACAGCAAGTGCTGCTCTAATCAATTTTTAATAGAATGAACACATGTGCATTTTGTATGTATAAATTTACTTAATCATCATGATTCAGTTGCATACTTAGTGTCTTCTCACAATGAGTCACACAGAGGTTGACGGCCAAGGGTCACTCTATAGTGAGCGGAAGAGCTTGAATTTGAACAAATGATTATGGTTCCAGAGTTCACACTCACATGAATATTAGTCTGTTCTTTGTGTTGCTGTTTTGAACACATACATGTCATGTCCTACACTAAAACGTGTTACAGGACAATGCCAGGTAGCTCAAACTGTAGTGATTAAAACTCTTACTAATCACTACAAGGGATGTAATGGAATTGCACAGGACCGTACAAAATAAAAAAGACGAAGAAGAGAGAAATATGATGAGGCTGTATAAATAATATATTTGCCAGGTTTTCCTTAGGAAATTAATCATCTCCTTTCAGAGTTGTCTACTGCCTCCAGCCATTACTGGAAGATTAATATTCCACTCGCTCCAAATGGATGACTTGCTTTGTCAGAGGTACATGTGGATTTGAATTTTTATTTTAAGTTGAGATGGTATTCCCAACTTAAGTCGTGTGTGGCTGTTAATCGTGTAATATTACACGCACGCATTATTGTTTCAGAATAATGCTGTTCTCTTTTCTCACATGAAGTAACTATAAATGACAGGAGTACAAGAATGAAATTCTTATTTCTTCCAAGTAAATTTTTTTCTGATACAAAAGAACTTTCTCTTCCCAAGGAGCTAAAAACCTAACCCTATCCTGTAGGAAGGATGTAATCTTGTCATGTTGGTACAATGGTAAGTTACAGGCAATTATATGTTAATCTACCTCTAAGGAAAGTTATATATGTTCTTCTCTTTCCTCCTCTTCTTCCTCATACTCCTCATCATCATCTTCTTCCTCCTCCTCCCCTTTCTTCACTGCCTCTGACTCTGTAAGTTAAAGATGCAAAAAGAAATCTCATTAATGTATCAAATATTTATCCTATAGTTCGATTTATAAATGAATAGCCAACAAAGTTGATAGAGTTCTAGCTCTATCTGATATAATTTCATCTTCCTATTTAGAAGAAAATGGATCTCAGTTTAACAAAATGATTGCAGGCTAATTAATTGTAAGAGTGCACTTATTTAAATATGTCAGATCACATTCGGGGAACTTTTTATTTTTCTTATTTTTCTACCATATCTGTAACTTTATTGATTTGTTAAGAATTTTATTCATTATGTGCACCTGCCTGTGAGTGCAGTGTCCATAGAAGACAGAAAGGAGCATTAAATCTGCTGTTGCCGGAGTTAAATTCAGCTGTGAGCCTCCATCCATGGTTGCTGGGAACTGAGCTTGAGTCCTCTGCAGTGCACACCATTAACCACTGAGCCATGTCTCAGGGTCACCAGTGGAATTATTTAAAGCACTGCTTCACTAAATTTAAAATAAGAGCAGGAACTCACAGAGTAATAGAACTAACTGGTCAGGAGACCAGAGCAGTAACCCACAGAATTACAGAGCTTACTAGTCAGCAGATAAATAGTGAGTCAACAGCTTGATTAATTAAAAGATCACAAGTACTACTCTTTATTCTGCAGCCAATAATCTCACACTTATCAGGAAATAGGCCAGTTGTCCCTCCACTATAGACTTCTTATTGGAGCCCATATGATTTGATTGCTCAGAATAGATTTTTGTATCTGCTTAATATACATTGAAAAAAAAAATGATACATTTTCAAAGTAAAGCAATCAATTTCTTGAGAACCACTCGTAGCTTAACAGAACAAAATATTACATTTAACCGAGATTTGAAAACACCTTTAAAGGAGGCTTTGAAAAGTAGGTTTTAGCTACAACTTAAATAAGCACCAAATGCTATCTCTGAACTGAGAAAAATTTTTTTAAAAAAAGAGTCTCTCCTTCTCTCTCTCTCTCTCTCTCCTCTCTCTCGCTCGCTCTCTCTCTCTTCTCTCTGTGTGTGTGTGTGTGTGTGTGTGTGTGTGTGTGTGTGTGACTAAGTCATTGATAAAATACACACCAAGTTTCCTGCTTGAGAGTGTTCCTAGCACTGGAAGAAAATAGCTCAGCAAACTTTTACCACCCAGTGATACAGATAGACTGCAATTATCTTTAAGACAAATCCATATTGTATACACACACAATCATCACCATATAAGTCTTCAATAAGACAAAGATCGTATTAATCTCAATGCCAATCAGATTGATGTTAGAAGTTCACAAAGCCACCACTGTAGCCTTCCTTAATTGTTCCTTTGACTTGTTTTTTGCTTTCCCCAAAGCCCACAACTGATACTTTTGATTTCAGCAAGTTAAATTAGAATCCTGACATTCAGGCATCCATGAAAGATATTATAACCATAACCATAACCAGATCCCCAAATGTAATTATATATGAAATAAAAACTAAACTGGGAAAGTTGTGAGATCAATTAACAATGGCAACCATTAAATTGATTCAATGGACGTTATACTTAAAATGTCTCAAAACTTAACAGGCACATAGTGCATGTGTAGTAATTTACTTTGCAACACACATCCTAGTCATGGTTGATTCAAAACCAAAGACTATGAGTGTGTTTCTTCCCACACAGATACATCATTGATGATAATACATAGCTCCATTAATAAGGATGCTAGGCCAATGTCAGATGAATAGCATGCATCCAGTAGACAGTTCCTTGCCATTAACCAGAGCTGCTCATTACTTATTCCTCTAGGCTTAATACACCAAGGAAACTTTCTCATCATTCAGATGTTTTTCTAGTTTGAGATATTTTCCATTTTGTTTCAAATGTTTGAAGGGTGAATGAGTTTCAACACAGGTTTTGGTTAGTTATGACTTTTAATATGTGCATATAATAATGACAGCAAATAAAATATTTAAATGCAAAATTTTGAGCCGGATGCAACAACATCAAGTCAAAAATCATCAATGGAAATGTATGATGTAGTAATGGGTGATGATAAAGAAGAAACCTCTGCAGCAAAGTGTCTTCAGCCAAGTCATTCAGTGTAATTTGCCAAGATTTTTGCTGAGCAACTGAGCTTTTCTGAATCTCAAGTGCCTCAATGGCAGAAGGAGATTAATTATAAAATCATCATAAGTTTAAGTGAATGAATATAATTATGTAAAACCATTAAATATATACTCATTATCATTGTTATACCTCATATTTAGAGTTGCTCAGAAGACATTTGGTTTGTAAATCACTCTAACTATGTTCTGTATTTCCAAAACAAAACAAAACAAAAATGTACTTCACATCCTCAAACCCATTTGCCTTCCCTGGGGAGACGCTACATGCACTCATAACTAGTTTAGGTGACTGCAAAAGTATTAGAAGTGTTGGGTGTAGAGGAATTTTAATCCAGTAACATGGCTACTCTAGCTGGAATACATATACACCCTTAGTACATACCTTTAATGCAAAATCATTTAGATAAAGTTGGTTGGTCAAAGGAATGGCCATGTTGGAAGGTGATAACTAATTGAAAGAAGACAATTTTACCAGAACAGTTTTACAGAAGCAGGTGAAGAGAGAACTAGCCAGAGAATGAGATGGAGCCAGAAGAGTAGAACATATTGCCAAGGTTAATATGAGGCCAAGCAGAGCAATTCAGTCTGTGCTGAGAGAAGCCAGTTTGAATCAGACAGCTGGGAGAGATATTTGGACCAGAACAGCTGAGTTGAACTAGCCAGCAAGAGTTCAGAAAGAACTAGAAAAGGTGAGCTTATCCAGCATTAAGCCTCTGAGATGACAATTACGTCTGGCAAATAAAAGTTACATTTGCAGTTGAGAGGTTTCAAAGTTACACTAATGTTCAGGAACGTTGAAGAAGCACTTACTAATATCATTTCTTATTTAAATGCAGTGAATTGCAGACTACATGTACTAAATCCAACATGGAAAAATAGTCTTTTTTTCTTAGATTTTCATTGTTGTGACAAATACTCAAAGCAAACAACTTGAAGGTGAAAATACTTCTTTTGGCATATGATTCCAGGGATTTTAGCCTAAGGTCAGTTGACTCCACTGCTTTTAGACCAAGGAAAGGCAGGACAACTTGGAGTGGAAGGGTTTCTTGCTCTCTTCCGGGTGTCTTGGAAGCAAAGGAAGAGATAAAGGGAGAGGGGGCAAGAATAGAAAATGTTACCCAAAGTATACCTCTAATAATCTAGTTCCACCAAAAGGGTACCTCCAAAGAATGTCAAAATATTATGGACCCAGTAGTGGATTAAAGCCATTGATTTGGTGAGAGTCCTCAAGACTCAATCATTAGTCAAAGGCCTAGTAAGGGTAATTCACATCCAAACCTTCTTCTCCTGAAAGAACTTCTGCTGAAAATAGCTGTTGCAAAAAATTAAAATTAATTAGCCATTGTTAGAAGTAATAAAAAATGTTAATAAGGCAACAAAGTGATTTGGTTTGTCAATGAGTGACAAAGTTAACTGTATTTAGTGGGCAACAGGAACAGCTATTTAAATGTCTATGGCGATATTTAACTATGGTTTCTGTAGACCCTCTGCCCTCTGGAATCTCCAGGCTTGTGGGGGCACATAAACTCATGAAGCCTCAAAGGCATACCCATAAACAAACAAACAAAAAAAAGAATGTGGAACTGACCAGACCTATGGGTCTAGTTATTCGTGAGTGTCGAGGGAGACCTCACCTGAAAAGGAACATGGGCCGAGAGAAGGGACGGAAGACCAAGCAAATGGAGTCTTGTCAAGGTCTCACTTTAATGCAGAAGCGGCTTACAGATATACTCTTAGGCAAGGAGGGAAGGGGAACAAGGGACAGGGTGGAGGTCATTGCTTAGGGCTATCCCACTATGGAATGCTTATTGCCCTAGACCATCTTACTGTGTAACCAGCTCCCAGAAAATGCCAGACGTTCTTTAAGTTCCTGAGACCTGAGACCTGAGAACGTCCTTTCTTAACCTTGTACTGACTAGGCTTCCCAGAACAGCAGGCAATTTCCTGAGGTTCTCTTGGAACAGCAGGTAGTTTCCTGGGTTTGGCTCCCAACATGGAACAACTGATATATATATCACAAGTCATTACTCAAAGAAAGTAATGTACAAGGAAGCAAAAGAACAGAAGTCCATGGCTGGTGATAGAGGTAACAGCTATGTTGCCCTCCTTTCAAGTCCCATCAAGTGTGTCCTCTGAAATGTTACTGGTATTGGTGAGCACTTTTTTGAGCTTCATCTCTTACTGCAAATATTAACATCAAGCAGTCACAGTAAATTAAAGTAACAGACTGGGCCATGAAGTCACTGAGTATAATGACCAGGGTGATGTGTTCATTATTGTCTCAACATCCATTGTCTTCTACTTTTCAATAGTTTTCTCTCAATCCAGGAGAAAATGAAGCATAGTATTAAATCTTGGCAAACAAGCAAATAAGGGTAAAATACCTCGGTCACCATTTCTACTACTGACAAAACTTTGTATTCTTTTGACCACTATCACTCTTCTTGCTATTCTAAGCAAAGAAGAGCAGAAGCTTAAAAGTCAGTGAAACTTCAAGGCCTCCATTTTGAGCATGATGCCTGCCAAGGACATTGAGTCAGGCCTCCTGCCTAGACTCTTACTGCATACCCACTTTCCCACTCTAACAATAGTTTTTCTGTCTCTTCTAAGAGACTCATAATTCATGAGAGTGACTTTCTCCTAGGATGTCTGACCCTTTCCATTGAGATGAAACATTGCAGTGTTTCCGTTCTCATCTCTGCCTTGGAACACAGCATGGGTGCTCCCTACCAAGAGATAAGTTCAATGGCTGCAAGAGATCCCTAAATTCAACAACCAAATGTCTAGTAAAAATACAGAGAATCCTCAGTCATCACCATGTCTATGTGATCCAAGCTCGGCTTAGGCTTGTGGTAAAACGAAACCCAATATGATAATCGGAAGTAATTACAAGACAGTCAGATCATTTAAAGATGTCCTTTGAAAAATGACAAGACAGAAACACATTTTGAAAACCACAGATCATCTAAATATCCATTCTAGTCATCTCTATCACACCTCAGATTCCCCATATGGGGAGCATGAGCTATGATAATCTTCCTTGCTGATGAGCTCAACTAAGTGCTACCCTCAGTCCAAGCATCCCAGACTTTTGCCTTTGTCCCACTATTTTTCTCTCCGAGTTTGTTTACACCATTGGTGTTCAGACTTTGAAAAAATATGTGTGTACAAGTATTCGTGTGGGTACTTGAACCTGTGTTTGTGCCCTTGTGTGTGCAGGGTGTGGAGGCCAGAAATGAAATCAGTTTTTTTCTGCTATCTCTCTGCACCTATATTTTTGAGACAGGATCTCTCACTGAACCTGGAGCTTGCCTTTTTGACTAGACTGGCAACCTAGCATACTCCAAGAGTCTTCTTGTCTCCACTTTCCCTTTCTCTGGCCCTGAGATTAGAGGACTGCTGTGATATCCAGCCGTTAAGTGGCTCCTGATGCTTGGAGTTCAGGCCCTTGCTCTGGTGTAGCAAGCATTTTGAGCACTGAGGCCTCTCTCCTCCCCTCATTTTTATATAATTTCCTCTCACAGTATACAATGCAACTTTCCACCCCCGATTGTTTTGCATTGTTGGTGTTTAATTTTGCCTGCGTGATTTATTTGTCCATCACAGCATCAAGGTTGCGTGGGAGCTGAAACAACTCTGCAGAGATCTGAAGGTACCAAAAAGCAAAGGAGAAAGAGAGACTGGCAAATATAAGCACAGTATTTTGTATTCACATCCCATGTGTCTATTTACTTTCTAAACAATTCGCTTTCACAGTGTTTTGTTTTGTTCTGTTGTTTCAAATCCAGGGTCTTCCAAAAGATAAGTAGAGGTTTCCAGACATTTCTCTTCTAGGATTCCTGAGGATTGGAAATCTCTGGAAAATTAAATAGGATTCCCTACACTTACTTCAAGTTGCAGAGACCACCTAGACACTCTGATCTTGGAACTTATCTATTCTCTGAGGAGGAATACTGGGACCCCACAGCGCCCTACCGGGAGAAAGGGGTTGAAGTTTTATTGTTTCTAGAGCTAGTAAGCTGACCTTGTCAAATGTTTTAAAACACTGGTGTTTGATTGTTGTTTGTTTGCTTTGTTTTTACCGGTTTTACTTTATTGTGGAGATGTTGGATCTCATGAATAATCCACCCTTCTTTAATGTGTCTAGAAGAGTATCATGAAAAAAACAACTATGTAAAAAATATAGATCATATTTCTTTTTGTCTGAAATACCCAAGGTATTTTTCGTTGTTTGGTAAGTAAGCATTTAGCTCAACAGAATTTTCATTAACAAGTTTCAGTTAAGTAAGGCACAAAAATAACAATGTATCTTTAAGAATTGATAGGAATTCTGTTTCAATAGACTGATCGCAAAAGTCTATAACCATATATAATATATAATCATATGTAATTATTATATATAATTCCATTTATAGTCAAATGTATATAATCTCTGAACTAGGAAACATAAGCACAACTTTTATCTGCAAAAACAATTTTGCAAGTGAAACTTCTTAAGAAAGACCTCAAAGTTCAGGTAGGTTTTCTTGAATCATGACCTGTGTATTTGTTTCAATAATCACTGTGTCTCTGGGAGCATGCATTTTTTTCATTCCATTTATACAGCAAGAAAACCCTTAACTTGTTAGAGGACTTGGAGTCCTAACTCTGGGACAAGTGGCACTTTCTGATTGATCTGCCTGGAAGCACTCCAATTAGTTAACTTGTAACTGGCCATTAAACCTGCTTGACTTTTCATTCAGCCGAGTAAAGAAACATCAGCCTAAGAACATGAAGGATTTCCAGTTTTTAGCTATTGCTAGACTGCTTTACAGACAGGACTGGACTGTTTCTGCATGGTAGAAAACAATTACATGCAAAAAATGATAATGATTCAGAAAGAATGAATTCTTATTTAAAGCACATTATGGACCACTTGTGAAAAATGCTGAAGACTCCAAGAGGGGTGGAAGATCATTTGGAATAGTGTTGCTTCTCTCTGAACAGGAGCTGTTCTGTGAGTGCATGTGCTTAAGGCCGTTAGAAAATATCACTTCCGATGCCCCCACTCTATTTGCAGATGGCATACTCTTCAGTCACAAAGTTATGATTCATATATATTAAGACACTTAGCACTGCTGGCAAGTGTTTGCCAGTCTGAAACATAAACCAGAGAGGATAATAAAACCTTAACAAGCAGCAATAAAACTAATGAAATATAATCTCAAATATACTACTCTAATTCATCCAGAAAGGAAACACAATCATCCAGTCCTAAGGATGAGGAAATGGAGCCAGCTCCATAAAAACACATAGTCACTGTGGTAGCATGCATCATTTCACAATTAGAACTCAGAGAATATTCAGGCTCATGACGGAGTGTAATTATCATGGCCAAACAGATGAGGGAGGAAAGATGAAGAAGCAACAGCCCACGGAAGCTTACTTCAGCTCTAGATCGAAAGCAATGGACAGGAAAATGTTATTTTTTAGACAGGTAATCTTTCATGCTAAAGATAAAGTTCTGGATAGTCAGAACGAGTAACTTTTAAAAAGTCAGTTGTGACTTCCAAAATCAATATGTAAGCAGGTTGCAAGTTTATTTACATACGGTTTACATGTGCCTGTAATGACCGTGCAATCTAGCCCAAATCACTTCAGATTGCTGTCATTATGGTGTCCCTTGAGGCTTCAATTTGACAATAGCTCATTTCCCTATTGACTTTTTTCATCCTCATCTGTTCTGGAAAACCTTCCATTCAAATATTAAGAAAAAGACGAGAGAGAGAGAGAGAGAGAGAGAGAGAGAGAGAGAGGGAAAGCCTAGGGAAAAGGACAGAAGGCTGAGGATGGAAAAGTACAACTTGTTCTCAGCCCATCTCTGTGACTTTGATGTTCTGTACACTCAAGTGAGAGAGGGGAGTGGAGAAAACAACAGACACCAGACTCCCCCAAAGATGAAATCACAGCAGACAAGATTTCACATTCTCTCAACAGACACCCACTGTGGTTTTGCATATGGTGAAGTCTGTGCAGCCAAGCAAAGGGAAACAGATCAATGGCCATCCATTCTCAGAAGCATCCACCAGACAACCAGAGGCTTTCTTCATGCTTTGCACATCCAGAAGATATTTGCAAAACGTAAAGAAATCCATATCAATGATCACATACACCTCCTCCTACCTCTCCCCCATGGAAACTCAGAAAACGTGGAAGTTCATGTAGGGCCAAATGTTGTCTGATAAAGAATGCTGTTCAAGTATGTTTAAAATAAACAACACTAATGAGGAAGAGAAAAGTACTACAAATAGATCGGAAATCAAAATCAGAATGTATGTTATCCAAAAGAACCAATGAACTACCAGGAACGTTTTCAAAATAAATGAACCCAAGGCCTGCAAACTTCCCTACTGTATGCTGCATAAACTAAAATATTCTGAAACTATTCACAGGTACTAAAGTGCTTGAAAAATATACCAATGGAAATAATGTGTCATTAAAAATGTATGAATAAGTGGAATGATTTCCCTTTTTGTGCCTGTACTTTAAGAACAAATATGAGAGTTAGTACTCGTATAAATAATGAAACACATCTTATTTACTTTCTGTTTCCACATTTATGTTTGAAATTATTTATGTTCCTATATATTGATTTTGTTCTCACTTGGTTGATACAAATATTGACTTCAAAATTTCCATTTGAAATAATAATGCTATTTTTCTACCTGCCCTGAAATGTTGGTGTCTTATTAAGTCACTTATTACAGTGATATAATTCAGTGTGATACCTTTCTGGGGTGTCCTGAATTAATTCTACAGGGGAAAGACTTCTCATAGAATGGAAGTAATGAATCTTACAAGAGTTTTCAGTAATTGAAGAGTTAATTAGTTTCGGGCCGGGCGGTGGTAGTGGTGGTGCACGCCTTTAATCCAGGACTTGGGAGGCAGAGGCAGGCGATCTCTGAGTTCGAGGCCAGCCTGGTCTACAGAGTGAGTTCCAGGACAGCCAAGCTACACAGAGAAACCCTGTCTCGAAAAAACAAAAAAACCAACAACAACAACAAAAATACAGTTTCCTTTCTATTGAATATAAATGTCTGATCACGCTTTACTCTAAAAAGAAAACCAGATACCTTTAACACATACCTGCTTTTATTGCTCTACGGTGGAGTAATTCTCAATAGGATGGGCATAAATTCACAATCCTTTAATATGAAAAATGTTCTGTGAACTAGGAGAACACATTCATAGTTCAATTTAGGTTGTTACAGGTTGAAACTTACAAGGTACTTTCAACTTATCCCGCATTCATGTACCGCCCCCTCGTGGTACCCAAACATGCTGCAACCAGTCCCATAAAGAAACTGCGTGGAGTTTTTTGTTTTGGATTTTTGTTTTCTTCTCATGTCAGAAACCATAGAAACGAGCCTAGAAAACAGGCTAGCTGTACTATTCTGATCCCATAGATCTAAGCCTAAGTATTTGGGCATAAGCAAGATCAAAGTGAGTGTTTCAAATCAGAGACAAGTTAGCTTAGCTGATAAGATCACAGGGAGAGAAGTGTTTCTCATGTTGTGGCTGTTTAATATTCTGAGTACCTTGGACCAACGGTCTCTCAGTTGTTCAAAGTTGTATTATTCCTAAAATTCACTTTCAAAGTCACAGTTACAACCAATCTCCTGCTCCATAAACCATGACGCTCGTATCATAAACCAGAATCTGATTCATGAACAGAAAAGGATAAATAAATGCCTTTGTCAGGATTGAGCTAAAGGGAAGAACATTAACTGGAGACTAGCTAGATCATTTGAATATCTTTCTAAAAGCACACAAATGTTTGCCCAGCTTCCTTCAGCCAAAGGTTTCAAAGTTCTCCCAGACTTGTATTCACACGAATTCTGATCAGAATAAACTTAATACAAATGGATTTATATCTCACAAGTCAGTGTTTATTCTAAGGTGAAAACTGAGAAATCCAAGATTCTGCTTGATAATGGGATGACTGTGGATTTCAATGAAGAAGTTTTAATTTATAAAACCTTAAAATTTGTTTCCCTAATATTAAATATTTTGGAAATGGAGTAAAAACTCTCTACCAGTGTAGTCCTGTTACTGACATCCAACATCCTAAAAGGTGCTAAACGAAACGAGGTAACTTAGGTCTTAGCTGATGAAAAAGAGAGAAGAGTGGTCATTTCAGCTCTTTAATATTTCAACCCTTTTACATATTGTCTCAAAAATGTTATTTTTAGCACATTGGTTTATAAAGTAAAATCTGAAAGTGCGAGTGAACTCCAAAGGCCAAAATCCTAACTCACTTTTTTCTTTTCTTTTTGAAGAACAATCACAGATTGTCTCTTAGATAACAGATGTAAGATTCCCGGCAGATGTAAAATCAGCATGAACAAAAACCTAACCATAAATCTTTTATCTCAAAGCTTCTCTAATCGTACCACTTTCACTTAATACAGCGAACTTCTAAAGCATGTACGGCTTTGCAAACATTTACATACACGAACATGATTCTCATTGATCTTTGGTAGAAATTAATATCTGAGTATAAGAGGAAAAGGAAGGAAACATACTGTCTAGCAAGTACATCCATTTCACTAAAGAAAGAAAAAAGCATATTGCTCACAGGTGGAGGGCTGAAGCTAAAGATGAAGTGAGCTAGGTTAGTTTTGTGGTTAGTGTTTATCGTGGGAGACAAAACTCATTCAGCCAGTCAACAGAATTTAGTTAACATGACTCTCTGATGAGGGGTGACAAGGATACTATAAAAACTAGGCTGCACATTAATTGCCTATCAGTTGCAGAACTTTTTAATTTAGTCCCCATCGGTGTTGTGGCCTTCAAAACGAAAGTGCGCTGAAGCTACCATCCTGGTGGAGGACATGGGAGACAGTTCCGAGGATCGGGCTCTGGGTTGTCTAAGGCCGGAAGAGTGGGCAGTCTGGTAGACACATCTGTTGTTTAAGGAAGAGAGAAAATGAAAGCTTCAATTAGAGAAACTCACCTGAGACAGCTTCTGCAAAGAGGTATTTGTTATATGCTTACAAAAACGTTGTGATAGTGAGTATATGATTCAAAACATACACTGAGATTACATATAGAAATTGAGACAATGCATTTTTAAAATTGTGACCAATTTGAAAGACAATGTTTGTAATTTTTTTGCCTTTGTATTGAAAGGACATGGGCTGTATTTTCTCATTTCTTAAGGACACTGTAATGAATTATCACAAAATTGGTTGCCTAAAATCATAAAGAGTTTAGCTTTTCTGTTTTGAAAGTCGCTGTGAAAGACCCTGTGAGGGGAGACCCTCGCTCAAGTCGTGGAAATTCACAGCCACCAAGAAACTCACGAGAGATCGAACTTGCTGCAAATTGCATAAGGCTTTATTTCAGGATATCAGCCTGCTGAGGCCGAGACTCACAAGGAGTGTGGACCCTGAGGCCTGATTGAGAAGGGTTAATAAAGGGAAAAACCACAGAACCAGAGTGGGGTAAGGGGGGATCATAAAACAAGTCATGAAACATCAACAGACATTATCATAAAAATACAGTGAAAGGATCATGTGGGAAACACCCTGTGTACTTATTTTTCAAGAATTTAATCTTATCTAATCATCTATCATGTGGCTAGCCTGGCCTTGGAACCCAGAGCCTAAGAACCAGATTACCTGCATTCTAGGTTCTGCCCCTTTGTGGAGTTCCTGGAACGCAGATGACCTGACTTCAGCCTCTACATGCTAGGGGGGTCTCAAAAAAAGTTTATTCTCTTCAGCTGCCACCCACTTGTTTGATGGGCCATGAAGCACCTGAGCCAACATAATCAGAGTGCAGGAAAGGTTTGGAGTTTCACAACTGCCATGCTCCCTGGAAGATCCACAGCCTAGAGAATGGGCAACAGCATAATGTATGTTCATATATGGTCAGGTCTGGCATGGACTTAGTAGGAACAGAATAATATAGTCTCTGCCCTTGGGACAGGGAAAGCAGACTTTTGCCTCCAGGAGCGAGTGTTGATGGCTACTGTGAGCCTAAGGCTTGTTTGTATGATAGTTTACATTCCTCCTTTAAGAAACGTCTTCCCTTTTAAGGTTAAAGACTCCATGATAATCAGAGACAAGAGCCCAGGAGGCAAAGGTGTAGCTAATGTCTCAGCAAAAAGATAAGTCCTGGGACCTTCAGGACAGCCCTTACAACTTGGAAAAGAACTCTAAAACCATAGATTTAAAAATATATAATTTCTCAACTATACAAAAAATAAGAATTATATGAGGGGCTTCACAAATCTAAAGGAACAGAAGAAGCTACACTATAAGCCTGCTTTTTGGAAAGTTACAAAGGCAGGCAGATACAAACACAGTTATATTCCTGAGTTCAAGGTCAGCCTGGGACAGAGCAAGATTAGGCCCAGGTGTGTTAGAAATGGTAATTTCTGGATGGGGTCCCACCCAACTAGCTTAATGTCTGTGTTTAGCAGGCAGGCAGATCTGAATTCTTTGCAATTCTTTACTCATAAAAGAAAATGTGTGCTTGCTGTCTCCTAAGAACCAAAGAGCTGAGGTCACATGATCCTGATTCATGGGATAATCAAAAGGGAACCTGGAATAAATAACTGAATTGATATGTAAATAAAAAGCAAGGCTTTTGGTTTGGATAAAATGACCTAGCAAAAATTCTTTAGAATTTTCTCTACCAAGAACTGAGCTCTCTGAAAATCTTAGGAGAGCAGAAACAGCTCTTCAAAAATATTTTTCTAACAGGATTTCTGATTTTAGTAAGAAAATCCATGGAGAGGGAACACAGTTCTTTTAGAATTTTTCATATTTCCTTTAGAATTTTTTCTAACAGGATTTCTTGCTCAGAAATCCCGAGAATTCCTTAGAGAGCTGACACAGCTCTTTTAGAACGTTCTCTAGGAGCTGTCCAGTAAAGGCTGTCTGAAGAGCAAACACATCTATCTATTTTAGAATTTTTTCTGATGTTGATCAGAAAAAAAAAACAAAATTACTTTTACAATTTTTCTAACAGGATTTCTGACTTGGTCAGAAGACCTAAAAAAAAAGAAAAAAATTATAGCAGCTTTTCTGACTTTAGTCAGAAAACCCATGATCTATCAAAAGAATTTTTAGAATTTTTACTAGCATAGAAAGCTGTCTCAACCAGAGAGTTTTAGATAGCAAGAAAAAGCCATATAGAGCATTGCAGAACAGAGAGAAGGCAGTCTGGAAAGTCATCTCAGCAGAACTAGGTCGCTAGGTTAGACCCACAATTTGACACATAAGTACACCAAGCACCATAGAATAACCTTAATACCAATATTTTACGCCATATGAATTTTACTCATAAAAACTGAGTCCTGAGAAAAAATGAGAGGTTGAGTCACACAGTCAAGGTTAGAGTGAGATGTTAGACAGAAATGAAAAAAAGGTAGTGATCTTCAAAGAATACGAGCATGTGTTTTGGTTCTGTCTGATTTACAGGCATGAAACGAAATTAAGGCTGAAGTATGAGTTTATTTTTAAAGACAGCAGGGAAAAAAGCAGGGCTACAGGTAAAAATATAAAATGTACAAAAATATGGAGTTAAACTATGGCTTCTAAGTTAGAGAGAAGAAAACAGGTCTGTTAAATGTAAACAGTTTTGATTATTTTCTTTTGTGACTGAGTAGAGTTCACTTCAGTTATTCCCAGGGATGTCAGAGTCATGATGAAACATGAAAGAGTCTTTGAAAATAATGACAGGTCTAGGCTGACATGAGTTGAGGACTCCCTGTGAGACAGTGCTGGCATGATTTGTGGGTATGGGATGCTCTACAGTAATATGAGTCATCTGTTTTGCCCAAGATGCAACATTCCAAGAAAGAAAAGAAAAATGTGATGCATGTTTGCATGTCGATATCTTCCTGGCTAGGTAATATCTCTTTAAAGTCCAATGTGTTTCCCTCTAAATCATCTGGTTGTGGTCTTATACAAAGATAACTCATTTTTCCTTTTTGAAGAGAGAAGACAAGCACAGACGATATCCATATCTCCCCTTTTCTCTGGGTAAGGCGCTACTGTAAATACTCAAAAAGATTTCATTATTAAGATACTCTTCTAGGAAAAAAAATGGTAGTGTGGTTCATGACAAGTTTTTCTCAGCAAGCAAAAAAGAGATCTACAAAAACTCATGTCTCAGTCCTTTTTACTTTATTCCTTGTTCTTCCTGTGATCTCCTCTTGTACCTCATAATTCTGATGAGCCAAGGTTTTCCATGAATTCATCAGTATTTCAGCACACAAACAGACAGATCCCAAAAGAGTAAGGGAATATTTCCCCATCTTGAAGTGTTTGCAATCTAGCTGCTGAGGAAGCAGGGGCACATGCATAATGGAATTAATTCTTTATTCAAAAATATCTACTGCTGTTTAAATATGAATTCCTGGTGTGCATAGAGTTTTTATTCTTTAACTCAAATTATATAATCTATGGAGAGTCACTGGGAAATACCAACATGGGATATATTATGTACAAATGTTGTTAAATGATACAAAGGAGAACGGAGACTTGAGGAAGAGTCTAAATAATGGTAGATATGGTTCTCCTACTGGCATGAAAAAATATATAAAGCAAGTTGACTATTATGACCTGCTTATAACCTCGGTACTTGAGAGGATCACAAGTTCAAGGCCAATCTGGGCTATATAATAAGATAATGTCTCAAACACACAAATAAGCTTAATAAGCATAACACAAGTAAATTAAGACAAGTGGACTGAAGGATACCGGTAAGAGCTACAAAATAGCTCATTTGATAAAGGAAAGCTCCTGGCCTGGGGAAGTAAGCAGGAATCCATAACCACGGTCACTGGATACCCACTAGAGGGCTCGGATATAAAGCAAAGGAATTAGTGTCCGGGAAAACAGTGAACTTCTCAAAGAGTTTGACTGCAGGGCGAGCCCAGGTCTTTCTTGTGATGTGGACTTACCTTAGTGATAAGAGAAGCTTCCCAGTAAAGGTAAAGTAGGATTTAAGGAAAACAACTGAGGGGATATAGCAGCATCTCACATTTGTTTCTAGTTTTGTGGGTTTGACTTATACAGCAGAATAAAGGAGTAAGTAGAGAGCAGGTGGATATAAAGTACTGCTTTAAGATCTAAGTTATATTTGTCAAGATTCTCCAGAGGTCATAACCAATAGGAGATGACTGAGAAAGATGATAGATAGATCATAGTTAGAAGCTAGATAGATGACAGATAGTTGGTAGGTAGACAGACAGACAGACAGATGATAGATTCTGAGAATTATCCCATGAGATTAATGAGTCTAAGGTATGTCACTACAGGCTCTCTGAGACCTAGAAAAAAAAATGGTATTATAGCTTATGTCAAATACAAGAGTCTTCAAACCAAGAAAGCCAATAAGATAACTATCAAACTGAGGTCAAAAGCCTTAGTACTTGAGGGTCACTGGTACAATTCCAGAATCCAAAGACCAGAAACTCAAAGTACTAACATCTAAGGGTCAGAGAATAGTATCCCAGCTGAGGAAGAGAAAACAATCAAATAAATAAATAAATAAATAAATAAATAAATAAATAACCAAACTGACCTTCCTTCTGCCCTTCCCCTCATAGGATTCTCATGTTCACTGCCCACATTGGATGACAACAGATTTTCCTTACTCAGTTCACTAATTTAAACTTCCATACCTTCCAGACACAGCTTCACATTCAGACTCAGCAATAATGTTCTCCAACTATCTGTGTGCCCCTTAGTTCACTCAAGATGACAACTAAAAATAACAGTCATAACAGTCTTTAAAAACAAAAATGAAGGGCACTTGTTCAAATTCACAAATTCTGCAAGTATTTTGAGTATCTAATCTTAATCCTACAACAGTTTATATATTTTATATCTTATTATACAAGTAACAGAACTATATATTTTTTAATTATTACTGAATAGCCCCCTGAATAGAACAATAGGGGATCCCTAGAAAAAGTATTAAATATGTATTGTTTTCATACCTTTATTCATCATAATTATGGGACTATTTTTCAATGGCTAATGGTCTCATATCTTCTAGTTTCCACTCAGTTTAATTAAATGTAAGTAACAATAACATTAAAACCACTTTCCAAAATCCAGAAGTGGAAGCACACTTTGTTAATTCCAAATTACAATTTAATTTGAAAATCAAAAACAAACCAACAGCAACATTAACAACTTAAGCATACCACTTTGCTAAATATCGTGTATTAATTGCAGGTGATTTTGTTCTTGTTTAATAATTTTGTTATTTAGTAGTCTGCCCACTACAAAAGGTCTTCTAAAGCAATTTATAGCATCTGCTTTTAATTCACATGAAGTCTAAATTTTATTCAAATAAATCGCAAAATGAGGCACAAAATGAACATAAAATTATATAAAATAGCCACAGTAAATCAATGCTTTAAAGTAATTCTTTCACAAAGCAATAAGGAGACTTTAATGCTTTCAGAGGAAATACATCTAAACAAGTTATATTAGTGAAATACTTCTTATTGTCTTATTTAGGGTTTCTATTACTATGAAGAAGCACCACGACCATGGCAACTCTTACATAGGAAAAGACTCAACTGGGGCTGGCTTACAGCTCAGAGATTTAGTCCATTATCATTTTGGGAAGCATGGATGCAAGCAAGCAAACATGCTGATGGAGAGGTAGCTGGGACTTCTACATTCAAACTGGCAGGTAGCAGGAAGAGAGGAAGAGACATTGGACCTGGCTTAAGCATCTGAAACCATAAACCCACCACAGGTTCCTTATATTCCTTGTAGCATGATTTATAAGCAAGTCAGCATGTGTTTCTTTGTTAAATTGTGTTTTATTAAAGATCTGAAGATTGGATCAGCAGGTAAGAGCTCTTGTTGCTCTTACAGAGGACTATGGTCTAACTCCCAGAACCCATATTGCAACTCCCAATCATCTGTAATTCCAGTCCCCCAGAATCCAATGCCCTAGTCTGACCTCCTCAGGAACCAGATAGGCAAAAAAGTCACATGCATAAGACGATGTGTGTGTGTGTGTGTGTGTGTGTGTGTGTGTGTGTGTGTGTGTATGTGTGTGTGTGTGTGTGTGTGTGTGTGAGAGAGAGAGAGAGAGAGAGAGAGAGAGAGAGAGAGAGAGAGAGAGAGAGAAAGGGAGGGAGAGAGAGAGAGAGTAAGTGAGTGAGTGAGTGTGTGTGTGTTTTAATCCTATCTTACAGTTTTATTAATTCTCTTTGGATGTCACAATTTCGCAAGTTGATATACACTTTAACACAAGATCTAAATCTAAAGTACAATGTAGACATTGTATTTTATAACACAAAACCTATATATATATATACCACTGTCTAAATGTCTATCAAGTTTTCTTCTACATTATTTTATGTAGTGCAAGAAAGCTTTTATCTATCAAATGTTCATTCTTCAAATTTCATGTGTTGAAAGAAAATCCTAGCCCATAGTGCCTCAGAATATGACAGACCACATTTGATAAAGTTCTTATAAATGCTATCAAGTTAACAAACATCATTTGAATTGGTTTCAATTCATTATGACTAGTGTCTATATAAGAATGGAGGAAATATTGAGGCACATAGCACAGGAATGAACTTATGAAGACAGGGAAAATCCAGGTAATTACAAGCTGAGAGGTGAGACTGAGTATTCTTCACAGTGCCCAGAAGAATCAACCCCTGCACAGAAAATTTCTTTTGACTTATGACTTAGATTTTATTGTCAATTTGACACAACCTAAAGTCACTTAGAGTAACTTAATTGAAGAACTGCCTAGATCGATTTGGCCTTCAGGCCTGTCTGTGGGGTATGTCTTGTTTCCTGATACAAGCAAGCCAAGACTACTGTGGGCACCACCATTTCCTGAGCAAGTGGTCCTTAGCTGTAAAAGAGCTAGCTAAGCATGAGTCTGTGAGGAAGCAAGTAGCATTTCTTCATGGTTCCTGCCTCCAATTTCTGTTTTGAGTTCCTGCCTTCAATTCCATCAGGGATGGATTGTGACCAAGACATTTTAAGCGAAAACATCCTTTCCTCTTCAAAGTTTCTTTTGGTCATGTTGTTTTGACACTGCAATAGAATAAAAATAAGATAAATTCAACATTAAACATAATTTTTGATATGTCTGATAGTTTAGAGATATTAAGAGAAAGTTACTTTTAAAATCTACTATATAGTTCATGTGTTGAAGCCTTATTCCCCAGTCTTTGGTATTATTAGGAGTTGGTAGAACACGTAGATGGTGTGACATGATAGAAGGATGCTATGTAATTGAATAGAGTCTTTGGAGAGCATACTGCCACCTCACGCACCCAGCTCCTTCCCCTTCTCAGCTTTCCTAAAGAACACAGCTTTTCTCCTTAAGTACTCAACACAGGCAAATCCAAAAGCTCCAATGAGCATAAACTGAAACCATAAACCAAATTAAAAGTCACATCTTTCTGAATTGTAGATCACCTGTTTTGTGAAATGAAAACTGACTAAAACATCTATAAAGAGTTAAAAAGAACCACACCAGACACTTTTCTCATTTGAGTTGGGTCTCCAATATTCTTTTCATCTCCAAATCTAGCTATCTGTATATCCATGATTTGTTCCATCTCACAGTGCAGATGTCCAAAGCAAGACAGTGTTTGTTGCGGTGTGTGGTCCCCACAATTACATGATGAATGCCTGAGGTTTTATTGTCCTCCACACTTTTTGGATTTAGAAAGTGCTCAGGATCTGTGTTTGTTAGAGAAGTGGACAAGAGTGCTGAACATGAGATAACCAAGAGATCTGAGACTAGTGGCTCAGCTGACTTCTATTATTTCACAGCATTTGGAATTTCCACCCTAGGGAGAAGTTATTTAGCAGCATTCACCCAAGTCTTCACACAATGACTTTTAGCTGAATAGCTAGCTTCTTGTCTTCTCTTATAGAGGAACCCTGGGTGGAAATGTGGTGTGTGTGTGTGTGTGTGTGTGTGTGTGTGTGTGTGTGTGTATGATCTGTTATCTCTCGCAGATATTTGGCCATTAGCTCTACCTCTAAGCCATTAAAACATCATCTCGACCAGTCAACATCTTCACTGTGGATAAATTATCAAGGTATTACCCTCCCTACTCTTTCTCCATTGTCTATTTCTGTGGGGTTTTTTCTTTCTTTTTACTTCCTGTAGCAGGCACAGAGATTTTTGTGACCTGTTCATAGATAACCACTATCAAAACCAGGAATGTTAAACATGCTTCAAAGGAAAAGATGTATTACCTGCTTTCTGCCAGAAGGCTGGGAATGGGTGTGGTTAATGGCCTCTATCTCTGTACTATCAGTAGGGCCAGGCTGGACCAGGCTCTCCCAGACTCTTTCATATCTTGGTCATCCTCCCTAGACTCTTACCTTTGGCATTGTTTCTCAGTCAGTCTACATAGTCCATCTTTACGGGAGTTGTCACAAATACTTTACACATGAGAGCATCAGAGAAGACCGTTGAACAGGACTGGACAATAGGGAAATTTAATAGAAATTCATGTGTCCTCATTCAGTCAACAGCTCACTAAACGTTCACTGGGAATTCGTTTCTCCCTCCTTATAATTCCCTGCAAAGGGGTCTCTGCTACTGACCTCACCAACCTCAGACTCATCTCAAAATCACTTGTGCATGAGTCAGCTCCTCTGGACTAAACACACCACAGCAGGAGTAACATATTTTTCTCTACTGTTTTTCTAGACAATCTCTAGCTCAACGTTCAATTTACATAAGTGAGATAATGATGAAATTTGCATAGTCCAATTAAGTATTATCACATTATCTTGGTTATATTAATATGTATCAAAGCCTTACAGAACTCTGGCACAGATAAGTTCACCTTACCCTTATACTCTGAAAACACAAACACAAAGTAGGTTGATACCAGTGCTTCCATAGTTGATCCAGTTTTCAAAGAGAGGTCCCTGGAAGTTTCAACGTGAATGTAGCAGGTAACCTATGTGAAGGATCATCACAGCAGTCTTGTTAAGGAGTGAAGGACTGATATGGGAGCCCGGAATAAAAGCTACGTTGTTTTAGTTTCCTAGGGTAACTTGAAAAAAAAAAACAATTTGAAACTCTAGTCAGTGGAAACCAAAGAGGTGTTTATCAAGCCCTGACAAGTGATATTTCCTATGTAGATAAATGGAATTAATTCTTCACTCCTTCTACCTCCACTGAGTCCTGAAAACTAGACATTCCTATTCCAGAGCATATATCAAAATTCATGGCCAAATCAAATATTCTAACTGAAAATCTAGACCCTTCTTTTCTAGGTTCCTGTGAGTGTATCTCAAAATATGACATTTAAATTTTTTTTGATCTCCTATATACCTCACTGTATATAGGAAGGTTTTTCCTTCTAATATGAAATTTAAATTGGTCTCTAGAACTGCATATATATATAATTATTAAATGAGAAGCACAGAATCTCCAAAATGAGATTTTCTTGTGCCTTCATTTTATTAGCATATTTTAACTAAGTATGCATAATTCTGTTTCATTATAGCATTTCATACATGTACATAAAGCATTTTGATCACTTTCACCATTTTCTTCCTCTGTGTTGAGTGCATATGTGTGTGGGGGGGGGTCATGCAAATGTGGAGTTATTGAGTACCTTTCTTGATTGTTTGTCTTCTTAATTTTTGAGATACTATTTTCTTACTGGACTTTGAGCTAATTTCTGCTGGCTTGGCAGCCACCAAGCCCCTGCAATCTACCTATTTCTGCTTCTCTCCACCAGTTCTGGGTGTTGAAATACAGGGCACCACACTTGGTATTTTTTGAGTGCCAAATCCCTAACACAATTTGTCCTCTTTATTGTACAACACACACTTTATTCCCTCAAATGCCATCTCAGTCCCATCCTTCTCTTTTTACACCAGCATAATGAACAGCACGTATTCTTGATCACCTATCACAAGTAGTGGTAGAAAAGGTACACTCTGCAGTGATCTACACAATGCTGAGCAGGCTAAAGGTACTCAGTATGTGTTACTCTTGCTCTCCTTCCCTTTCTGAGCCCCACTCTACAACCAACACAACCATTCACCAAGGATTTACGATTTCTAGTCTTTCAGCTTGAGTTCTACTAGGCTCTGTGAAGACTTAAATGAACATTATCTAGTTTTATGCTATGAGTTGTTTAAATAAATGAATTGTTCATGTATTTTAAAAATATCACTTTATTATGTTTCACGTGATGCAAAATATCTACAGTAAAATAAAATTCAATTTCTCAAACGGCAATGACATGTCTGATGCACACCTGAAATGATCGTCGATTCCAGAAGAACAACAAAGTGGCCTGCCACTTGCAATGCACAATCAACAAATATTGGACAAGCTTACCTCCATACTTCTGTCAATACAAAGATAGAGCATGGACTAATATCCAGCATCCCTCTTATCATTATCCTTTTTTTAACAATCCACTATACTTTTCATCACTTTTTTAAACTACAACAATGACATTGAAGCCTCCTATAGTAATTAAAACCCAAAGTGAAGTACAACTATGAATTTCCTGATGTGTTCACTTTCCTTCCCACCATTAAGGATGGCTGCCTTTCTGACTCTGACATTGTGTGCGCTAGGTTGAGTGATGTGTCCGCCAATGTTCACACCCCTTATAGCATAACCTGATGTCTCTAGTAGAAACCAATGCCTTTGAGACAATATTCATGTGCTGCTCCCGTGAAACTCTGCCCTTGTTCTCTAATTCAGTGAAGGTATTGTCTCAAGTGTAAAGCCAGGTAAAAGAAAAGTGAAGCCTAAATTAGGTGCTCCCCACTCCAAGGAATTACTTTGGAATAAAGCTTTGGGACCTTCCATTCAATTCATCTGTGGTATGCTATCAGTGTCTCTCTCCAACTGTTAGCATTTAGTCACATAAGCTTTTGTTTGGGTTTAACTGATTCTCTCTGAGAAAAACAGGACATTTAAATACAGTTCCATGATGATGAACCTTACTTTTAAAAAAAAACTAAAGCAGTGTCATCTATTATAAGAAATAAATTGAAATTTAAATGTTTCGTGTGTTTCGTTATTTAATTTCTAGACAGCAATGAGTGCAAGACTTTTCAAAAATGTGATTTATGTGACAAAAATCTGAAGGACGAAGTACCACATCATATTTAAACATTGCACATCACAGGTAACACTGCCAGCTGGTGAGAGGAACACGAGCTAATTACAACAACAACAAAAAGAGATATTATAAGCACAGAAAACAGACTTTAGAAGTTCTTCTGGATTCTCCTCACTGATGGCACGAGTGAGCTCTAATGTCATTGTGTTTAGAAACGGCTTCATCCAGATCTAGCTGCACTCCGTTGATGTTTACTTCCATGCAGCCGCTGTAAAAGGCGTTCACTGGCGTGGCACTGAAGGAAATATCTGTCAAAGAAACAGTGTCTGAGATTAGCCCAACACTTCAGCATCTTATTTGTTTACAATTAAAAGAATTACTCAGACTTCACAATTCCAAACATATTCCTACAGGAAAAATCACTAATGCGGTTCTATTCGGCAAACACGGTATGCTGGTGTGGAGCTGAGCGTATCATGAGTTCTTCTGATTTCATAAATACAATCATTGCCAACCAAACTGAAGGAAAATGGTCACACTAAAGAGGAGAAAAGAGCGTATGCTTATGATACTCCACATTTACTAAAAAATAATATATGTTGGTTTCTCTTTAAACTTGAGCAACATTTCTGTATGATTAGATCACCTTTTTACTGGAAATTGTGATGTCTTGGAAAGCCTTCTTAAATGCCGTGGCAAACACATCTTTGTATAATTTCTGGAATAAAAATTGGTTTTTATATTTCCCAAGAATAGTTTCTGGCTGAGCACAAAAGCAAGTCATAATAAGAGACTGACTTTTAGGTGATAACATCGTCCCACGAAACAACATTTGGATTGTTCCTCACTGAGTCCTTTGAGGTCACCGGTGCCTTTGGGCTTTGCTGTCCTGGACTCGAGTTACCAAGATTTGTCCTACTTGTTTATGTAGCTTCCCTGTCTCCTAAGAACTAGGGCCTGAGACAACTTCCTCTTTTTTGGCATTTCTTCCTCCCGGATTTGGATTTACAGTGGACATTCTCTTGTGCTTCCTTCTCAAAGCACATTATGCCAAAAATAGATACTTCAAAATTTCTTTTTTTTTTTTTTTTTTGTTTTCGAGACAGGTTTCGTGTAGTCTGCTGTCTGGCACTCACCTGTAGACCAGCTGCCTCGAACTCAAAACCATGCTCTGCCTCCAATGCTGATTAAGCGTGTCACCACCGCCGGCAATACTTCAAATTTCTCCTTCAGCTTCTAAACAACAGTGACCAATATCTAGTATCTAGAGCTAAATGCAATTTTAGGAATCCTCTTCAAGTCTGCGAGTCACTGACATTATAATATACATAATTTAACCACAGTTTATTATTCATTATGACACTAATTTATCCCAAAGTATATATATAACTACATACTATAAACAAAAATTAATTTTTTTTTTTAAAAATCAAATTTATCAACTTTTCTACTTTAATCATTCCATCATCAAGGAATTTAAACAGTAAATTGCAGGTAGGATTCTGAGATCAAAGCCAGTTGGGCTACAGGATGATTTCAGACAGTCAGGGGTACACAGAGAACTTGTCTCAAAAAACCAAGTTTAAAAAAAAAATAGAAGGAGTTATTCATTGATGTTATATTCTTAAATATTCAATTTTCAGTCTCCTTCAAGTTTACCTATTCCTTTCTTCAATTCAAACTACTATTAGTGTTATTACAAAATTTTGTTTTATGTTTTTCAATAAATTCATTGTTTGTTTGATTTCCTAAAATTGCATTTAGCTAATCTGTGATCAACTCTCAATACAGCCTTGATCAGTTCCTCAATTTCACTGCTGTCATGCATCCTAATAACGAACCAGGCTGGTAACTTGGATTCTATGTTACTTTTCTGCCTATAACGCTTGAAACCCATTTCCTTCCATTCCACATTCCTTTCAATACCAAAAAGGAGGTCCATATGCGTGGCATTAACCTTGAGCATTCAGAGTCTAAAAATAAAGGTTAGTAGATTCCTGATATCAAACTCTGAATTCTCCACAGGAGAAAAATCTGTGAGCAGGACTGAAAAAAAAATCCTAAATAACTTTGTCAAATTTTTTTGACATTTAAGTAAAATGTTGATGCCAATGTCATAGGTTCAATATTAAGTTAAACATGGACCTGAGTTTCCTCCAATTTTCTCCATTTTGGAAATGGAATCCTACCACAAAACTATTAATGTTGGATGCCTAAGAGTTATCTTTGCTTGCTTGTATTTTGATCATGAAATTATTTTGATTTTACTTCTAGATCTCTACTGGATTCACTGGATTCAATGAAGGATGCTACCACCCTAGTCCTGCAACTTCCTTGTTGCCAAGTGAAGATAATAGTTTCCGTGTCACTATTCTGAACAGTAAAATAATTGAAACATTTGAGAACTGTAGAGGTTTGGAAATGTTTGGCCCTTGCAGACTCCTGTGTTTGAATGTTTGACCCACAGGGAGTGACACTATAAGGAGGTGTGTCTTTGTTAGAATAGGTGTGGCCTTTTGGAGGAAGTGTGTCACTATGAGGTGCATTGAGGTCCTATGCTTAAGCTTCTGCCCTGGCAGAAAAGACCCTTCCACCTAGCTGCCTGGGGAATGCCCCTCCTGGCTGCCTTCTGTTCAAGATGTTGAACTCTCAGGTCCGTCCCCAGCTCCATGTTTGCCTGTACACTGCCATGCTTCCTGCCACCAAACCTCTAAAACTATCCAGACTCTTCATAAAAGTTGCCTTGGTCATGTTGTCTTTCTCAGCAATGAAATTCAAACAAAGACATGGACCCTGTATGGTATGAAGACAATCATGAACTGGTCAATGTACTGTGGCCTCAGCTATCCCATAGCCTCTAAATTCAAGTGAACTATATGCACTTTTGCTTTCCCTGCCCCATGTATATTTATTCATCCAGAATTAAAATTAGAAATTATAATATTTATGTGCTGCTACCATGTTTTAGACATTGTAATGACAATCACGTCTTCACAACAAAACCCTAAGCCAAGTCTATAAGTACCCACTTAGCCATTTTATAGACTCACCCTCACTACCTCCTGGCTCAGTATGCCTTACCCATACTCCTATATTCATCTGTGCTCACACACTGACCATTCTACTTATACACACTGCAGTACCCACCCATCTCTATCACCTAGTTAAATTTACTTAATTCTATAAATATCAGATGGATGAGTAGATAGGTAGGTAGGTAGATAGATAGATAGAAAGATAGAAAGAAGATAGATAGATAGATAGATGATGTAGATAGATGGATAGTCTCTTATTCAGAGAGATTATTCTTGACCTTGTCTTCACAACCAAGTCAAGTCCTTATTTTCATGCTCTAAACTTGATTTGTAATTTTTTTCATAGAATTCATTACAATTTTAATTATTTTGATACCTACTTACTGAGTTGTTGCATGTCTGCCTCCTCAACTAAACTTTACAAGCCCCAGTTGCAGTTATAACTTTCTGCTTATTTGGGTATATATTCTTAATTGATAAATTAAATATAGAGTAAACAAACATTGGATTAGTGATGAATAAACTCAGTGTTTATCTTACAGTATTATCATGAGACTGAAATTAAATGCATATTCTCTTTGTATAGATCACCAAATGCAGCAAAAGTCTGACAGTTACCACTAAAATTAGACACATCAATAAAATGCTGATATAAGCCTCCAAAACAAGTGTAAAGGATATTGATAGTTTATCTCACTTTCCATGCCTTGTTACTAAAATTCTATGTTTAAGATATATAGATAAAATAACATATGCCTTTAATCCCAGCAGTAAAGAGGCAGAGGTAGGTGGATCTTTGAGTTCAAGGTCAATCTGGTCTATATAGTGAGTTCCAGGACAGTCAGACCTATATACAAAATATTTGATTCAAAACATGTTTGTAGAACGGAAGAAAAATACCTGGAATGCCACCCAGGTAAGTGGTCACGGTTCCTTTCATTGCTTTGTCCAAGACGTTGAGTTGCCTTTGAAGATCTTTTGAGTAAATGACATCTTTTCTAAGAGGGGTCCACAGTTCCAGTCCATTTCTGTTAATGTTACATTTCAGTTGGGATTGCTGATCCGAGCACAGAGTTATAGCCTCTAATTGAGCCGCCACTGAATTTTCAACAAATACCACAATATCCTAAACAATAGAGCAAAGACTGCATATAAACAACACTGAGGGCAAAGCCACTTAGGAATGACTGTGTGCTTTTGAAATTCAAACCTAAATTTCACAAAATGATAGAGACTCTACATTTAAATGTAAAGTTGCTTAAATTTTAACAATTAATTTTCAAACATCCATTAGTTTTACAAGTTCCAGGTTTAATTAAGATGCAATGTATACTGATTTCTGAAGATTGAGTTGCATCAACTGAGTTGTATAGCCAAATAGAAGAAAGTAACATGATGTACCTAAGTTGTACTTATGTCTCCAAGTCTCTCTAATTTCAAAAGTTACATATGAAAAAGAAAGAGTGAACTTTGTGTTGGGGAAAATTTGAGTGTTCTAGTATACATCAAAGCAGAAAAGCCCCTCTGTGCCGCCCACATAACCACACAGACCAAGGACAATGTGGGGAAAGAGGCCTGAGAAAGAGACCAGCATTGTGAGCCACACTTACAGTAGGCAGCTGAAGAGTCTCCAGAAAGGAAAATGTTTTGTTTTGCTGGAATTTCAAAATATTTCAAAATATTCAACTTGTTGGGAGTGAGCTCTGCTGCTAACTTGTAGACAGTAAAGAAGAAATAGAAAATTAAACCAAAATAGAGAGAGATGCTATGATGCTTCCCATATAGTAACTGTAGTCTGAAATGGCCTCTTAGGTTAAGATATTTATGGTGAGGGGAAAAGTCTATACTTCCTGACTGTGGATTCCTTAAGGAAATCTTTAACTTTACAAATCTTCATATCTTTAACTAATTAAAAGAGAAAGCCAAATCAGACATTTGGTGAATTCCTTTAGTCTGTGCACTCTGCAATTTTAACAATTAATTATTGTTAAATATTCAAGGTCACATTCATCTCTGCAATTGAGAGGCTGAAAGCAAGTAGATTTCTGTGAGTCTGTGGCCAGCCTGATCTACATAATGAGTTCCAGGTTAGTCAGGGATACATAGAAAGACTGGGTGGTGGAGGGTGCTATTCAACAGAAATTCACTTCAAATTACACTCTAATTTGCAAAATGAATCCACTGTTTTTGTTGATTACAGAGCAAACAAGGAGTCCAACCTTGGCATAAATTTAAGCTGTTTACAAAAAGTCACTAAAGTTGCTGCAATGCATACATGAAGGACATAAACAGGAAGCTATTAGCTATTAGCACTATTAGAAATTGGAATAGCATAGATCTCTTGAGAAAGTTCATATTGTATTTCTTGGTATCAAAGACTCTCCTGTTCTTCCTAAATCCAAACTGGAGTTATTAAAAAAGAAATCAAGTGGGATAGTTTCTGTTTTCTCTTCTTTTTCTGATGTACTCATAGGGTAAAAGATTATACTACACAGCTGCGAGTGGAATGTTATCACATCCTTATTTTGTGTGCAGGTGAGTTTCCATACCACTTCTCAGATTCTGTGTATAGGTCGAGTTCTATGTACTCTGTCATGTCTCCAAGAAGCTTGTGTATGAGTCTACCTAACCAAAGCTCTAGACACAAAGGTTTCTCAGTACCCCAATATCTTCTACTCCTCGGAAATCATCCAACAAGTCGGGAACTAAAAGAGGTTCACCTAGGTTGGAAATAAGGTTACCTGAGACGATCCAGAGCCAGAATCCACCAAGGACAAGGCAAAGGGCACTGTGTCTCCAGAAACCAAAGCAAGCATGACTCCAGTGCCAGTGGACGGGCGAATATTCAAGGTCACATTCATTTGCCAACCCTCTGCATTAGTTACGTTATCTATTCAAAACGATAAACAAAGTGGGACAGAAAACAATTGAGACAATAGTAATTATTAATTATTATAATCTGGTTAATATTCAAAGGTATTTTCTGAAGCACTAAAGACGTTAATGCTTTCTCTCAATGACATTCATTACCTAAGCAAATTAGAACATGGTTGTTTTATTTGTTAAAGGCAAGTGATACCCCCAGATTTTCATTCTTCCAGGAGAAAAATTCAGGACTGTGATAAAGAGTTCTCCACACTTGCCATTTTCTCTTCAACAACTCTTCATCTCATACAAATTCACCAATGTTCAGACCTCAGAGTGGTCAGACCTTATAGCACAGATTTAGAAGGAAGTTGAATAGATTTCCTGTATTTCTTGTTTTTTTTAAGATTTATTTATTTATTTATATGAGTACACTGTTGCTGTCTTCAGCCATACCAGAAAAGAGCATCGGATCCCATTATAGATGCTTTTGAGCCATGTGGTTGCTGGAAATTGAACTCAGGACCCTTAGAAGGACAGTCAGTGCTCTTAACCACTGAGCCATCTCTCCAGCCCCAATTTTTTGTATTCTTTCTGAGAAAAAATTAGAAATAGAGAAGTCTTCTCACCCCATCATCACTTATTCTACAGCAATGGAAACAAAAAATATGTTCTATATATAGGCAAAGGTAGATAGTCTTTGAGAAATGCCATGAAGTCCACAGTTAGTTTTCAAACTAGGTTGGAAATCTTGGATCTGTGATAGTCTTGTTTTAATATTTTAGTCTTTTAAATGACTTGGCTAGTTATCCACCAAAATGGAGTGCAGGCAATCAGATGTATGTGTCTTTATCATCGCTTTGTTTTTCAAAAAAAACAATAAATATTCACTGAATTTGTGTTTCCAAAGTACAGTCATGCACCACATAATTATAATCTGTCCAATGATAGAGACAGTCTGTTCTCTGATGTTCACCAAAGGATGAAACTGCTCGGTGATACTGTGAGGGTTAGCTTTAATCATCACCTTGACATAACTTAGAATTAACTGGGAAAAAATTCTTAATGAGGGAATGTCTACATTGGATTGGCTTCTGGGCATGTCTGTGGAGGACAGACTGTCTTAATTAAGTTAATTGACATAGGAAGACCCAGCCCACTACAGGTGGCAGCATTCCCTAGGCAGGTAGTACTAAACTGAATAAGAATGGGTATGTAGAACGGAGAAGGAGCATAAACAAACAAGCAAGTGACTATGCATGCATTTTCTCTGTACTCTTGAATATGGATGGGAAGAGCTGTTTCAAGTTCCTGCCACTGTGACTTCCCTACCATGACCTGGCACTGTAAGTTGAAAGAAAACCCTTTCTCAGCATCTAGTGAGATGATCATGTGGTTTTTTTCTTTGAATTTGTTTATATAGTGGATTATGTTGATGGATTTCCAAATATTGAACCATCCCTGCATTCCTGGAATAAAGCCCACTTGATCATGATGGATGATTGTTTTGATGTGTTCTTGGATTCGGTTTGCCAGAATTTTATTGAGTATTTTTGCATCGATATTCATAAGGGAGACTGGTCTGAACTGGGCCGTCCAGAGACTGCTCCACCTGGGTATCCATCCCTTATGCATTCACCAAAAGTAGACACTGATGTGGATGCCAGGAAGTGCATGCTGACAGGAGCCTGATGTCTCCTGAGAGGTCTACCAGAGCCTGAAATATACAGAGGCTGAAGCTCACAGCTAACCATTGAGCTGATCATGGGGTTTGCAATGGAGGAGTGAGAGAGAAGACTGAAGGAGCTGAAAGGGTTTGCAGCCCCATGAGGAGAGAAACAATCCCAACCAACCAGAGCCCCCAGGGTCTAAACCACCAGCCTGGGAGCACATAGGGAGGGACTCATGGCTCCAGCTGTATACGTAGGGGAGGATGACAGTGTCAGGCATAGGTGGGTGAGGAAGTCCTTGGTCCAGTGAGGGCTGGACACCCCAGTGTAGGGGAAATCGTGTGGGTGGGGAGGCGAGAGTGGGAGGGTGGGTGGGGGCACATCCTCATAGAAGCAAGAGGAGGGCGGATGGGATAGGGGGTTCTTTGGTTGGGGAGAAGGGGACTACATCTCAAATGTAAATAAAATATTCAATAAAAAAATTTAAAAAAAAAAAAAAGAAAGAAAAGAAAATTCTTTCTCCTTGAAGTTGCTTTTGGAAATGAAACGAGGACAGACACATTTTTCAGGACATAGTCACTCATTAAAGTTCACAAATAACTACCTAAATTAACCTCAAGTACTTTAAAAACTCAGTTTATAATATTAATTACTTATTGTGAAGTAATAAATACATAACAAATTCCATATACTACTTGGATGTACTCCATATACTTTGAAAGGGTAAAATGAATGAGGGAATGGTTTTCTTTTGGCTAAATATTCTTCCATTTAGCTACATATAATGAGAATACTTTTCATTGCAGGTCTTATATTGTGAGATAAACAAAGTATTTCAAATTTATATTGAAATGAATATTAAAATGTGTGGAACTTATAAGATTAAACATTAGTTATGAAGTAAGTTGGTTTCAAATTATCCACAAAATAACTTAAAGTAATTTTTAGCTACAATGTAACTTATTTAAATTTCTTTTTCTGGAAAAATTTTCTTTAGCAAATCAGGTTCTGGGAAGGGGACCTCCAGGGATCATTTCTGCTTTCCTTTTTCCCTGTAAGGCCAAATAAGGAAGCTAGAAGCCAGAACTCACAGAAAGCCCAAGAGTTACAGTTAATAACAGTTAATGTCCTACTCATGCAGATGACTCTGAAATGAAATAGAGGAACTGCCTACCTGTCCCCGGGGCACCAGGAAGGATAACATTCTATTCAAACTGCGCCTGGAATATAGCTTTTCTAACAATTACAAGGCTAATACAAAGAAAACTCAATTAACATCATTATTAATGCTAAAAATAAATTGAGTTCTTATTAGCAAGATTTCTAATACTGGAAGATGGACCATTTGACCTCTAGTGACTACAGTCTAGTTGGAAGTTGCTGAGTTCTCCCTTATTGCCCTCACTGCCTTGAACAAAAGGTATGCCCTCACTCGCTATTTAAAAACTCCATAGACACTTTTATGATAATTACACACTGAAGTAATTGCCCAGCTCTGGATAGTAAGCCTCTCCTGCCAGAACCGGTTTGCTATTGCAGCCCTCTGTGAACGACCCTCTGGATGACCCTGTAATGATTTCCACTTAGACCAGAGTAGCGGCACTGACCCTGGACCACCTAGCAGAAAAACTTAGAAGGCGAATACTCTAAAGAGTCAAACGCTGAGATTCGAGGGAAGGTGCCTACTGCAGCTATAAACGCAGGCTGTTTGGCTCACTGTGCTACTTCCTCTGGTGTTGAAACACGAGGACTAACAAAAGGCTTTTTCTGAGGCGATCTTTTCTTGCCTATTTTTACCAGCGTGAGCTGAGCTGGTAATATGAATAAAGAAGCATTACAAACAACATCAAGGCAGCCAGGTAGACACTGTTGAACTTCAGTGGCCACAGGAACAACAGAAGAGTTGCCAGCAGGGTTAGCTGGAATAGCCGCGAGGCAAGCAGCTGCTGGACAGCTGATGAAGTAACTGAACAGTTAGAGAGTAGCCATTGGAGGAACAGGGAATGGCAGAAGCAGAGAGGGCGGAGAACTAAGGATGAAAGTTAAAGGTTGTAGAGAACCAGAAAAGAAGCCCTGCAGGCCATGGCTGTTGGAAAAGTTATAAAAGCTGTAATACCTTTAGGGACAAAGGGTCTCAGATAGCCCAGAGCCGGGCAGTGTACCAATGCTCTTCTGCCACCATTTACTATTACTGTCAAACACTAAAGGATGAAAAGCTGCCAAGGATCAGGACCCGAGGAGCTTTTCATTGCTCATTCTTGATTTCCATTTGGGTAGAGCAAAGATCTAGTCTGTTGCTAACAAGATCTGCCTCCTGGGTACCTGCTTTATCCGAAGTAAGAGCTTATCAGTAATCCACCCATCACTGAGACTGAACACTACCCAGTCTGGTTCAGACATTCTATGTAAATTTGGATTCCTAAATTGCACAAAAGGACTGAACAGGAATCACAGGCAAGAATCTTTCCTACACCAATAGACCTATTCCTTTGTTCCAGGGCTGCTACCTGGCTCACTGATGTTCAGAACTGCATCTTCCATCCAGTTCGAGCAGAGATCCTGAGAGCAAAGCAGCTCCTGTACCCCTTAGTGTCCAGACTCCTATCTACTGTCCCTGGACTCAAGAACCTGATTAGGTCGCTCCAGTAATCACTACTAATATATGAGAAGGTATTCGACTTAAGTAGAAATTAGGAAAATAGTATTTAAGACTATGAAATTTAAATTTGATCAGATTGGGAAACATTTTGAGCATGTTTCTGCTTTTAGTAATTTTTCACAATTAATAATCTTTAGAAGGAAATGCAGTAAGTCAGGTACGAATGATATATCTGCAAAATATTTGACAGAGAAAACCTAATTCTAAAATTCTCTCATACAAACAAAGTGCAGGATGTGCACTCAGAGATGTCCACCGCAGGTTATTTGTAAAGGTGCACACAGACGTCACTGTGACCCCAATCTAATAAGACTTTTGACTCTACTTACAGAAATAAAAATAAATACATACATAAATAAAACTCTAATCTCAGTAAAGCAGCCCTGACCTAAACAAAACTTAAATTGTATTAGCACACTTTTCAAAGCTATTAAAAACAATATATGGAGCTAGGTGATATATTTTAAACAGCAATTTATTTGGCTCACAGTTGTACAGGCTGGACATCTAAATAGCATGATGGTGGCTCTTGTGAGGCTTGGGGTAGATGGAGGGCCCATTATGTAAAGAAAGCCATAAATCTAGGGAACAGTGTCCTTCATGAAACACTCTGCTCTATTAGAAAATCCCACCCTTCAAGTAATAATTCAACAAATGGCTCAAATCCTCACTAAATTGAGCAATATCCCTCCATATCCAAAGGAGAGGGGTGCCTATTTCCAGACACAAGTAGTATTCATTTCAGTCTCTACTATTGCATGTAAAATACCCACCCCTAAACCAAAACATTACAGGACACACAAAGACACGTGACAAAACAAAATACAATAAGGAAACAACATGACCAAGCTCACATGAACACAGACACTGAAAAAAAAAGATAGATGACAGATAGGTAAAAATTTTAAAAAAATAAATAAATTTATAATTACGAGTGTGTCAAAGGCTCAGAGTGAGCTACACAACATGTGCAAATACATAGGCAATCTCATCAGAGCCAGAAATTTTAGCACAAATCAATGGAAATGATAGAAATGGAAGCCAATGCCTTCTATGCATTGACTAGTGAATTCAAGTCAACTACAAAAGCAGTGAACCTTAAAACTGGTCAACTGAGTAGACCCTCAGTGAAGCAGGCTGTATGCCAGTAAACTTTATGTAATACTAAGCATAGTAACAGTCCACATAGTTCCCCCTACAATACCTGAAAATTTTGTAAGTATTTAACCACACAAGTAAGACAATGCCTGTCATAGCAGCTACTCACTGGGCGATGCTAACAAAATAAATCAGCATGGTTTGTCAAGGGATATATTTAATGATTAATGAGAAAAGAGAAATACAGCAGGAGTCGCTTACTGTAGTCTATGCTGAACTGAGCAACTCCCGAACCAGGGTAGTAGGAGCCCTTCTCCACCGTGAGGAAGCAATGTTTATTTTGTTTTCCTTCAATTATTTCCTTTGCGCCCAAAGCTCCTTGTTTCATCAAATTCCAGCCTCGTATACATCCATCCAGACGAGGATTAATCTAATGCAACAAGATAGAAGTCAAAGAATAGATTTTAAACATATGCAGGAATGTAAAATGGTGTTAATTCATCTTTAGCATTTGGATAGGAACCTCTTTCTTTGATAGCTTATTAAAATACTTTTAATTGGATCTAATTTTTCCTTTCTGATAGACAGTACTTGTCAGTAAAATAGACTATACTGCTGCAGGCCTGGAGTTGGGTCTTGATGATATTTACAATCTGAGTTCCTACCTGTTTCTCTACTTCAGCCAGATCGAGCAATAGTTTCTCTCTGTGCTTCTAGAGTGGCCCTGGGCTCTAAACTGCTTCCTGTCTTTGTGTGTGTGCATTTACAATATAGATTAAAGTGGCCCAGGAAGATTCTAATCTTCAGGAACAAAAAGATCTCGTTCTATAGGCTTCACCAAAGTATCCAGGCAGGTTCAAGATGCGTGGTAATGATTTTATAAATGGTTGATTCTTTTTGAATAATTTGTTTTCTCATTAAAGTACCATAATTCACCAATTTCAAATATTTGGAATACTCATCCTGGCATGGTTTAGCTAATCCAACTTAATACTACGTAGAAATCTATTAAAAGTTAAAGCAACTGCAAGTTGTGAAGACAGAAGTGTAGCTAGATATGAAGTAGTAAATATTTAAATTAGATCAAACTGGCAGGACCATGAATTCAAGTGACATTTTAAAACTCTTCAAAGATGGTGATTAATTTCTAGAACTCTATTCAATGGTTATTTGAGAAGCATTGTATTCAGAACATTGTATTCATCTGCTGTAACTAATATTTCTTTATAAGGTGTTTAATCTACCCTATATACTTGCTACCCATAACCCCCAAATTTATGTCTTAAAATAAAGCTAAGAAAGATGTTTCACTTCTATGAGATAGGGAGAGAGAGAGAAGAGAGAGAGAGAGAGAGAGAGAGAGGGTATGTGTGTGATTAAATGCATGTTTTTGTACCCTCAATGGCTGAGTATACAATATGATAATGAACACTGGGCTGACAACTTGAGAATGTAACACACTCACTGCTTAATGAACAATGCAACAATTTAAATGGACACAAAACCACAAGGCTCATTTTCTTCTTTCCTTTCTGTAATGTCATTGGTCTAGAGTTCTTTCCCATGTTCGATACAAGGTGTCACACTCGGTATGTTTAGCAAAATGACTTTCCATCAAGTGTCACGAAAACACATCTTCGAACCTATGACAGGTAAAGGAATCCACCCAAGATGAGAGGAGCAAACGGCATCGTTACCGGTTTAATGAGTGTACTTTCCACCTTCCGAGGTAAGCCTGCAAAGTATATTTTGGTGTCCAGAAATCCATCAGTAGGCTTAAAAAGGCTCCCGAGTTTATTTATATTCATCACGGCCTCCTTAGCTATTTTAATGCTAACACTGTCGTCTAATTCTTCCACAGACACCTACAATTACAAAGACAAAGTAAGCAATGCATGGCCACATGATATACTGGATTGAAAAAAATCAGAGTATTCCATTACATAATTTTATCTAACAATTAATTTAATATAATTTCCAATTTGTTCAAGCTCACTTGAAGACCATAATTGTGGTAAGTGTGATAAAAACAAATTTTACGGTTATAGAACTGGATCTCAAATTAAAAGCACATCTTACTTTAAAAAAACCTAACATTCTTAATTATAATCCCATATGCACTAAAGTAAACATGAACCTCTTTACCTGAGGAAAATTTTAGGTACTCTTATATTTGCAACTTATTTTGTACATACAGAATCAATGAAATAATAAATTTGTAATATAAATCACAAGAAATGAATAATGTCCAGCATTCTGAGTAGCATATACAAATTGTAGTTTTTTTCAAAATAGAAAACTAGTCCTTAAAAATCAAATGCTTGTTTCCACTCATTTTCCTGGCTGTCAGGGCTTCTCTCCTGTTTTCCCACACAGGTGGTGGACCTCTAGAAAGTGACAGGATCCCAGGAGTCAATGGGGATGACCTTAGCAAATATGCCCAACAGTGGGGATATAGAACCTGAGAAGACCACCTCTAGTAGATAGACAGGGCCCCCAGTGGAGGGAGGAACACCAACCCACCTTCAAAAATTTTGACCCAGAATTGTTCCTGTCTAAAATCAATGAAGGGACAAAAATTGAGAAGAGACTGAAGGAAGGGTCATCCAGTGACCAGCCTAACTTGGAATCCATCCCATGGGCTGTCACCAAACCCTGATACTATTATGAATGCTATGATGTGCTTGTAGTCAAGAGCCTAGCATGGCTGTCTTCTGAGGGGCTCTACTCAGCAGCTGATTGAGATAGATGCAGATACTTACAGCCAACCATTGGATTGAGGTTGGAGACCCTTCTGGAAGGGTTGGGGGGAAAATTGAAGGAGCTGAAGGGGACGGCAACCCTATAGGAAGACCAACAGTGTCAACTAACCAGGACCCCTGGGAGCTCCCAGAGACTAAACCACCAGCCAAACAGCATACATGGGCCCTGGCATGCATGGCCCCTGGCATATATGTACCAGAGGGCTGTGTTGTCTGGCCTCAGTGGGAAAGTATGCACCTAATCCTGTAGAGACTTGATGCCCCATGGAAAGGAGATGCCCGGAGTTTGGGGGAGCACCCTATCAGAGGCAAAGCGGAGAGGGGGATAGGGTGAAGAACTTTGGGTGGGGATACGGGGGCAACATTTGGAATGTAAATAATTAAAATACTTTTTTAAAAATCAAATGCTTGTTCTTTAAAATGGTTGGAAGTGACAGTAAGCATGAAAAGTCTTCCTAGTCCATCTGAAGATGGTCGCGGTGATTCCCTCAAGTAAGACTATCACCCTATGATGCAAAAGGCTTACTAATCAATAGCAGAAAGGAGAGGATAGCATGAAGACACAGTAAAATGTAAATGTGATCTCATTCTCTTTGGCTTGTATTGATTTCTTGGGAATTAATTGCTACCTTGAGTCCTGTAGCCATTACATATCTCTGCTTTAAGAAACTCTTGGTTTTTGAAGTGCTTAAACCACTTCAATATTTTCAAGAGTTAGTTTTGCAATTCTGTGTTTTTAAGAAGTTGGACTATAATTCAAGACACATGCTTCTAATTCCTGGACCTGCACACGTGACCCCTGTGAGTAGAAATTTGCATGCATAAGCTGGGCTCGCTTGTAACTCCAGTTATCGACTGCTTATATCATGTTACTGAAATGAATACCAATTTAAAAACATGAACAGAATTTTAAATGAAGACTTACAATAAGAAATTTCCCAGAATGTGTTCACTGTCGCCCACCCCATGATGAGCATCCCCAATCAAAACTACAGTCTTTGCTCTGGGTAGTTGCAAAGCTCTCTCAACTTCCCCCTACTTCCATTGACTAGTTTCATAAAGCCATCAGATTTTGAGCAGAATCATTCTTTACAAAGTAAATCACATTCTGTCACTTTCAAAACTATCGAGGTACTTCCCACGTATCATAAAATCCAAGTGTTCACTATGGTCCCCAGAGACCTTTCTCCAGGTGGTCATATTATAGACCTCAGTTTTGACTTCATTTTTTAAAAACTCTTCTTCTCTTCCATTCCAATGCATCTACACTCATCTTTGTGCTGTTTGTCAAACATCCCGAATACATCCTCCCTCTTGAGACTGGGAATTTGCTGTTTACATTACACAGAATCATTTTAGGATCTCACCCATATTTTTTCCTGGCTTGCTCTCTCAAGCTGCTTCCCAGATATAACCTTATCAGGTCAGCCCCTCCGAGTTCACAAGCTCAGTGACTATGTGTGCACTCAGTGTCCCACCATTGCCTTGTCTTGCTTTCGTCTTCACTGCATCAATAAGCACGTGACATAATTTATCTGTAGTTTGCTGCTCAGTGTTACAATGTAAGCTTCATGAGAACAATGACTGCTCCGTACATCACTGTAGGCTTACCAAGTAGGATAAGGATTAGCAAACATAGGGCTCAATAAATGCCCACTGAACGAGTTACAATACCAGAATTGAGATCATACAAAGTAGGTGACAAAATCACCTATAAAGCAACATAATTTCCTTAAGTTTTAGCCATGATAATTGTTTAATCACTACACAGCCTGTGTAATAGTTCTTATGCATCATATAACAACTCAAGATCATTGTGTTTTAATTTTAATTTATTTTTAAAATATATTTTGAAAACCTGAAATAATTTAAGATTAAGGAAGCAAATGCTATGGCATAAATGTTCAATTTATAGACTAATTTAAATAATTTTTTTCAGTTAAAGCGATACACAAGCATGAGGGCCTGAGTTTGTTTCCCTAATACTGTTGGTTACGATGATGAACACCACAATTCCAGTGCCAGGGAGGCAGAGACAGGGAGATGCCTGGAATCTGATGACCAGTTAGTCTTGGCAAATCAATGAGCGCCAAGTGAGAGACCTCTCATCTCAAAAAATAAAGTCCAAAACAAGAGGAAGACACCAGACTTCAGATTAAGCACATACGCACAGGTAGGCTAATACTCATGCACACGTACACACATACAAACACAGGCACATACAGGCGCATGCGCGCGGCGCGCGCGCGCCGCGCGCGCACACACACACACACAGACACACACACACACACACACACACTCACTCACATAGTGTATAAATCTTATATAGGGTGATTTAAATTAAAATATGAATACATCACTAAATACTAGTCTAACAATGATCCTAAGTGCGGAATATAAAACATGGAACTGAAGCTGCTTCCCAGAATCTATAATCATACCTCCAAGAGCCCCACATTTAAGGTGGAGACGCTTGAAAGAGCAGCAGAATGCAGAAAGATGCTGTGGCTCTCCCTCACTTCTCCCATTGTCAAAAAGGAGCAATCATTTCTCCAAGGAAAGTCCCATTTTTAGTTAAACTGATTAAAAAGATTAACTCAATTATTAATAGAAAGAAATTGATAATGTTATATGAAAATGATAAAGTACTCTGGTTACTAGATCTCCTAAGTATAGGCTATTTGTTCAACACTGGCTACGTAACTGTATACATATACTTGAAACTGAATTCACCTCCTGGTGCTGCTACTATATGCATTTCTCTAATTTAAAAAAAAAATTCTCATGACAAATTGTTTAGGTATGTCTTTATATTAACTATACCTGCTAATGATTCCTGACCTACAGGGGTGACCCAATAATTCACCCAAAAAACAGCTACTAAAAAGAGTAAAAATTTAAAAACAGAACAGTTTGAACATGGAACAATCTCTCAAATTGCTATCAAGACTAATTGGGTGTAGAATGAAAGTCCTAACATTGGTCGATCCAACATATTTTGGTTTGCTCCCACTTGACAATCAGATTATAATTTTACAAAAGTGTATCCAAATCAGGAGATTCATTCTGAAATCCCAAACATACCATATTCCATATACCATTGTTAATAACATTGCCTCCAGTTGTGATTTGGGTCGAAAACTCATTCTTAAACTGAACTTCAATCTTTCCATCACGAAGTGCAATCAGGAGCCAATTTGAGTGATCAAGAGATTCTGCATACAGTATGATGCCCTCTGAATCATATGTCCGAAAATCAAATTCAGCTGAAAACCTAAACAAAGAGACAGTCTTCTTATGAGAAATTCAGAAGGTTCAGTGGCTCCCCCAATACACACACCTTAGATGGACAAACAGTACTATACAAAAAGAGGAAAAGTCCGCTAAAATTTAAAAAGATTTTTTTGTTTAAAGAGCAGCATTAAACTGTTCACAGGTTGTTTCTGGTTCCATATGTATTTCAAAACCTGGTTATTTTGTTTTCTTGATTATTCTTGTAGTTTTATTTCTTTTTTTTTTTTTTTTTTCCAGAGCTGAGGACCGAACCCAGGGCCTTGCTCTTCCTAGGCAAGCGCTCTACCACTGAGCTAAATCCCCAACCCGTAGTTTTATTTCTTGATGAGTCAATACATTGCTAGTATTTTTTTCATTCATGGTATGTCTTTTGAAGGTATGTATTTTGTCTCAGATACTGTAAAATATGGTATTAATACATGTGTACAGGAATATTTATACACTCTCTATATAAGGTGTGTTTGCATGTGTGTGTGTGTGTGTGTGTTTGTGTGTGTGTGTGTGTGTGTGCTTGTGTGTGAGTATACTGTATCCATGAGTAACCAGTGAAAGATGTTACAATGACAATCTTGGTTTATCTAGCAAAAAATCATATGCTTCCTATGATTTCACATATTCCAGATAAGAATCACTCACAGGGCTCCATAAGATAGCTTTTAGATTATTAAAAATATAAGTAACCTTTCCTGTAACTATCACAAAGGAGCACTATGGCTCTGCCTTACCTCAGCACAGGACTGTGAGTCTCAAGGGCTGACCAAAAAAAAAGAAAAACCATGACTACAGAGAACCTTTGTAGGTGCCCTGACAATTTACATAACACACCAAGTTTGTGGGAGACATGATCAGAATGCTTTGTGCCTTTGTTCCTTCTAAGAAGGTTGTTGGTGTGTCACTTGAGATTCCCAGGGACAAAAAGGCCGCGGGTGGGTTCATGAGAAAGAAGAGAATAGGAATATATAGTTGTATCAAAAAGAAGCTAGAAGAGCTTAGCCACCATGAGGTAAGGGCTTAGCCACCATGAGGAAAATGGCTGCTGGGAAAATCTGGGCCCCCCTCCTTTCTGGGGCATAAAAAGTTTCACAGAAAAGACAGGAAGGAATTGAAGGAGGGAAGGAAGGAAAATGAAGGCAGAAAGTAAGAAAGAAAAAATAAAAGTTTTGCAAAGCTTTCCAAATGCTGTAATAGCATAAATCACTGAGGTTGGATGCATGATAGTTAAGCTTAACAAATCCAGCCTAGCTCATTGCTGGGGGACAGTGCACTCTAATAATGCTTGCTGTTATCAAGACTCTGGGCATGTGTCCAGTACAGCTATTACAGGGAAGACAATCTTAAGGATTCTGTATATTGACTGACTGCCCTTAGAATGTGTCTTGAGAATCAGCATGAAGATCCCCAAGGCATTAGTCAATAAAGATGATTTTAAAACAAAGACAAATAGGAAAAAGGAAAAAATAGTGGTATAATTATTTATTATGTAAACTAAGTAAAAGAATTTGAGTCAAAGACTCAAGACTTCCCATTGTTCATAACAAGTCAACAAAAATATATATATTCCATTATCACAATCAATAGTCACAAAGGCAATACCATTAGTCACAAAGGCAGCATCAATAGTCACAAAGGCAGCATCAATAGTTACAAAGGCAAAATTTTGAGGAAGGACAGACCTTCCTCAAAGGCAACAAAGAAAAGAAGGCTGAACAAATATCCCCATAGTTTGAATTTTCAAGAAAATATCTGAAAGAGATAGAATGTGAACTGTGTTGGATACATAACACTGTAAGAGGAATACAATGGCCTGTTTATATTTAAAAAAAAAAAAAAAAAAAACAAACCTATTTCCTTTGGCATAAGAACTTATGTCCTTCCTCACAATTGTCTGAGCATTTGGCTGATGTTGAAAATGAACTATCTTGCCAAAAATTAAATCTGTGTTTGGTCACGATCTTCCAGAAGTTGATCCTATTATGGAGATAATTTCCTTTTCTTTGAAAAATAAAGCTAAATGGTATTTCAGAGAGTCATGTTCTGCATATGTTCTTTCTGGAATGCATCACTGCATCCTGACTCATTACATTGGGGATCGATTTATTCTGTGTCAAAAGTATTGTAGAGCTGAAAAAAACATTTGGCAGGGCAAAAGGAAGCAGTTAGTTATGAAAAACAGAGGTGAAGAGATTTGTTTAAAACAAGTTTATAAATATTCATCAAGCTGTGCCTTTAATATGTAATGTATAAAAATATTACACTTCTGAAAGTGCAAAGTAAATAAATCAATGAAGAAACTAAGGAAAGACTGTTTTTCTAATTCTGATCCAATGTTAGATATCAAGTCAGAATGAGTTGTCATAAAGAAAGAAATAATCTCAAAGTAAATACAAATATATTTTAACAGTTTTCTCCCTTTCTCTCCTTGTTCTTATAGCAAAGTTAGATTTCCAATAATCTCAATCATTAAAAATAATATTTACTTGGAAATGTTTGTGGTGAAACCAAATATGCAGGAAAATGAGACATCTAAGACACACACCTACCTAAGGGAATCTTAGGATAAGTTTTATTTATTGGATATTTTATTTACGTTTTAGATGTTATCCCCTTTCCCCATTTACCCCCCACCCAGGAACTCCCTATCCCATCCCCCATCCTCCTGCTTCTATGAGGATGTGTCCCCACCCACCTACCCACCCACTCCCACCTCCCCACCCTCGAATTCCTCCACACTGGGGCATCCAGCCTTCACAGAACCAAGGTTCTCCTCTCCCACCTAAATCCAACAAGGCCATCCTCCCATGGGTCTCTCCCTATGTGCTCCCAGGCTGGTGGTTTAGATCCTGGGAGCTCTGGTTGCTCTCCCCATGGGGCCACAAATCCTTTCAGCTCCTTCATTCTTCTCTCTAACTCCTCTATTGTGAACCCCATGATCAGTTCAATGGTTAGCTGTGAGCATCTGCCTCTGTATATGTCAGGCTCTGGCAGACCTCTAAGGAAACAGCTATATGCTCGTTCAAGTAAAACTTATACACATTCAGTTAAATTGATTAGTGGGCAATCAATGTTTATTGAAACTTAAACATGCATGATTATATAATTAGTATGCTTTGAAATTTAAGCTCTGAACTCAACTTTAAATAATTTTCTCTTCTCTTTATAACAACAAAATTCTAATTTATTGCTTCTAGCTTGAACATGTATGCATTGAGACTCTAACATGTACGTATTTGACAAGTTAGAATTGACTGAGAAGCACACACAAAAACACTCTCCCTAATGTCAGTCTAACCACTAAAGAACAAAAGTTGAGGCATTCAAATTGCCGAACTAAGTAACTATTTCTTTAGTCTATTACTCAAGCCATCTTGTTAATGTTTCTTATTACTTTGGAATGTAATGATACTCCATCAATACACTGATTTTTTTCACTTGTAATGTATAAAAGAAGAATGAACATTTCACAAGAGGGTTAGATCCCCTTTTCCAGCTTCTTAGTAAATCACTGGGAGATGAAACTGGACGGGATAAAGTAAGTTTGCATTGGCAAAGTGAGCCTGGACAGATCTGAAAAGGCTCTAAGTGTGAACGCTGAACATGGGAAGATCATCTAAATGGTAATATACCAAAGTTACCCCATTGATGACAAATCTACAGTGGTCCATCTTCTGCTTTTCTTTTATACTTGACTGTTTAAACTGTATGAATTCCCACCAACATTGGTTCCTCACCTGGTGATATCTGGCAATCGAAATTTCAGATACAAGACAACTCCTGCAAACTGCTCAGCCAAATATAATAATTCATAATTTTTGTCAAGGTCCAAGGAAAGGCACACTGGAATCCCCTAGAGAAAGCAAAAAGTAAGGATTAATGTGTGCTGTTTGTCTTCTCTTTTTAGTTCCCAAAATAGCCTCTGAAATTCTCACACAATAGAATTTCTTTGTAAACAACAATGACTATCTTCCATTTCCTTGTAAAACTTGTGCACAAAGCCTCCAAAAATACATGTGTGTGGCTTCAGATTATCTTTATTATTTCTTTCACACATCTCAGTGCTAAACACAGACCTTTTCGTCAAGTTCCAGCAAGTATGTCTTCAATAAACTGCACAATGCCTTGCAGCAATTATATCTACAAATTATTCATTTGGTTATTAAAAGTCTATTGTGAGAGCAAATGTGCTGTCTAGATACTCAAGGGAATATTGACAATTCGAGAGGAAATAAAACTAAGTTAGCATCTCAGTCTCTAAGAAATTTACATGAAAATGACTTGAAGTCTTGTGATCTTTTATCAAGTATTTGTTTCTTAAAGCTCAACAGGAACATTCCAGAGATGAGATTTTGGATAAAACAAAGGGCATTTACAATTAATTCTGCAGTTATTAAGTAGAGCCCTCCCTGGGGAATTTCATACCCATTCCAATGTGAATAATGGTATGTTCTACAGGACATATGGAAATAATAAGAGATTAAGCTCTAAAATAAGAAATCCTACCTCAGGGCCTTTCAAGTCACCACAAAATTACTACTTACATCCATGAACTTCCTTATCTTTCTCAGTTTTTTTTTTTCACATGGGTAGTGTGATTTTTTAAAAAATTTTTTCTGAGCATATACCGACTCATCTTGGTTGTATGTATATGTGTGTATATGTATGTATGTATGCGTGTGTTTCTGTGTGTATATACTTATAGATATAGTTAATTAGAGTTGTACACAGTGAAATCATTATTTAGGTATTTTAAACAGTCTGCCTAATAATCATATATAATTACACCTTCACATGTTTTAAAATGCAAGAATAGAATCACTAGCATGTGTACCTTATTATTTCTAAAAGAAATTTTAAAAAGGACGGAGATGAGGGGTCAAATGTTGACTTATTTATTCAATAAGGGAAAAATTAAAACTTCCTGCCAATTGATTTCTTGGGTCAATTATGCATTAAATGTGAGTGTTGAAAAGTGTATTTGAGACACTCTGGTGAACACAATCGGTCTCCTAATTGTGATACATTTATTGTCACTAAATCTTCTTGTGACAAGTTTGTTTCTACCAGGAAGTTTATGAACACTGAACATTTATGAACACAGACAAGCAATAGGCACCCTGGCCATAGTGTGATACAGAAGGACGCCATAAACTATTCTCACGAATTTCTATGTCGTATTCTTTTAGTGGTATTAGAGGACACTGGAGATGGATGCCTTCTTTATCATCAGCCCCTTGCAAAACCAAAGAGTCCAAACTGCCAGACTTTAATTACTGGTCAGAGAAATGAGACCTGAGTCCTATCTCTGGGACTGGGAGGAGACATGCATCACTGAGATGCCGGAAGGTTATTACTTGATAACTCTCTAAAGTGTAAGTGTTAGAATTCCAGGATCCTAACACTTCATAATAGATAACTATCTGGCTTTCTGACAAAGAACAAAGGCATGCCTTTGCCCTCTCAAGTGAGAGTCAACCAGATAGACCTGTCAATCATGTGGGCGGGAAAATGGCACTCAGGAGAGTTGTCTATTCTAGAGATTTTATGTCTGTAAAAAGACACAAAGGAGGAAGAGGAAGAGGAGGAGGAAGAGGAGGAGGAAGAGAAGGAATAAAAGGAGGAGGAAGAGGAGGAGGAAGAGGGGGAAGAAGAGGAAGAGGAAGAGGAAGAAGAGAAAGACCAAACTACAGAAGGGCACAATGTAGTCTAGCCATTGTCCACTCTCACCTTGTGAGAATGTTCTTTATTCTTATTCCTTGAGAGCCATCAGCTCTGCAATGTGTTCTCTGGTTTCTTACTACTCTTAACCTCTGTGAGTATGTTTCCCTATTCTACAATGAACTCACCTATCTTCCACATTGTGTTCTATATTTCAACTGAATCCTTTCAATGAAAATCATTAGGCCAAAGACCAGGGATCCTGGTAACACCTGGATCTCTCATTTCCGAAAACAGGGAAGATGTTTGGGGTTGTTTTCTTCTCATTTCTCTGTGTAGCCCTGGCTGCCCTGGAACTCACTCTGTAGACCAGGCTAACCTCAGAGATCCTCCTGCCTCTGCCTCCCAGGTGCTAGGATTAAAAGTGTGCACCACCATTCCCAGCTTGGGAAGAAGTTTTGGATTTAGAAGGTTTACCTCACAACTCTTTTGATCTTGGGCAAGTTTGAATCCTTTCTTCCCATCACAGTAACAAGAGTAGCCTCCGGGGTAATTGACGCACAGTTGAGCACACATGTTCTCAGAGCATTCATCCACATCTGAGATGAAAAGAGAAGAACCCTTCATAGCATCTAAATATTTGATCCAATAGACATAAGTGCAGTTCCTTAGAAAACAGAACAGCATATCGAAACATTTGACCTAGAAGTTTCACGGAGCTCCAAGTACCATTTTTATGTATGTATTCCAAACATTTTTACCATTTTCAATAATTAATAATAGTTTGGTAATTATGGTAATTTTCTGATTTTCAACTTAGGGTCTCCATGGTCATTTGTGATTATAAGAATTTCATTTAAATCATCTCCCAATTCTTTGTTTTGAAAATAAGGAATAACTGTAAGAGAGAAGAAATCAGGAGGATTAAGGTGAAGACATGGATGAAGAGATGGTGAAGGGAAGGAAAGATGACCTTAATGGACTGAAAGTTAAATCAGTGGATAAACTGACAAGATCAAAAACATCGGATTTTTTCTAATATAATAAGGCAACAATTAATACTGGCCATATTGGTTTTTATTCAAAAGAGATAAGGGATTGTTTATTTTCTAATCAAATAGGAGTAATACTGTCCAGGACACAGACAGAGTGTGCATAAATCCTAGGTTCCAACATGGAAGCAATTTTATGAAATTTTTATAGTTAAGAGAACAAAGAGATTTATAAGTCAAGGTACTAGTTAAAAACACTAGTGAAAACATTAAGGAGATAAAGCAAAGTGGCTAGGCTTCAGATGTTATCTTTTGTTTATTAAAAACTAGGGTTTCGTTAATAAAGTTCCAAGAGTGTTTATCTGTTAGTCATGGAATATTTAGTCTGACACAGAGGTGCTATTTAGAGAACTCACCTAAGATAAATTGTAATTAGGCTCTGGACCTGCAACAATTGGAACTCCTCATAGTCATTGAAGTTTTAGCCAGTCTATTACCCTTTGTAGTTGCAACTTCTTTCTAATAACTCAGATCCACAGAGCTATCCACCATACATAGCTAGACAGAATTCTCTACCCATTCATTTGCTATCTGGTCGCCCTCATGACCTTGGCCATTGACCTCTGACTTTCAGGTTCAGTGTCCTATATAACCAATCAATGCATGGGCCTTATAAGATCATTTCCTCTTTCCTGGTGATTACGCTCTCCTTGCCAGCCTTTCCCAAATTCCCTTCTCGTCATCACCAAGATGCTTTGACAAAACTACCTCTACCTCTCTCAGAAGTCCTTCATCTCCCAACAAATTAATATCTTTTGTTTTATTTATGTTTTAGAGTAACTATATTTCACTCTCTCATCAACTCAGATCAGAGATCATATCACATATTAATATGTGTTGGTTTAATCATGAATCACCAGTTGGTATTTCTAAGTGGAGAATGTGGATATTTGACTCTTCATTTTGCTTCCACTGTAGAGTATGACCATAAACGATGCTGAATAATGAATATCTATCCTGGTCATGTTGGGTGATATTAAGAACTTGTGGCTATAAATTTAATGACATATATTAATGTTCTTTGTGTTTTTCAAACTTCATTGTGCTATTACTTCCCATAATTTGAAATATTTTAACTGATCTGTCCCCAGCTCTCCACTTTGCAATAACATGTCTAAGCTCAAGACTATTCCAGGGCTATAGAAAGTCCCTGAAATTACATTTCATATACCCTATTATAAATTTATGAAATTCTTATTAATGTTATCATGTAATACATGCTCTTTTAAATACTTTAAGATACATTTCCAGAGTTAATCATACTTTAAATGCATTAAAATTATATGATATAATACTAAAATAAGATATACAGGTACCCATCTATAAAACATTTAAAATCTGTCCTTTAGCAAATGAAACTACAATCTAGGTTATGAAAACGCCTAGTAATGATGATGAGAGTAGATAATAGAAGTTGCTCAGGCCATTTAGGTACAAGGACTTTGATCCTTATCCTTGGACAGAAGCTAGAAAGGTTCATAATCTCGTCCTTGTTGGGAGCACCCCAGAAATGCAAACAGTGTTTGGGAGTTCTAGTTTCCAGTCTGATTTCTTGTTATTGTACCACTTCTTTTACATAGCTGCCTCGAAGCTACGTCTGAGGGTGTGACCAAAACTGTACCTCTGACACCTGAAACAGATATTGGGGCAGGTGACTAGACTGACACCTCACTTCCCATTCCTCAACAGTTTCTTCCAGAAGTCCTCCAGTAAGCCCCTAAACAAGCCGCTCAGTGGTACCTCAATTCTGGGGTGGCTGCTAGCCCACAGAAGCTCTGCTCATTTGCATCCTCTTTTTTTTTGATTTTTCGAGTCAGGGTGTCTCTGTATAGCCCGGGCTGTCCTGGAACTCACTCTGTAGACCAGGCTGGCCTCAAACTCAGAAATTCACCTGCCTCTGACTCCAAGTACTGGGATTAAAGGCGTGTGCCACCACCACCCGGCTATTTGCATCCTCTTAAACACTGCCTACGAGTTTATTATAAATTCCTTTCTAAAACTTAACTTCCCTGTGGTCCATGAGATTCATCTTTGTTAAGGTTAGGGTTAGGGCTAGGTCGTCATTCTTCACGAGCTTTATGTGGTCTGTGAGTTGAATCTTTGGTATTTCAAGCTTCTGGGCTAAAATCCAATAATCAGTGAATGACGACCAAGTAGGGGGGTCTTCAGTCCTTCTTAGAAGGAGTAACAAAATACCAAGGGAGCAAATATGGAGACACAGTGCAGGACAGAAACTGAAGGAGGGGCCGTCTACAGACCATTCCACCTGGATATCCATCCCATGTGCAGTCACCAAAGGTAGACGTTGATGTGGATGTCAGGATGTACATGCTGACAGGAGCCTGATATAGCTGTCTCCTTAGAAGTCTGAAAGAGTCTGACATACTCAGAGGCAGATGCTCACAGCTAACTATCAAACTGATCATGGGGTTCCCAATGGAGAAGATAGAGTGAAGGCTGAAGGAGTTGAAAGGATTCGTGACACCATGAGTAAAGCAACAATCCCAACCAACCAGAGCCCCCAGGGTCTAAACCACCAGCCTGGGAGCGCTTAGGGAGGGACCCATGGCTCCAGCTATATATGCAAGGGAGCTATATATAAGTGGGAGAAGAGATCCTTGGTTCCATGAAGGCTGGGTGTCGTGGGGGGAGGGGGGAAATTCAAGGGGGGGAGGTGAGATACGGGGGAGGGTGGGTGGGGGTACACCAACGTGGAGGCAGGAGGAGGGGGGAAGGGATAGTGAGTTCCTGGGAGGGAGGGGGGGAAATGGGGTAAGGAGAGAACATCTGAAATGTAAATAAAATTTCCAATAAAAAAAAAAAAAAAAAAAAAAGAAGAAGAAAAAAAAAAAAGGCTAGGGCTAGGGTTAGGGTTAGGGTTAGGGTTAGAGTTAGGGTTAGGGTTAGGGCTAGGGTTACGGTTAGGGTTAGGGTTAGGGTTAGGGTTAGGGTTAGGGTTAGGGTAAGGCTTAATTAACAAGACCTGACTTGTGGAGGTTCTGGGAATACTAACTAGCACCCTAACTCCTTCATTAAGCCCACCTGAATTTAGGAAGTTTCTGTTGTAATTAGAACCCTGCTTATTCTAGGTTTCCTACAGAAATTGCCATGAGGAATAGTGGAAAGCAGAAGTGTATGCATGTGGACGTAGAGTGAGGTAAAACATCAACATTTCGACAGCACTATAAACACTTAGGAAAAAACATATTATAAAATTGCTATCCATTTATATAAATTCTAAGACAGAAAGTCTTATTAGAGTAACAGATTGTCGGTAATAAGAAAACCATTAAGAGAAAGCTGATGTCGTCTGCTTCACAGTTTGTGTTTGGAGTGATGAGAAGGTTTTGAAAACACACAAGTGTCACGTGGAGGCTGCAGAGGCGTGGTGATTGATTAGTGTCACTGAGTTCCCCACTTTAAAATCATTACTCGCATACACTGTGTTCTATTATCATTGAGGTGATTAGTTTTAGACATGATGTTAATTCGATTTGAAATTTTAAAACATTTAAAGGGATATATGTGAGATAATTTATAAACGATCTAAAGCACAAACAGACTTAATGCCTTTAAGCTACCCTAGACATCCACGCTGACACGATGGCAACCTTACAAAGAGAGAGCAGCAGCCACAAGGGGCTGATCAAACCATAGGTGTTGGTATTACAGATCAGTAATCCTCAGCTTTCCAGAGATCCCTTATTATATCAATGGAGATAATAAATATCTTACTTCAACTCTCTCATTATTAATTACTATATTTTATTTTGTATGCATGTGTCTGCACCTGAGTGCATAAATGTGCACCATGTATGTCCAGGTGTTGGAGGAGGCCATAAGAGGGAGTCAGACCCACTGGAACTGACGTGGCAGATGGTTGGGAGCCACATGTCATGGGCTTTAGGAACTGAATCCACATCTTCTGCAAGAGGCTCTGTAATGCTCTTAACTGCTGAGCCATCACTCCAGCCCCAATTTTCTATTTTAAAATAAGCTACACATGCACAGAAAAATGACTTAAAAAATATGGAATAAAACCTACAGTGCTAAGAAGGCTCATGGTTTCAGTCCCAAAATCAAAACTTGAAGTCATTTCTCCTCGTCTATAAGAATGTTTTCCTTTCAAATTCAAATTTTCTTTGAAGGTTATCTATAGGCTATAAAAATGTGTTCATTTTGCTTTTATAACAAGGAAGTCTCTAGCTTTTATGAAGGTTAATAGACTAAATGTGATGAGTAATATTAAACATCAAGACCATGAGTCTTACTTGGTACTTCTGTTCTATAAGAAAGCCCGTAATCAGCAAATCAACCAAGCTGTATCAGGGATTAGCAAAAGCATTGCTTTGTTTGTTTGGGGTTCAAACCCACCATCTTTATCATAAGCATCATCATTCTACCTTTACAAGATTTTGATGAGGGATCATATCTGTAGCCATCGGGACATTCACATTCGAAGTCTCCTGGGATGTTCTTGCACGTGGCTGTGCCACAGATACTCGGCATTACAGAGCACTCATCCACATCTACGAATAAAATCAATATGTTAACATTTTGCGGTATCAAATAAATGCTTATTTGGTATCTGAATCATATTTTATATTTATATCAACAGCCTTGGAACAGCAAATAATAAATTTATCACCATGTTTTAGTTCCCTAAATATGATTTTTGCATGAATTCATGGAAAATTTTCCTGACGTTCCTTTATAGGAATGGAACAAAAATAATTTTTTATTTTTTTTAGTGATTTTCTTATCTACTAGAGAGAACTATAAAAACACATGAAAGAAGAGACTCTATTATATTCTTAATATTCTTTAAATATACTTCTAAATTTATATTTCTGAAATTGGTTGTAAATGTAGATTCATTTAATGCTTCACTACAAATATTTAACTAATGTGAACTCATCTGTTTTATCTTTTTACTTGGAAGTAGACAAATACCTAATTTTTTACCCATCTTGCCTACAGTAATCAATTAATTATTAACATTTAAGGTGGAACAGAATAAAGTCTAAAAGCATTTCTAAAACTTCACTTATACTAGTATCCTTTAGTATCTTTTAATATTCTAGAAATTTCAGATGCATTTGTTGTATTATACAGTATAGGGAGAAGCAAAAGATAGATTGCAAGGGGGCAGAGAGTTCCAAGCAAATAAAAACAAGTGAGAGACAGTTCTACATAGATGCAATTATTGCTCAGCGTTGTTCATGTAGGTCCAATGGAGACAGACAATGTTAAACAGGAAATACATTTCCAAGTTTGAAAATTGGCATGTTTATCTGGGCATATGAGCAGATGAAAATGAAGACATTGCTCTGTTTCAAATAACTCACTCCCAAATAATAAAATTAATCCCTGGAGTAAGGAAAATGTTTCTACATGCTAAGTATGTCAGTGCCAATGTTCCAAATGTGGATGGAATCATACAAGACTTACGTACATATTACTAATTACAGAAACCACCTAATACTTATAATCTCTAATAGTTCATAAAACCTAGTATAAATCCTCAGTTAATTAAAGAAGAGTTGAGTTTCATAAAGCTTTTTAAAAGTCCATATGATTAGAAGAAAATAAAAACACATTACTTAAATTCTTTGGCTTTAAACAGATTTGTAGGGAAATATATAACTCATAAGGCTTAGGTGCAACTTATTGACATGGTGGCTCTACAGCCACATCTACTGTCTGCTGAGGTTTTAGACTTTCATATCCAGTCAGTAACCGCCACCCCAATTCCCTGTCTCTCCACACTACAGCCAAGGCCCTTCTGTTAGAGGTTTCCACATATTTTTCTGTAAGTTCTGTGTTCTGATGCATATCTCACATATATCACTCTGTAAAGAAAGAGCGAATCGTATATGTTCTGATCTGCAGAAACATTCTGTTGGTTGTTTGGCAGCACTGAGAAATGCACCCAGGGCTTCCACATGCCAAGCGTGCACTCCACCAATGAACTGCATTCCCAACAAACAAACCAAGAATCAAACAAAAACCAAAAACTTATTCTTAATAAGTGTACATGCATGTATTGACTCAATGTGAATATGAAAAAATTGACAAAATTTGAATAAAGATATTATTAAAGTAGGAATATTAAAGAATATTAAAGTAAGAATGGGTACTGTCTGTATAATGTACATGGTATCCTGAATTATAATGTCTTTCTGTACCTGCTTTTCTAATGATGGCCTACTCTAATAGCCAAACTAAAACCTCTAAATAGACAGACAAGAGACTTGTGCAGTCACAAATTGGATAATGGCTTGGAAGAGACTGTTAGTAAATGCATTTCATTTCAGCTTCATTCCACAGCACTTTAAAGTCCACTGGAGTGAACTACATAATACTGAATATTGCCAAGCCAAGGGAAATTCCCTAAATTATGAATTCAAATGGGGGATTTTCTAAGAAAAAAAAAATATATAAAGGCTTACACAATGAAATGTCACACATAATCTACTGAATTTTTAACCTCTTAACTAAACAAGGGAGGAAGAAAGAAATCTTTCTTTTTTTAAGGGTTTCTGCTTCATAGAAAGATTTCACAGCAGGATCAGAATTCTGGCTCAAGCTATACATTCACCTAGCATGAATGTCTATAGATTTCTTACAGTAATTCAAGCAGTCCAATGACTCAGGATGTGCAAGGATTAAAAAGGAAAACTTTGGGAGACGAAGACTCATAGAGAAAGCCAAAAGAAATATACTAGATACATACAAAAAACTAACCTGACAGATAATTTAAATCCAAATTAAAAAAGAGTTAAGAGCAATGGTAGAATAGTTACATGTTAAGAGAATGAAAAACAGATTCTCCATCTTTCTCATAACCATGACTGGAAATGCAGTGCAAAATAATGGATTTATTTTGAAAATCAGAAAGATATTTCTGAAAAGCAAAGATAAGATATAATAGTGAGGTTATTAAGAGCTGCAGATTTCTTTGTGTAGCTGCTATTCCTCTTACGGAACAATAGAAGGAGAGTAAGTGATTCTGAGTACGGAACAATGGCTTTGCAAGGTCGGTAGCACCGAAGCCTCTATTTTTATGAAGCGCTTAAATTATCTTTATTTATAACTGAACGAATCCTTGAAATATGCACTTGGGCATATGCACACACAAGAAGAACATGAAATATTCATGTCATTGGTATCATAAACTAAGACAGAATCACACAGTATCACAAGGCTCCTAGACATAGAGGTATATCTACTGTAAGTACTTTCTGACCAGAGTGTTTCCACAGAACTTTCCGAGGGAAATTCTTCTACTGGCCTCACACAGTGAATGCATTTACATTCAGTTTCTGGGCTCTTACCTTTGCAGTCTTTCTTATTTGCAAGCATAGTAAAGCCAATTTTACAGGAGCAGTGGTAACTTCCAGGAGTGTTGTCACAAATCTGGCTGCAGCCTCCATTGACATTCAAGGGATTTTTACATTCATTTACATCTACAATGGAAAAATAAATTATTTAAAAAAAAAACAATACCTTCAGATAATTTGTCATGCAGCCATTCCATTTAATACATACGTACCAAACTGACACCTGTCTCCATGCCAGCCTGGTTTACAGATGCAAGTGAAGGCAGCTTGCCCATCTTTGCAGCTCAGATACCCATCTTCATTGCATGGCAGAGGGTCACACTGGTCTGGGATGGCTAAAGGAAACAGACCTCTGTTTAATTTTTACCTTGAGCAAGGAAAGTGAATAGCAGACCTGGAAACATACAGTTGCATGCCTGCAACCAATAGGGCTATGATGCATTCTTTCAAACAGTACTTGTTCGATAAAAATAGAGTGTAGCCTGGACGTGTAACTCAGTTGGTAGAGTTACTGTCTAGCATGTGCAAATTACTAGGTTTGATACCACCCACTGCATATACTTGATGGGGGTGGGTTCACGCCTGTGATCCCTGCACTCAGGAGGTGGAGAGGGAGATCATGAGTTGGATGAAGGTCATCTTTGGCTGGACAGCCAGTTCAAGACCAGACTGGCCTACATAAGACACTTTCTCAAAAAATAAATTTAAATATGGAAGAAATGAAAAAGTGAGAAATGGCTCAGACTGCCCTGAAACTTACTACATAGACCTGGTCGGCCTCAAACTCACAGAGATCTGCCTGCCTCTGCCTCCCAAGTGCTGGGATTAAAGGTGTGTACCACTGAGCCAGGAAAATACTTCACTTGATCTAAGCCTTAAGACAACTCCATGAGGAAGACAGACTAAGCAAATTATGCTCCGTGCGATGACAGAATTTGACAATTTCAACTTGAAGCAAGATGGAATAAAAGGGACCTTCTTGTCTTAAATAAGTAGAATCTTTATTAAAATGCATGAAATAGCAGTTTTCAAACACTGGAGAATGAGTTGCAGAAAAATATAAGAAAATGAGCTCAACTATCCAATGGTGGCCATTGTAGGACCTATATAAACTTCAGAGAATAAAAGCTGTTATCGCACACACATTTTCATATTAATATCGTCAGTGCCTGAAAGTTAAAAGAACGCACATAGCTCTCCTCTGACCTACCAGTTAACCATAACAATTGGGCATGTGATTATACAAGTCTAGCCAAAATAAAGATGCTAGAAATAAAATTTCTGACAGCCAATAACTTGAAGCCTACTATCACTGACCACCACTCAACTGAAACATTAGGAGAAACTTTCATTTTAAGTATAACAGATGCATTTACAATGGAAAATTATGCTTCTATATGCTGTTCAAAAATGCATTTCTGCTTGGCATAGCTCACTTTCAGGAGTTCACTTACTGGTTTTCAAACATTGGTTTATAACAGCACAGTGTTTTTTACTCACAAGACTTCTATGTTATTTTGTTTTGTTTTGTTTTTTCTTTTTTTCTATGTTGTTTTTAAACATCAGCTTACCATTGACACAGCTCCGGAGGTCAAAGTAGTAAGCATTAGCTGACTGCCTTGCAGCACTGAATGAGCCAACGCGGAACTCGCCCAAACAAGCTGTGAGAAAGAAAGATGTAATTGTATCACCGCAGCCTTAATCTGAACTCCACAGTAGAAATTACCCTAAAGCCAGGATACTTCCATTCCCATTGCTTTACAAGAGTTAGTACTAACAGACCACCCTAAAAGTTTGCACCTCCGCTAGACCTTCTCAGTTAAACTGAAGATGCTAAGAGCGCCAGCCTGGTAGCGCAGCAGCTTTAAGCTGATGCATTAACAAGATGGAGAAGATGGTCTTTTCTATGGTTCAAGTGCATGCTTTCCTCCTCCCTTGAGTAACAGTATTTTATCTAAAACACGCTTTGATGAATTGTAAATGTTAATGTTACATAGAAATGGATTGACAGATGTGAACAAAATACAACATTGGTAGTATGAGGAATAGATATGTTTTTAAAAGATATTTATTTAGTGTGTGTGTGTGTGTGTGTGTGTGTGTGTGTGTGTGTGTGTGTGTGTGCACATGCTCATGCATGCATCCTCCTGTACTAGAACGTATAGAGAACAGAGTTTAGGAGTCAGCTCTTTCCTCCTCATTTTTGAGGCAAGAGATCTTGTGGTTTCTGCTGCTGCACTAACTCTGAGCTTCTGCCAGTTGGTCTATCTCTGCCTCCCATCTCCCCCTGTGAGTGCTGGGATTGCAGACATGACCCAGCATGTCTCCCTGGGTTCTGGGCACTATATCATGTCATCAGGGTAGCATACAAGCTCTTTCACCTGCCCAGCTATCCAACTGACTCATGGATGCGCTGAAAGAAAAAAAGTGCTGGTTGCTCTCCATTGAAGGAATCACACAGTTAACGGTGACCTGTGGCCACACAGGACATGCACCTGGCATGTTCTTCATGTATCCTCTCAAGAGAAAAGACTACTGCTATTTAGACTGAATCAAAAGAAGGAGAACTTTTGAGCTTGATGTTTAAAGTTCAGGTTTTTTTTTTTTTTTTTTCCTCTTCGTGTATGATGGTGCTTTGTGCTGGGACATATTTGTAGGGATACTCTGGTGCAATTGAATAATTTAGTTCCAGAGTGTTCCTTCAACAACATCTGAAACTTATTCCTTGTCAGTATTGACATAATCTGCTAAAGTTAGGATAGGCAAATTCATTCTTTTGCTATGTAAACAGTTATGTTTCTCCCTTCATCACCAGCCACTGCACACAGAACCTTCTCTGCTTAGGTCTGAGAGCTGCCGGAACAGGTAGACAGAGATGAATTCAGAGAGATGACTTCAGAGGGCAGTGTGATACTATGTCACTTTATCGGAATAATAGCAACCATGGGCTCCTCACTGGAATTATAGCACCAGACATGTGCTTAATCCTGGGGAACAAGCACTCTGAGTCTTTGACAAAGACTTTCAGAACACACACCGGAAGAACAGAGCATGATGTAAACTTTCAACTCTGAAAACCCCAGTACCAAACATTCTTTTATCAGGTCCCTCGAGCGTCACAGAGACTGTCACCTTTGAATCCTCCTCCTGTGTGCATGCCTAGAGGTAACTATGTGGTTTCTAGCTTCAGTCCTACAGTCTGTGGTCTGCTTGAGTTTACTTTCTACACTCGAGACTGATCTTTTTCTGAGAGAAGTTTTTGCTTTCTTAACATCGTTTGTTGATTCACTCGTTATTTTACCTTCCAGAGAGCATAGGACTGCTCAGACTATTGAACTTTGGCTTCTATTGAAGCCTATCTGAAAACTAGCCCTGTTCAAAAATTCATCAGGTTTCTGAAGTAGCCTGCTTTGCAATGGCTTACTTAGCCTTTCCTTCGTAAGGTTTGGACAACTACTGTGTGAATAAAGCCTTTGACATCACCTGGAACACCGTATGCTAACTTCTTGTCTTCCTCACAGTCATGGAAGTTAATCTTTCAGTCCTGAATAGATAATTCTGATATGAAGCACAGCGTTCTGTAGTAAAGCCATAAGACCTTCCTTGAGTTTTATTGGAAGGCCATTGGGATTTCTTAGCAGCAGTTTGATTTTGCCTTATGACGAGTTCTTCATGCCAAAATGTTCACGCAGTGGTTTCTCAACCTTCCTAATGCTGAGACCCTTTAATACAGTTCCTTTTGTTGGGCTGACCCTCCACTGTAAAATTATTTTCATTACTATTTCATAGCTGTAATTTTGCTGTTACAAATCATAAAGCAAAGATCTGTGTTTTCCAATAGTCTTAGACAACCCCTGTGAAAGGGTCATTCCACTTTGAAATGGGTCGATTCCCACAGGTTGAGAACTGCTGTGTTAAAGGACCACACAATGTTCCCTAACCATTTTACTTCTGCTATGCTGTCTTTGTAGAATAAATTTACAGATTGGTTCGTAATATCCTGTCAGTGTTTAACTTCTATTTGTTGTGAGCTTTTCTGTTTTCCTGAGACATCAGGTTTTTGTACTATGCAGAATGCCTTGCAATAAAGCATAAATGTGCACTATGCTTTGGACAAGAGTGTATAGTGTACATAGATAGATGTAACTGTGTCAAGAACACAGAGGTGATAGTGGGATTCGCTGTTGTTACTGAGCATATCTTCAAACCATCTAGATACTGAAGCTCTGGATGAAAGGGAATTCTTCCCTGAGATGTTACAGGGTGTGCATTAGATAAGCTTTATTTATTTTACTTATTTTTAGTTTTACGACTTCTTTTTACTTTTTAAATGATGTGTATGTATGTGTATCTTTGTGTGGGAATGTATAGTTGTCTGTGGAGGATTTATAAGGACCAGATTCCCTAAAACCTGAACTGAACTCAGGTCCTTTGCAAGAGCAATTTATGCTCCTAACTTCTGAGTCATCTCTCCAACCCTCTACTTACCCCATGTAGTGTAAATTGGCTTTGAACTCATGATCCTCCTGCCTCAGCCTCATCAATACTGAGTGATTCCAGGCATGTGATCACTATACCTGTCCTAAACCTAAACTTTCCATTTCTGATAAGATACCAAGAGAATACACTCATTTGCTGTACTGGTTTGTGGATCAAAAACATTTTCTACACTATCCATCCTAAAAGAAATGAACTGGCTGGGTTATGTTCCCATTCTTTGTCAAGTCTTCCTTTGCCATTACCATTAGCATCTCTCAAAACTAGCTTTTGGTTGTAGCACATTTATCTTTCTGAACAATTTATAAGCCAGCTTGCAATAAACAACAGAGTAATGAAAAAATAAGGTTATAAATGCTTTTTTCTGTGGGGAAGAACCTTGGTCTGAAAACGACAACAACAAAAGACATGGGATTAGAAGGGAAATCTCCTGTCACATAAATCTCTTTGTTTGTTATAGCAAAGAAAGTTTCAAGCCTGCAGCCCAGATGAGAGCCTGACTTACGGAGCATGAACAGCTTATGTAATCAATAGGAGTCAATGTTTCTGGTTGCTGCAGGCAACTTCCAGGTCTTCTAGTGTTGCAATAGAGACTAGCACAATAATATTTGTGTAATTCCTTAATATCACAGAATGGTTGAGCCATTCCTTTTGTTCCTGACTACAAAACTATAACAGTAATGACTTGAATGGCTAGCAAACTAAGAAATAACACATGACATAAAGGAGATGAAATACTTAGAGATTTTAATGTTATTAACATTTCTACAAACATATGTCCTAACTGACATCAAAGAAATGGCATGTATTGCTTCTTTGCTCAGATACTCAATATTTAGTTACCTTTTGCAGAATAGCAAGACATCCTCAAAGTCACTAGTTTAACTAGTATCTATTTGGATTTGATTTGGGGGTCAAATATCTGAGAAGCAATTAATTCACCAAACGAAAGATGTCTGTGGCATGTAGAGTCAGCCGGAGAGCAATGGATTCCAAGGTAATCCATTCCAAGGTGAGCCATGACAGCTCATGCTGTCTGACACCCCACTTCTATTGGTTTATAAAATGTTATATGTCAGAGTCTATTCATGTGACAGAGTTTTCTTCACCATGCTGGTCTTAAAGTGGCCCTTATTCCATAGCAGCTAGCATCCAAGGAAAATGCAGAAACTGCAAGGCCTTGTAAGGGATACTGTACTGATGCCACCATGCATGATGTAAGCAGTTCCAGGATCCACTCATGGGCGTGTGGGCAGGGAAGATAGCATCTACCTCCTGATAAGGGAGTGGGAAAATGACACATCAGAGAGTATGAGGAGCAGGAGACCCTTCTGTGTCATCTTTGGAAAACGAAGTCCATCACTGAGAGATGGAAAGGCCCACGGGAAGTCCCTCTAGGCTTCAAATTTCCTGTTGCAACAGTGAACTACAAGCCTTTTCAACGCATAAATTTTGCTTTTATCAGTCATCTTTGCTGTTTTCCATTTCATCCACCTCTATTCATATTTTGTCTTGCTATTTGGAGCTTACTCTACTGTGCTTTTTGATTTTTTTCATTTGAACGCTTTTTCAAGCTTTACTATTTGCCTTCTCACCACTACCTCAGCACTTAGTGTCTCTTACCAGACTTCAGGCTACTTCTTGTTTTAGGGTATTCTTAACATTATAATGTGTCTAGATTCCTAATGTTTCTCTAGAGGTAATTTGAAAAGATGAAGTAAGAAGTTTGGATGAAGCCGGGCAGTGGTGGTGCAAGCCTTTAATCCCAGCACTTGGGAGGCAGAGGCAGGCAGATTTCTGAGTTCGAGGCCAGCCTGGTCTACAGAGTGAGTTCCAGGACAGCCAGGGCTACACAGAGAAACCCAGTCTCGAAAAACCAAAAAAAAAAAAAAAAAAAAAAAAAAAAAGTTTGGATGAATTCACTAGCTTGGCAGAACCTGCAAGCTAAAGTGCTTTGGTTTGTTTACCTGTTTGGTTTGTTTGATGTGTGTGTGTGTGTTTTAGGAATTAAACCTAAATTCTTATGCATATCAGGAAAGTACTCTACCAATGTGCTACATCTCCAGCCCTAAAGAATGATTTCTAATATTTACATATGGGCTCACAGTTTACTATTCTCCAGAAAATGTATTCTCTATGAACAATGCCATTTAATTTTCCAATGCCTATATAGATTTAAACTTATTAATCCCATTTCCACAGGAAAAAAGGGAGTGCTTTAAAAAAAAAAAAAAGAGAGAATTTAAGTTATAATGATATCCTGGGGTTATAACTCGGTGGCAACGTTGCAAACTACCTTGTACAAGGACTGAGTTCAATCTCTAAAAGTTCATAAAAAGTTTATAAACTTGATTTTATACATTTATATATAGACACATATTTGTATCATAAACTTCATTTTCAAAGTTCTTTGTAGCCATTATGTTTTCATTTCTTGAAACAAACTAATGACATCAATTGTTTCCATCTGTGTGATAAATGCCAGTAAGCCCAGGGTATTTCTATTCTAAATTGCATGTTCTAAGGGCAGCAGATGGCAAGAGTAACTTCATGAAGTGCTTTATATGGCCCCAAAATTTTAAGTCTAGACACTAAAAAATATTGACATCTGTGGTCTAATGTACTGAATAACTTTCTCTTCTTTTAAGGACAACCCAGTATAAATTGTGGGTAATTAAATTACTATTATGTTCATAATGAATGGAAGTATACATTGTATTTTTCTAACAAGGACCATAGCCCCTCTGCACATCCAACAACAGAACACCTAACTTTCATAAGGGATCTTTTTTCTCTTTCAACAGTGAAATGCACCACTTTCACATACAAAACAAAATATAAAATTTCAATCAAAAGCATTTTTATTCCACCTAATGGATTAAATAATAACACCCTCCATTGGAAGAAAGATTGACAATAAATCTATTATCTATCTCCTTAACAGTCTAAGAAATCTACAGTTAGAAAGCCTAGTGATATTCTGCATATAATAAACATAAACCCCTGCAAGTAGTTAAAACAACAAGAAAAGCAAAAGTGAAACCATGTTGCCAGCTAAGAGTTATTCTGAAACTGGAAAACACATCTCAGATTCCAAGTTTTGTTTGTATTTTAGTCTTCTACCATGCTGCCAAGGTAGTCATGGAAAGAGAAGAGAAAGTTGGATGGATTCAGAAAAAAATGAGAAGAGATAAAAGGAGAAAATTGTTATTCAAGGAACCGCTCCCAAATTCATAATTCTATATTAAAACACTATTCATATTTTTCAAATGTACTGTGATCAAAAAATGTATATACATTTAGAAATGTATAACATTCAGATGGTTGCTCCTGCATACATACCACCCTCATTACATGGCCTCAATAAGCAAGGTTAATATAACCTTATAATGTTAGTAGCTTAGTAGTGTCTCATTTTATTATGAAACATCTAAATTTCCTTCTAAATATGAGAGCCTGGGATAGTCTTGATAACTTATCTTCTCTCAATTACTTCCACAACATAAATTCTTGGCTTCTGTTTTGGAAAGTGGTGACTCATATTGTTTACAAAAGTAGATTCTTTTCCTGGGTGAATGTTTTTATCCATTCTCTACCCTTTAGAATGTAAAAGCAACGGGTTTTACAAAACCTTGTTGCACTTCATATTTGTAGACACAAATAACAGCACCTCCCAATTCCTGTTCATGGTGTACTATCGAAAGAAGACATTTAACACTGGTCTTAGGAGCTAGAGAAGGAGAAAGGACTTGGCCTTACCACCCTGCATGTATCCCATCTCATCTGATCACGGAAGTTAAGAAGGATCCAGCGTGGGTAAAACTTGGAAGGAAGAAAGGAAGAGAAAGAAGCAAACAGAAATTGCACATCAGGGGAGAAAAATGAAGAGGACAAAAAGAAATACATGTTATTAAGTGTTTTGGAATCTTGGTGAAAACCCACCTAGAGAGGTGACAAATGGGTTCATAGACGTTAAAAAGCTAAGGTCTTGCTGTGCTCTACAGAGAGCTGTCATAGAACAGATTGATGTCTGACAGTGTTGAAAGGATGAACTACAGAGTTGTACAGTATCGTCAAGTCACCCAGCAGGTGCCACAAATAAAGGATACTAACCATCATGTACCCTAAAAACTCTGAAGAGCAGTCATGGACCTGTTTCAGAAAGATCTTGTATCCAGTGGTCGTGAACTTTTAACCTACTAATTATTCTAAAAGATAAATACAAATCAATGCCAATTTTTGTATTTTTCCCTTAAGGTTCAAAGTATAAATATTCTTCTCAAAATGTCTCTGGAATTGCTCCAAGAGTACACAGAATAATATATAAAAATAAATAAAACATATAAAGTAACCATACTCAAATTCCAAGAGTAATGAGTTTAATGGCTTAATCATTTTTAAGACTATATTAATAATAATATCAGAGTTCATTTCTATGTTTTCCCAAAAGATTTCCTTTCTATTTCTAGTTGCCTAGAGGTAATAGGGTGAAACCAAGTGTAGATAAGAAGTATTCTGAAAGAAAAGGTGGGAAAAGGGGTATAACTCTATTGTAAACATGGAGAATCATATGAGAAACAAATGCAGAAATTAGAAACCCTAATATTTGAAAGCAGAAATGACATTCACAATTAATATTAATATGAAACATTTCTATGTTTGCTTTAAGAAAACAAGCTTTGTACTTTGAAGTAGCATTTAATTGAAGTCATGTAACATATATGAGTGTCTAAATATTACCACATTGAGAGCCCAAAATCCTTAACAGCATGAATAGGAGACTGTGAATGACTGCTACAAATGGGTGAGTGATAACTGTGTACATCACAGTATTTGATGAGCTTAGATATCTTTCATTTGTGAAAGACAGCCATGAAAACATAGTTGTACATAATGTCTGGGTGTCTGAAGATAATTGGCATCAGCCTAAAGATATTTTAGCAGAAATACACGGAAAACTAACAGTGACAGTTTAACATAGTAAAAAGACATTCCAAATCTGTCGATATGACTTTAAATACAAGAGCATCATAGTCCTTACATTTTCTCAAGGATGATAAGTTAGTATTGGATGGGTATATGGGGAGAAAGTGAGGTTTGAACATATCTTAAATTCCCTTCAATTTCCAAATTTTTATGCTTCAGATACTTAAAACTTACCTAAATATTTTGGATAAAAATAATCCTAGAAAAAAAAAAATAGATATATTAGCAAACCCAAATTTCATCAGAGTTAAAGATTAGTGTGTTTTCACATTCTAATTTTTCTATATGAAAAATACTTCAAGAAAAGATAGATAACCAATACTTGACACATAGGCTTAAAATACCACTAAATAATTAAATAACATTTTAAAGCACCTGATTTGAAAAGGTTGTACTTAAGGTGATAAATATATGCCCTCTTGTATAAGTAATTTTTTAATGGTGATTAAACATCCATGTGGTATGCTTTCCTGTGTGTTGAACATGGTACATTTTTCTGTGTGTTGACAAGGTCTCTCTGCATAGCCCTGGCTATCCTGGAACTCACTATGTAGATCATGTTCACCTCAAAATCAAGAGATCCACATGCCCCTTCCTCCTGAGTGCTGAGATTAAAGGTGTATGCCACCACATCTGCCTTCATTTGATACACTTTTATATCATTATGATTATCTACACTGAGGTCACAGTGAAACAATTTGAAGGGAACTAAATTGAACACTTACCTTATTTTCATCTAATGCACATGCAACACCTTCCTTATAAACTGGTGGGTACCAACAGCAGTTATCACAAGGTGGACAAGGGAATGTATTTTTATGAACATGGAACATGTGATAAATTTCTGACAGTAAACTCAGAAGATATCTCATATGTAGCATAAATAACACAAGAATATTTCGTGCAGAACCAAAATGTCTGCATTCAAAAATATTCAAAGTTCTGGTTGAGTCAACATGGAACATGGCTTTTTCCAATTCAAAGTCCTGACGTTTTCCTCCTATTACATACAAACCTGCAGAACAGGTTTCTACTAGATTATGAGAAAGGGTTTGACACTGAAGCATTCAGACAACACTGGTGTTTATGGCAGAAGCAAAGGCAAACAATAAAGAGCAACAAATGAGGTTCAAGAATTTGTACTATGCTAATGACCAGAATACATTAGAGACGGTGAAGAGTTGAACAAGAGAGTAAACACTGGAATATGGACTAAGGGTATGAGGGATATGGAGAGGGAGTAGGTGGAGTGTCAATAAACCAGTGTTGATGAAGAAACATGAATGAGTCTTCCTTCTCCGTCTTCTTCCCTCTTCCTTTCTTTGTTCTGTCTCCCTTTCCAATTCCTCTTTGAAGTCTGACCTCAGAACGTATGTACAATGCAGAAATATACAGTCAAGTATTTATGGATGACATAATCATGTGACATGAAGGCTCAAAGTATTCTACCAAAGCCATTGAGTAGATGTGGTAGATAGGCAAAATAAAATGGAGGACTTGATCATTATTGGACGGAAGTGGTGTGTTGGGCTTTATTGTATTATTCTCTCTACTTTTTAAATTTTTTTCATAGTAGAAAGGCATATATGTATTTATCTAATATATGCCACAATCTCTGTAAAAGTAGATACACATTCCTTTTAATACAAAAATGTAAAACATGAAAAAATATATGTATATATGCTATGCAGTAAGGAAGTTTGCTACACAGTAAGGAAGTTTACTACATTGTATGGGATAGACAATTTTGTATTACTACTATTTGTGCTGGCTAATTTTATATCAACTTGACACAAGTGAGAGAATCATCTGTGAGAGAGTCTCAATTGAGAAAATGCTTCTATAAGATAGAGTTGTGAGCAGACCTATAGGGCATTTTCTTAATTAGTGATTGATGGAGGAGAGTCCAGCCCCTTGTAGGTGATGGTATCCTTGGGATAGTGGTCCTGGATTCTATAACAAAGCTAGCTAAGCAAGCCATGAGGAGCAGGCCAGTAAGCAGTACTTCTCCATGCCTCTGCATTAGCTCCTGCCTCTTGGTTCCCACCTGGTTTGGATTCCTGTTTCATCTTCCCTCAATGAACCTTAATTCAAGATATGTGAGCCAAAGAAACCCTTTAATCTCCACCTTGCTTTTGCTCTTGGTGTTTTTTTCACACCTTGATCCCACTTGTAAGTAAATTAAAAATGAATTTTTGGATATTTGCAGAAAATTTCTTCTTTAAACCTATCAGAACATGGAGAGAGATAAAAGGGCTACAAGAACAGTCACAGAGAACGCCAGTGGCTACAGTTTGGGACAGATTTTCGAACTATGGACTAAGTGTTCTTGGTCGTTATCACTCAGCTATTGTCATGAAGCTGGGAGCTGAAGGAGAGGCACAAGCAGACCCTTCTACATGTCTTCTCCCTCTTTTCTCCAAATTATGTAACTAGTCTCAGGAAAAATATCTGAGGAAACCCTTAAGGGTATGAGCTTTAAACTCTAAAGGTAAAGCTTATACCACTTCTTGGAGGTATTAGCGCTATTTCTGCTAGCTACAAGCATGCTACAGAACACTTTCTCCTAAAACACAGAATGGGCAATAAGTCCCATATTGCTGTGTGACATTTAAGTCTTTATGATTATATTTGAAGGAGGTGAGGTGAATAACTTGTAATTTTTCATACACTGAAGATTACTGCTGATATCAGTAGCCTAGGGAAACTTTCCAAAGATTATAAAGTATACTTAGCATACATGACACTGTAATAATTAGTGTCAGTTAGATGGCCCCATTTCTAGAACCTTCTAAAGATAAATGGTGACACTGTGCACAGTGGTACATACCAACCTATAATCCCAGTATTTGGGAGGCTGAAGCAGAGGCAAGAAGAGAGTGAGTTTCAGGGTAGTTGGGACTACAAGTAAGAGACTATCACAAATGCAAGCAATCAACCAAAACAACAACAACAAAAAAAACCCGAGAAGCACAGTGGTGATAGAAATACCCACGGTCACTTACACTTCACACACATCTTCTCTTGAGACCTCGATACTATTAAATTTGGGTTAGGATAAAATCGTTACAAATCACAAAGTCAACACTAGTTGTTGACAATGAGACTTAGGGGAAATCTAGTTAGGCCAGAGCATTTGTCATTGGCAGTCCTCCTGAAATGACAGGGCAACACATAGAAAGTGGAAAACAGAATCATTAGCTTTCAAATGGAGCCAAGGCAATGTTCAAGCTGTAACTGTATATGTAGGTGGATGGACTCAACAGTTTCCATGAATTCTTACCGTTTCAGCATTGTTTTCAAAGACTTCCCTGGCTTCCTCCTTATTGCAGAGTTCTTCAATGCACTCTCTTTCAAGGTTGCCCTGTTTAGCTTCTTCCATCATGGCATTTGCACGGCGCTTCCTCACCAGGACTTGTGAAGCACGTTCTTTTGACAAGACTGTGGAAATGCAAACTTAGATAAATAAAAATTTTCATTTTTCCTGTAAGATGTATTATCTTATTAAACAATACAAGCTGAAATGATTTTCTGCCTATGAAAATGTAAGATATTTAAAATTGATAGACAGGATCTCAGAAAATGTGCAGATACATAAGCTCTTTGGTTAACAACTCAAGGAGGAGATTCAGCTCATGCCAGTTTATCCAGCTAACTACAGTTGTTTTATATGATCTATACAAATCGTCCAATCATACTTGAGACCCATCCACTAGATGATAGTCAATGTTTTCCTTAACTGTGGCTGTGCCATGCTAAAATGAGTTGTCAAACATCTATGACACCAAGAGTAACAAACTTTTTCAATTTTAGTGAAAAACATTTGGAATCTCTATGGAGATGGAGAAATACTGACATGAAAGCCAATCAGTCATGTGAGAGCTGACAGGGAAAGGAAAAAATATAGGGAAAAAGGAAGTTTGCTAAGCCCACACTATAGGAGACAAAGAGAAATTTAAAGTAACTTCGGTTACACAAAAGTTTTAAACAGATGAATAACAACAAAACAGTATAACCAACTTCAATATTAAGTTTGAAGGAAACAAATTACAACCACAGTTTTTAAGTCATTTTTGCAAATCAAAAAAAAAAAAAAAAAAAGCCAATAAAGGAATATTTGCCAGGTTGTATACAAAAATCACTCAATATGAACAACTAAAGAAAATAATATAAATATCATTATAAGAGTAAAAAAGTAGAAACACTACAGAAATGTGAGGAAAAATAGATTTAAAATTAAAATAAGCTGTAATACCTGTACTGAGGAATAAAATAGAACTTTGAAAAGAAAGTACTCTTGGGTAACTCCCTCAAACATGAAAATTAAAATATAAATTTTAGAATGCTATTCCCTCAGCATAAAGTTTATATATACACGCATACAGCAGCCCAAATTGCAAATATGTAAATATTATATGGTCAAATATATAGAAAAAATTGAAAATATTCTTAAACCACAAGTACCAATTATATTTGAAGAAAATAAAGAAAATGTGAACTTTTATATAATATTAATATGTAGACTGGACAATAGTTTTTAGTCAAAAAATTTTAAAGCATATAAAATTTACATTTTTATATTTCATGCATTAATAATTCTGTTTACTATGAAGAACAGCAAATCTATAAACAGATGGGTTTATTTTATGTCTGTCATGATTATAATAAACAATATATACTCAAAAGCTTGACAAAACAAGGGGGGGAAAGGAAAAGGACTGATTGATAAAAAGAGTCGACAGGAACCACTGAAACACTTTCTTTTTAAAAAAAAAAAAAAGAAGAAATCGAAGGAGATCTCAGAAAATGGAAAGATCTCCCATGCTCATGGATTGGAAGGATTAATATAGTAAAAATGGCTATCTTGTCGAAAGCAATCTACAGATTTAATGCAATCCCTATCAAAATTCCCACTCAATTCTTTACAGAGATAGAAAGAGCAATCTTAAAATTCATTTGGAATAACAAAAAACCCAGGATAGCGAAAACTACACTCAACAATAAAAGAACTTCGGGGGGAATCTCCATCCCCGATTTCAAGCTGTACTACAAAGCAATAGTGATAAAAACGGCATGGTATTGGAACAGAGACAGTCAGGAGGATCAATGATAGAATAGAAGACCCAGAAATGAACCCCCATACCTATGGTCACTTGATCTTCGACAAAGGAGCTCAAACTATCCAGTGGAAAAAAGACAGCATTTTCAACAAATGGTGCTGGTCCAACTGGAGGTCAACTTGTAGAAGAATGCAAATTGATCCATACTTATCTCCTTGTACAAAGCTCAATTCCAAGTGGATCAAGGACCTCCACATAAAACCAGCTACACTGAAACTAATAGAAGAGAAAATAGGGAAAAGCCTTGATCATATGGGCACAGGGGAAAAGTTCCTGAACAGAACACCAATGGCGTATGCTCTAAGATCAAGAATTGACAAATGGGATCTCATAAAACTGCAAAGCTTCTGTAAAGCAAAGGATACGGTCAACAGGACAAAGCGGGAACCAACAGACTGGGAAAAGATCTTCACCAACCTTACATCTGATAGAGGGCTAATATCCAAGGTATACAAAGAACTGAAGAAACTAGATTCCAGACCATCAAATAACCCTATTAAAAAATGGGGTAGAGAGTTGAACAAAGAACTCTCAACTGAGGAAACTCGAATGATTGAGAAACATCTAAAGAAGTGCTCAGCATCCCTAGTCATCAGGGAAATGCAAATGAAAACAACACTGAGATTCCACCTCACACCAGTCAGATTGGCTAAGATCCAAAACACAGGTGACAGCAGATGTTGGCGAGGATGTGGAGAAAGAGGAACACTCCTCCATTGTTGGTGGGATTGCAAGCTGGTACAACCACTATGGAAAGCAGTCTGGCGATACCTCAGAAAATTGAACATGGTGTTACCTGAGGACCCAGCTATACCCCTCCTGGGTATATACCCAGAAGATATTTCAATATGCAACAGGGCCTCATGCTCCACTATGTTTATAGCGGCCTTATTCATAATAGCCAGAAGCTGGAAAGAACCCAGATGTCCTTCAACAAAAGAATGGATACAGAAAATGTGGTACATTTACACAATGGAGTACTACTCAGCCATTAAAAATAATGAGCTCATGAAATTCTTAGACAAATGGATGGAGCTAGAAAATATCATCCTGAGTGAGATGACCCAATCACAAAAGAACACACATGGTATGCACTCACTGATAAGCGGATATTAGCCCCAAAACACACAATACCTAAGATGCAAAGCATAAACCTCATGAAACTCAAGAAGAAGGAGGAAGACCAAAGTGAGGGTGCTTTTGTCCTTTTTAGAACGAGTATCAAAAGATTCAACCAGAGCTCCCAGGATCTAAACCTCCAGCCTGAGAACAGACAGGGGCAAGCTGTCCTCTGAGAGGCTCTAACCAGCAGCTGACTCAGACAGATACAGACATCCAGAGCCAAACAATGGATGGAGCTTGAGGACTCTTAAATAAGAATAGGTGGAAGGATTGTGGGCCCTAAGGAGATAGGAACTGCACAGGAAGATCAACAGAGTAAACGAACCTGAACCCTAGGAGCTCTCAGAGACTGAATCACCAACCGTGGAGCATACCTAGTCTACACAGATCTACCTCCATGGGCTGAACCTAGTCCTCCCTGCACATATGTTGTAAATGTGCAGCTTGGTTTTCATGTAGGTCTCAAACATCTGGAGTGGGGGCTATCCCAAAACATGCAGCCTGTATATGGAGTATGGTCTTCTAAAAAAAAAAAAAAAAAAAAAAAAAAACAGTTGTTCAATTATTCATGGAATATTATTTTTTTATATCTCTTGTATTCAGTTTGCAACTACTTCATTGAGAATTTTTGTATGTATGTTCATGAGGGATACTGGACTATAACTTATATATTTTTGTTGGGTTTACACTTGATTTCACTATTCAATATTATTTGCTTTGTGAAGGAAAAAAAAAATTTTTTTTTGTTTTGCTTTTTGTTTTTTGGAGACAAGGTTTCTCTGTGTAGCCCTGGCTGTCCTGGAACTCATTCTATAGACCAGGCCAGCCTCGAACTCAGAAATCTGCCTGCCTCTACCACCCAAGTGCTGGGATTAAAGGCATGTGCCACCACTGCCCAGCCCGAAACTCTTTCAATATTGAAATAAGTCAGGGGAATAGTAGGGAATACACAATCTGATTGGGAGAGGTAAAAAGAGGGGGACCTCTGATTTGGGATAGGAGAGTGAGACAAATACAGAAGAGATAAACAATAAGGATATCTGAAAAAGTCATAAGTAATCATATTATTAACTACCTATCTAAAACTATTATAGTACTTAAAACCATATAACAAATTAAAAATTATATTACATATATATATTTTAAGGAAATTTACTTATCTGGGCTGCCAAAACTCCTCCCAAGAGCCAAAGACTAACAACAACAGTAACAAAAGAACACCTGGTGTCAGAAGCCCTTCTTTGAACTGTTGGTCAGGGTTGTCCAGGAAACTCGAATAACATTAGAGGCTCTTGGTATGGCCTTTGCTTGCTCCCCAGAGGTGGAAGTCCCTAGTACTGAAGACACCATGATTGATGCACAGGGCCCAGAGATTTCTGAACTGGAACTGACATGAATTCCTCATCTCTGACGACTTGCTTTTATGATACCAGAAGGTGCTGTGCAATCTTCCAAAGGAGGGAAGGAACAACAGTCCTACCCAACTATGATGCCTATGAACCACAACAAACACCACCATGGCAGGATAACCCTAAGAGTGGACTAGTGACAAACATACCTTTGCACCAACCAACAGCTCTCTAACTAGACTCCTTCAACAAGACAGAAACAAAATATGTTTCTGGAAACCCATTACCCAGGGCTATCAAAGTCATGGATCTTAGAAGAGAGCCTACAACCACCACTTAACTAAACCAGCATAGTCCATAACTACATTCTAAATATTTGTCCTTATGCATACAAGATAGTCTTCACCCCTCATCAAAGAAACTCCTCGTTGCAACACAGAGAGACTATTACGGGAAACCACAACTAATCAAAATGTAGACATGTGGAACCTGGTACCAATGGATACACCAAACAAACAACTTCAGCACCCAAGACTCCCAGAACGTTGTGAAAGATGGCGTGCAAAGATTGTAAAAGCCAGAGGAGCAGAGAGGAGCAGAGAGGAGCAGAGACTTTGCTGTGAGATTGTGTCTCTTAGCAATGTCGGAAAATACATGAATAAAGTCTCATCAACATGCCTGCCTAAACATGAACCCAACAAGGACAGTAATAGCCATGCCAAAGTAGACAGGGGAAAACCCAGGAGACATCAACCCTCCATAAAGAACTACAGTCGGTGGGGGGAGGGATATTCGAGGGTGGGGAGGGTGGGGAGGTGAGGTACGGGGGAGGGTGAGTGGGGGTACACCAACGTGGAGGCAGGAGGAGGGGGGAAGGGATAGTGAGTTCCTGGGAGGGAGGGGGGGAAATGGGGTAAGGAGAGAACATCTGAAATGTAAATAAAATTTCCAATTAAAAAAAACAACTACAGTCAACTAAAGAGTGCTGAGACTGATAAAAACAAAACAAAACAAAAAACCCCTCTACCTCCTCAAAGAGCACACTAATTGGTTATCCAATAATCCAATATAGTCAGCACTGGAAAAATGCATACAAGTAACATTATACAGACCAAACTGGTTATACTTAAGAGTATATAGATATATACATGCAATAATATTTAATAAAAAGAGGTGTTGTGAATTTGAAAGAGAAGGATATATGGGAGAGTTTGAAGGGATGAAACAAGGGGAAATTATTTTTTATATTACAATCTCACAAAACAGAAAATGTTAAAAATAACTGAAATAAGTAATACTGCTTTAGATCGCTTACTTTCTGAAACAGAAATGTGATGGCTAAGTAAATAGTTTGAGTTGTATTTATAACTCTTATCTCTGGCCATTTCGTCACTGCTCATTAAAAGATAAAGACTCAAACAAGGCTCTGTGTGCATAAAGAATAACAATGAACACGCTACTTGCCAAGTGGATTACTGACTGATAAATGGTAGCACTGTCAATAATGCCTGTCTTACATGAGCAGCCATTTCACTACTTGGAAATGTTTAACAATGCTACTTTGTAATGCATATAGCGAAAAGGTCGAATTTCTGAACTTCAAAGCAAATATGTAATTCAGTCTGAGGAAAATGATAACATAAACAGTAAAAATATTGGCTCAATAACAACAACAAAGACAACAATCAAACACATTTTTAAATGACATATTCACTTTCCAGCAATTCTTCCATTAAAAATACTAAATTTATGCTTGTAGACAGGAGTCTTGTATGGTTTTCTTCTGAGACGCTCCACCCAGCAGCTGATTCAGACAGATGCAGACACTCACAGCCAAACAGTGGATGGAGTTGGGGACTCTTATGGAAGAATAGGAGGAAGTATTGAAGCCCATAAGGGGACAGGAACTCTACAGGAAGCTCAACAGAGTCAACTAACCTGGACCCTTGGGGCTCTCAGAGACTGAACCTCAACCAAAGAGCATACATAGGCTGGACCTAGGCCTCCCCACACATATGCAGCAGATGTGCAACTTGATCTTCATGTGAGTCCCGAACAACTGGAGCAGGAGCTATCCCAAAAGCTGTTGCCTATATGTGGGATATGCTATTCTAGCTGGGCTGCCTTGTCTGGCCCCAATGGGAGAAGAAGTATCTAGTCTCACAGAGACTTGAAGTGTCAGGGTGGAAAGATACTCAAGGGGGACCCTACCTGCTCCCAGGAAAAGGTGAGGAGGGCTGGGAGGAAGGATTGTGCGAAGGGGTGACTGGGAGAAGGAGCAGTGAGTAGGATGTAAAGTGAATAAATAAATAAATAAATAAATAAATAAATAAATAAATAAATGTAAACAAAATATAAAAAGGAATACTAAACTTGTGGGGCATCCAATAAGAGCTCAGAAGGTAAAAGCACCTATATGGAAGTCTGTTTATGTGTTTTGGCCCACCAACAATCTACAGGAAGGTAGTAGGAGAGAACTTCCAAAAAGCCTTTGGCCTCCATACACATATCATAAACAGTCACATGTACACGCAATTATAATAATTTTTTTTAAAGGAATACTGATATTGGGTTCAGGGAATCTCTCAGAAGAGAGGGGCAGAACCGATTTACAAGAATAACCTTGGGGAGAAGGGCTGTAAAGGGCTGTCTCAGGAGCACGGCATGACCAAGGCATCCAAGAATTTACAGCGGAGATAGTCATCTATGTAAAATATTGTTCTACATGACAATCCAAGGGAACAACTGCCAACTTCAGCTATGCTCTCTTGCAAAAATTATCACAGCTGGGTTTGTTGACTATAGAGGAGCTTGAAGTATTTCCATAACCTGCTGTATGTAACTCTGTTCAAATTGCACTTGGCCTTGGGAAAGAACTAGAGTATACAGGTCACAACCACTGGGGAAGATATTGGAGCCCCACCTTTGAGGCTATAGAAAAGCCATTATCCAAGTTGGGTAAATCATTTTAGGGAAAACACATTACTACAGGTACTGTGCTCTGTCAGTGAGGATGATAAACTCATTGGTTCTCCCTCGTGAACTTTGGTCAAATCGTGCCTCAGTTTATCCCTGGGACCTTAGGAAGATGACGAATAGACACTGTTTAGGTCTTCCAGAAATAAAGAATTTTTGCAACAGTTCTAAACCTTATTCGGTGAGAGATGCAATGGGGCTCATTGGACCATGCTGACCAGAAGAGGCTTTAACAGCCACTAGGAAGAGGAAGTCACTGTCTTCTATGCTGAAGCCACTGGTGATGGTTCAGTACATTGGTCCTCACTCTTTCTCACAAGGAGCAGCCCAAGGTAAACCCAGCCGGGGATGAAGGGAAAGGAAAGACAGCAAAGTGAAATGGACAGTTGCTGGGAGGAAGGGGGGTTTGGGAAGTGGGAATGGATTAAGAGATGGTGAGGGACAAGTATAACCAAATGTCTTACGTATATATATGAAACTGTGAACGAATACATGCACTTAAAAACATTAAGTTCAGCCATGAAGACTTCGACGTTAATATTTAAAGAAATCCGTGGTTAAAGTATTTTGAGCATCCTCAAAGTCTTTCCATCCAAAACCTACTCAATAGTCAGGAGGAGGTGACAGACAAGTGGAGGAACATCCAAATTCTAGAATGGCTCATCGTCTACAGCTTTTCCACCTTGACACCTTGTCTGTATCTATTCCTTCTTCCAAGCCTGCTTTTCTTTTAGGGTTGCTTTCTGTCCCTCTTCCTGAGTTCTTTTCTACTGGACATCCCACGAATTTAAAACTGCTTGTGAAAGAATGTGTGTAAGAGGAGAATCTTGGGAGTGTTGATGTCTGTGTTTGTGATTCGGCTTCTCAGGCAGGAGGGAAATGTCTTTCACTGGACAAACAGAAAGGCCACGAGGAGATTTGACATTGTTCTTCTCATGGCTCGATGGCTGAAGTAGCTCACTTTGGTGCCAGCTTATGAAAACCAAAACTGCATTAGCCCGCAACAATCTTGAGTTGATAATGATGACTGCATGTGGAATTTTTCACTTAAAATAGTTAGATTTTAAATTGTAAATATTTGGCAGTGTGAGGAATGTTTTGAAACAGTGGCTTCTGAGGGAATTCAAGAAAACAAAATCTAAAGAAGATTTTAAATTGTAAATATTTGGCAGTGTGAGGAATGTTTTGAAACAGTGGCTTCTGAGGGAATTCAAGAAAACAAAATCTAAAGATAAACACTCTTAAGTGGACTTTTCATCCCTTTAAATTGTTAATAAATTTCGCTAACGCTTGTGCCACTTCCACCGTACAGTGCTAGATCTGTATGTATTTTATGCTTTAATCTTGGCAACAACAAGATTTTCTTTGACCGAGGGGTATTGTACTTGGCTTTTGTCTAAATTTTACAACTTGTTTAATAGTTTGTATTATGCCTCTGAGAAAACGTGTCTTCTCATGCCCCTGTGCTAAAGGTTAGACAACGGTTAAAGAGTATTTTGGAAATGTAAACTATAAACAAGGCCTTCCAGAGGACTAAGCCATAACCTAGCTGTAGAGAAATACTTTTAAAGGGTTAAGGATCATCAGATAGGTTTGGGCTAGGATTTGAATCTGGGATGAGAAGGAGAAATGCAAAGAGGAAATAATTATGGGTGGCATATGCAAAGCACTTGAGTGGAGTGACACTGGGGTTTATTTAGAAGTAGAGGAGCCATTGGTGTCATTGAATAATTTCACCAATGACCTTCACTCTGGATCAATTCAGTGATTGAGCAGAAAAACAACCATCTGGACTGTTTATCTACAACAGAAGTAAGGTGGGCCTCTCCTGACGCCAGGATTTAATTACAACTTTAATTTACAGCCCCTATTCTAGAGGGAAACAGAATAAATCACTGTCTTTGTCTTCACAGGGTTTTAGCCTTTGATTTAGTCAGGGAGAGCAGAAGCAGTAAAGGTTATTCATTCCAAAGTGACGAACTTTTCACCCCCCCTCCAAAACAAAAAACAAAACAACTTATGTCATCCTTTTCTTTGTTTGCTTTAATTGAGACATGAGACTTGAAGTTTGATATTTGGCAAGGTATGACAGAAAGGTTTTCTAGGCCTTGCTGTTCTCCCAACTGCTATGCTGTAACTCCATGGAGTTCCAACAGGGGCCCCTTTCATGGCTAGAGTAAGATATTTACACAGTCAGCTTCCAGGTCGTTCTAATCTGTCCACTGGGAACACCAAACCACGAACTGATTTTGACGTCATGTACCAAGGAATGAATGCAAAAAAAAAATTGTCTTTGTTCACTTTGACCTATTTTGTTAAGATGGCATCAGCACTAATAGTTCACTGGCCTGTGTCTGTGCTTATGTCTGGAAAAAATAACTGGCTGACTGTCTGGGGACATCAAAGTCAACACTGAAGAGCTGGCCTCATTTAGTAATTCCCCTCCTTGCTGCCTCCCCCAGACTTCTGAAATCAATAAAGATGAAGTGTGCTTAGAAGCAGTGGCCTGTGGAGCTGCCAGAGGCCCCCGAACTAAGTTCACTGAATCAAGCACAAGTTCACTCTTGTCATTCAATCATCTGCCAATTGATGCACTTAGTAGTGGCGAGTCCTCCTGACTTCTTTCCCCAGACCAGCTAATTAAAAAGAACTCCAACTTAATGTGCAATCTATGAGCTCTGTGTTTGACCAAAGTACATACACAAAAACAGATTATAAAACAAAGAACTACAATGTTCAGAGCATTCCTCATTGACCTAATATATACTTGACGGTGTAAAGTATGTATATGCAAGTAAAGTTTTTGGAATACTGATTGATCATCTGCTAGATGTTTACAGTTCAGTATAATTTGCATTAGCCTCTCAGAATTCCTTGTGGGATTGTCAAAGTCTAATATAAGTAAGTAACAATAGAATCAAATGACAACTTATTAGAGAAAGAAGGGGGAAATATTGGGTTAAAGATTCAGAGAGAAAGTCCTACGCAAACCTATTATCCTAACACTTGAAAATAGTGGCAGGATCACACATTTGGCCCACCCTGGATCACATATTGATACCTGATCTCAAATAAAATAAAATGAAAGGAAATTTCAAGAAAACTGACTTGAGTTGGAAAAACAGATAATTCACAGAACTTTAAAAAAAATTTTTTTAAAGGTAATGAACATCATCAAAATGATTTAACAAGATAATACATTCATGAGAGGGGCAAAAAAAACAAACATAAAATCAAGTCAAATACAGAAACATACAATGAAATTACCAAAATAGAAAAGTGCAAAAAGAAAAATTAAAGACATTTAGTGGAACCTAAAATAAAATTTCAAAAGTAGACCATTCAGAGATCCAAGATTGTAAAGGATTCATTCTGTAGACTTCCAGGAAGAGAGGACAGAGGATAGAACGATGGAAGTCATCATATAAGTTCACATAGAGGCACTGGGTAATAACTCAACTGTACGGCTCATAATATGTAAAAGTCGAGACGTTTCTAGAACTGAGGAGAAACACTGAGTCATATAAAGACAGAAAAAGCAAGAAAGAGACATCATATGATAGTCTAATCAAGAGATAATAAAAGTAAGCATTAAAATCAGGCATGACAGCAAATTCCTCCCAAGCACTGGTGAAGCTGAGGCAGAGGACCCGGGAATTTGAGGCCAGCCTGGGCAACATAGTAAAACTTCCTTCCCTCAGAAAAGAAACCATAACCATCAAGTTATTGAGATGATTCTGTACAAAATAACAAACCGGTTTGGTTCTACCTTTCCTCTTTCAGTCAAGTGCCTTGAGGATGAGCATGTCCCCAGCCTTATGTGTGTATATTTTAACACAATAAAAGAAGTATTGTATGAGTAAAAAAAAAAAAAAAAAAAAACAGTCCTCGCAATAACATGAGTGATTACCAGGGATAGCCAAAGAAGACTGAAACCAATTAATGCTAATGAGAATAGTCTAAACATTCTATCCAGAAAATAATTCTTTAAAAGAATCCTAAATGAGAAGTCTTCATCAAATCCCTCCCCTCAAGGTGGAGGGATCTATGCAGAAGAAGAGGAGAACATTTTGTTAGAGCCAAAGGTAATGGATGACTCCAAAGAAATAGTATCTTACAGACACAACTGGACCACGGTTCATATGAACTCAGATGCTATGGCAGTGAGCACAGGACTTACACTGGTTCAGGTTAATCTGGTCCCAGGACTGAGAGAGGAGGAAGTAGACATGGGTTCCCATTCCTAAGAAGCTATCTGCAATTGATACCCGCTGGCAAAGGGAAAATCAGTTTTTTCCAATGAACTGTCACTGAATATTTCAAACACAAGCCAGGGCAGGCCCTGTGCCTAGGAGTAGAAGGCCAACACAAAGTGAATTCCATGCTTTTTTTTTTTTTTTTTTTTTAATTTGGTTGTTTGCTTGGTGTGTGTGTGTGTGTACTTTGTATTGTTTGCACATTTTTCACTGTATTTGTTTTTTGCTTTCTTGTTCTGATTTATATTTGTATGTGTGTGTTTTGAGATAGAATATACAGTTGGGTGGGTAAGGATGTATAGGTTCTGAGAGGAGCTGGTAGAAGATTAAAACAATTAAAATACATAAATTTTTCAAATAAAAAATAGAAAAAAAACCCAGCAGCTTTACTAACACAAATAAAAATCAGACACAAAATATGAATGGGGTGGCAACATATTATTAATATTAAATAATAAATTTAGTAAGGAACCTTGGAGGTCATTATGACAAAAACATGGTAGGGTTGAAGATATCTCTTGGTGGTAGAGCATTTGCTGAGCACTCATGTGACCTTTAGTTTGATCCAGAGCAACACACACAACACATAGAACACAGAACATACACATGCCACACACATGCACACATACCACCATAAAATGTTTTTAGAAGATATAATAAAGTTTTAGTAATAGGTCATGCAATAATTCTTAATAGGAAAGCCAAGTATTTTAAAAGATATACCGCCAAATTAATCTGTAATTTTGATATAATTCCACCTAAAATCCTAACTTTTGAAGACTTTTATAAGTTGTTCATAAAGTCCACTTTACAAAGTCATAGGCAGTCCAGGCCCACCTCAAACTCATTTCGTAGTTAAAAATGGTCTTAAGGTACCTGGGTCACTAGTGCCACAGTGATCAGGAGGCAGAGTCAGAGGCAGGTGGATCTCTATGTGTTTGAGGCTAACATGGTCTACATAGTGCATTCCAGGACAGTCAGAGCTACATAGTGAGAGAAACAAACAAAAACAGATGGTCTTAAGGCCCTCGCCACACCTCAAGTTCTGGAATCAGAGATTAGAGGTATACACCACCACCCCTGTTTTATGTACCAGCTTTGAAGAATGAAGCAGGGGCCTCTAGAATTGCTGGCCATTGTCTTTAAACTCCTAGCAAGTTCCAGGACTAAGAATGATTCTTACCAATATATAAGCTGGGCAGGCACTTATACTAAGTGGCCCCAGAATATAACAGTTGAGATCTTGTTGCCAGCTTTTAAAACCGCCAGCTAGTGGGTTTAAAGTTAAAGAGCATTCGTTGAGTTTGTGTTGTGTGTATGTGGTGTGGTGTGTGTCCTGCTCTGGATGAATGTAAGTTCACTGGATCAAACACAAGTTCACTCCTGACATTCATACTAAAATGTCTGTTCACCAAAATCACATGATCTGTTTCAGTAAAACAAACTATTTTATGGTGTCTATGTGTGTGCGATATGTGTGTTCTGTATCGTGTGTTGTTTGTGTGTTATATAAGTCGTGTGTGTGTGTTATGTGTGTTATATGTGTGTGTTATGGTGTCTATGTTGCTCTGTTCACTGAACTAAAGTTCACTGAATCAACCACAAGTTCACTCCTGCTATTCAATCATCTGTCAATTGATGCTACTTATTTCTATAAAATTGTACTTTTCTACTGTTTTACCACAGGATTTGGCAGCATTTCTCCATGTTTATACTTTTTTATAAGTGGGGTTTTCCTTTTATAACTCAAATCCAAACCAAAATTGGAAACCATATAAACATAGATTTGGCTTATATAAATACTAAAATGCCTATTCACCAAAACACATAAGCTGTTTCAGAAAAACAAAACTAAGCAAGCCCCAGGGATGTGGGGAAAGGTCTTGCAGGGAGGGAGGGAGGTTGACAAGGCAGACGGAAAAGGTACGGTGATGCTGGGGATGTGGGGTGGGAAGTAATCTGAGTGCTTTATATGCACAGATGATGTTGTCAAAGAGCACATGGAATAAAAGTTCACAGACAGCCAAGATGCAAACGAGAAAAAGCAATAAAGGGGGCTTGAACGTGTTAACATATAAATAGAACTTATAAATTCATAAGAAAAAGAATAAACTGAAACGCCAAAAGGCATTTTAAAATAGATAACACAGGACGAACACAATTACAAAGTTGAGTGCAAATGTCATCAGAATTCTTGAAGCCTCCCCAGGAAGTGGATAAACCGAAAGGTTACACTACCAAACATAGCTGAATTGTGATTAACAAAATAAATTAAAAAAAAAAAAAAAACTCTAATATTTTCAAGTTTAATGTCAAGCTAAGATTACATTTCTATTCTACTCCTTAAATTCCCCACAAATCATCTCCTCTTATTTTTCAATGACTGCATCTCTAAAGATTTTTCTTAAGTTCGTGTTCAGTGTTGGCAAATATGAAAGCAATATCAACTATTTAAAGCAGATTTCCAAGGAGATATTTCACAATTTGTTTCTGGAAACTTCCAAACAGAAACACTATTTAGACATTCAGCATGCTGATCTATTCCTAGGAAATCAAGCCAATGAAATGAATATGGTTCAATTCAAAGAACTGTTATGAACATGCAGCTCTCAATATCATTGACATGGGCAAATGGTTGGTAACATGCTAAATATTCTCAAATACTCTTCTGGCTAGATAATTACAATGAACACCAATTTTTTTTTTTAATGTATTTTAAAGGATGGTGTAGAGAGTAGTTCATTGTATCTAAAACAAGTAACATTTAAAAATTTTTGTTTTATTTTTTTATATCCATGTATGTCTGTGTGTTTGTGAAAAACAAAAGATGTCAGATGCTTTGGAGCTGGAGTTACAGGCAGGTGTTAGCCATGTGACATGGGTGCTGGGAGCTAAACCCTAGTTATCTGCATAACTAGTACCTGCTCCTAATTACCCAGCATCTCTCCAGCCCCATGAAATAAGTATCATTTATGTTTATAATATCTAAGGATGTCTGAATGCACATTGAGAAAAGTATAGAACAAACGTTACGTTATTGGGTTAGACAAGTTCTTAATTAGAATGTACTCAGATTACTTCGGAGTAGAGAGATGGTTTAGCCTATGAATGTGCTGGCTGCCAAGACTGAGGATCTAAGTTCTTTCTTTAGGACTCACATGGTAAATACAATCAACTCCACAAAGTTGTCCTTTAACCTCCACATCTGTACCATAGAACACACACTCACACATATGTACCTGCACACCACCCCCGAATAAGTAAAATATAATAATAATAAAAAAAAAAACTTGGAATTTCTAAAAAGTTTAAGCAAGTAAGCCGACTAGGTCTAAGAAAACCCCATGTTATTAATGGCATACTGAGGCTTTTCAAGACAGTTAAAGAAGAATTTTAAATGTTCTCACCATAAAGAAATGAGATGCACTAAAAGCAAATATTGAAATCACCATGATTTAGTCATTTCTTGAGTATACATGCATTGAAATACATTGGGCTTTACAAATAAATATGGGTGCCAATTAAAAAAAACTGACATTTTGGTAAATCCTACTATGTAGGATAAAGAGGTCTTAAAACACATAAGCTCAATTACTGGGCATGTACACACAGCAGCAAAAACTGAACTATGAGTACACGTGTCTGTGTACTTACAGACACGGGGGTGTGGAGAGATTTGGGGCCACCTTCTAGGAATTTGGCAGGAAATTGACTTTGGGTTAGGACAAGGAAGTAGGCTCAAGATAAATACAACTGAGAAACATGTTCTTTGTGTCTTGATGGGTCTGGTTAAGACCCTGAATACAGTAATCATGGGACCTTTGTTTATGCTTTCTTTGTTCCTTAACTACTCTGTTTATGACTGATCATATTCTTTGTATATATCTAGAATGCAAATTGAAAAAAAAAGTGCTTCGGCTTCAGCACTGCCTGGGGTCATGTTATAGTGTTGTCTAATTATTTATTCTTTTCAATCCTCACTCCCTCCCTGGGGACTCTGGCTTGATCACAGGGGGAAATAAATGTTTGGCCAAGAGAGAATTTTATTTTATTTTGTTATACTTCATTATTTCCTTTTGACTTGACAAAGTCTCACAACATAGAAAAAGGTCCTCTGGAAGTCTCAACAATTCTCCTGCCTTGGGCTCCCCGAGTGCTGAAAATAACACATATGAAACATAATGTTCAACTGAAGAAATCATTTTCAAAAGATAACAGTGGAGAAAGTGCCAAAAATATTTTATTTTTAAAGTACAAGGAGAGGCTGGAGAGATGGCTCAGCAGTTAAGAGCACTGGCTGCTCTTGCAGAGGTCCTGAGTTCAATTCCTAGCAACCACATGGTGGCTCACAACCATCTGCAATGAGATCTGATGCCCTCTTCTGGTGTGTCTAAAGACAGCAACAGTGTACTCATGTAAAATAAACAAGTAAACAAATAAATCTTTAAAGTCCGATGAGTAATTATGATTAACAACGAGACATCATAAACCACACCAATTATTACTACTAATAGGGGAGAAAGAAGAGAGGACAGAGTCCTCATTACAAGAATGACTTCAAAATCAGCTGTTTTGTTAATTCATTCTGATATATTACCACCAACTCGGTGTAATAACTCTAAGTCGCCATCTGGTATATGTTCTGGACATAGTTAATTATTCTGTCTACCACAAATTGTAAGCTAAATAGTTTCATACTTTGTATGAAAAATTAACAAAGCTTAAGTAGGTAATGGGTGTTCATATTTAGGTGAAGAAACATTAATTTTAACCTTAGAGGAAAAATGGATCTGACTTGACAAAGTTCATGAAATATGCCTTGTACTTCCTTGGAGCAGAACTATTTGAACAGTAAGAAAAGTGTGTCTTGTTACTTCCCCACCAAGGTGGATACCACCTCCATTGCTCACCGAATGCAAGTATGTTGAACTTCATGTGGACCAGATGCGATAAGATGGAAGAGAGTTAGGTAAAACACACCAGACTTTATGTGATTATCTATGTACATTTTCTTTAATCAGAATCCTTGAATTTTTATTGCTGAATCTGTTAAAGGCATTAGTTTAAAGTTTTATAACCTTCTCCTGGGATAAGGTTGGCTATGGAATCATTACACAAGTCATTCCACAATCTCTAGATAACCTTCAAATATCCAATTCTAAGTATTTTAGAGTTTATTTCCCTTTTTTCCTACATGATATTTTTATTGAGTCTTTGAGAATTTCACATCATGCAACCCCATTACACTTATTTCCCAGTCCTTCCATGACTGCCTCCACCACCCTCATAACCTCTCTTTGCCTCCCACAAATTATAATCAAAATTTAAAAAAGAAAAGAAAAACGAGTACAATTTGTGTTATCTCTGTACTCACTGGAGCATGGTCAGACTCTCCATGGCCTGCTCCTTAAACAAAACTGAATTGTTCCCTCATTAGAAGCCATAGATTGTCGAGAGCTAACTTCAGCATCCTTTTCATACTTGTTAAGAATTCTCCTCAATGGCTTCCTAGTAGTTTAGGCTGCTACTTTTTGGGGGTGTGGGTAGTGGGTAGGAGTTGTCACAGAAGCCTTCTATGTCCCCTTTTCTCAACTGTGGATCTACAGTCATTGATATCACTGCAAAAGTAGCTTTCTCACCCTTTACACTCAGAGACAGCATGGGTCATAGGCTTCCAAATGGTTTCTGGCAACAGCACAAATGACGAACATGGCCCCTTGGTGCAGTAGGACCATGAACCTAGACCAGGTGCTTAGAGGCAGCCCTGGCCTCAGGTGACAGAGCAGCAGCAGCAAGGCCCATGGATATTAACATGGCTTCAAGTTGAAGCACTGACCATGGACATCTGCATGGCCTTCAGTGGTATCAAAGGCCAAGGACATCACACAGACCCTGGCAAAGTCTATCAACGGGCATGCCAATAACATGTTTTAGTAGGTAAAGGCACTTGTCATGTAAGAACACACACACACAATAAAAATAATAATACATAAAAAATAACGTTGAAGACAAAAGACAGTCACAAATATGATGATGGTTACATAGGAACACTGCCATGTAAGCTTTTGCACATTCAGCAGATTATTGATAAGTGGATAAACTAAGGCTCTACTGCTGTGGAGGACTAATGACTTATACCCGGAGACATTTGTTCTGCATTTGGGTTTATTTCATCTGTCGTCACCAGCTTTTTTTTTTTTTGATTAATAGACTTAATCAGTGTTCTATACCCATATAATATTAACTCTAACTAAAGAATAACAATAATATCATAATTTCCTATAAATTATATCAATAGTAAAATTTTCATCATTTTCACTGCTCTTATTGTATACTCAAATATTTAGGGGTTAGCTCTATAGAGTGAGTGATTGAACAAATATTGGGAGCCTAATTACTGACTAAATAGTTACCAGCTAAGAGTAGGACTTTATGCCCACCTCAACTCATCCTGCTGGGACAGGGAGAGTTCGTGTAACCCCTGGTACATTGACCATACTCCAGTGGATGACACACACTAGAGTATATGTATAGCACAAAATAGATTTCATGGTTTTTTTTTTTTTTTTTTTTTTTTGGTATTTTTCGAGACAGGGTTTCTCTGTGTAGTCCTGGCTGTCCTGGAACTCACTCTGTAGACCAGGCTGGCCTCGAACTCAGAAATCCGCCTGCCTCTGCCTCCCAAGTGCTGGGATTAAAGGCGTGCGCCACCACCGCCCGGCTCGATTTCATGGGTTTTGTGTGTGTGTGTGTGTGTGTGTGTGTGTGTGTGTGTGTGTGTTGTTTGTTTGATTGATTGATTGTTTTAAGGAAACACAAAGTTATGTGGGTAGGGAGGTGGGGTGGATCTTGGAGAAGTTTGGAGACGAGTGTAAATATGAGCAAAATACATTGTAAGAAATTCTCAAAGAACTAACAAAATCATTTTTTGTTTGTGTTTTTGAGACAGGATCCCTTTACATATAGCCTCAACTGTCCTACAACCTGTTATGCAGACCAGGCTGGCCTCAAACTCAGAGATCTGACAGCCTCTGCTTCCTGAGTGCTGGAACTAGAGGAGTGTGCCCCCACACCTTGCCTAATAATAATTTTCAAACCAGTTTAAAATTCTCAAGGAATTTTAAGTGTGTGTGTGTGTTTTAAAGGTTATATACTTTTTTCATCAATAATTATTACTAGATATTGCTTCCTCCAGCAGCAGATAAGAGCAGACACAGAGACCCACAACCAGACATCATGTAGACAGAGACTAAATTGGAGGAGGCTTTTGTCAGTTCTCTTCCCTCAGAACTCAGGGAACCCTGTGGAAGAGGGAGAGGAAAATTTGTAGGAGTCAAAGGGGATGGAGGACACCAGGAGAACATGGCCCACCAAATCAACTAAGCAGGGTTCACAAGGACTCACAGAGACTGAAGTGTCAAGCACTGGCCGAATGGATCTGCACCGGTCACCTGCATATATGTTATGGCTGTTAGCTTGGAGTTTGGGGGATTTTTCTTTGTTGTTTTTAGACTCATACATGTAGGAGTAGGTGTGTCTCTGGGTCTTTTGCCTGTTCTTGGAACTCTTTCCCTCCTGTTGGGTTGCCTTGTCAGCCCCTTTAAGAGAGCTTCTACCTTGCCATGTTGTCTTCTGTTTTGCTATGTTTGGTTATTGTCTCTTGGAAGCCAGGTCTTTTCTGAAAAGAAACAGAAGGGAAGTGGATCTGGAAGAAGGGAGATAAGAAAGCTAGGATGAGTGGAGGGAAGGGAAACTGTGGTTTGTGGTGGGGGCGTTTTCGATGACAGAGAAATCTATTTTCAATTTAGAAGAAAAAAAGAAAACAACCATAACAACAGCAAAAATATATGTTCCATGACAAAGACTGTGCAGCAGAGATCTCGCTGACAAGTAGGAGCATACCAGAGACTCCTGATGAACAGATAACGTGCTTTACACGTTCAGAAAGGGCTGGGGAAATGGCCTGAGGGAATTTTAAAGAACATGTTCAGACAAGTCTACTCAACCTCTAATCGGCACTTTTCTTTCTCACTTTTATTGAAATGGATACTGATGTAATTATTAGAAGATTCCAAAATGTCTCCCGTCTACTTTATTGCCGAGGTCTTTTTGTTCAGGAAACATAATATTTGCTTGACTCTGTAATATCACCAAATTAAAATGTCGACTTCCAATTGTAATTGATTTGCAATAAAATGGCAATTCAATGATGAAAAAGTGCTATACTCTTTATATCAACAATCCTTAGTAGATATTGCTGCACTTAGAAGTTTCAGGTGAAGAATTAAATAGAAAGAGAAACAGTGATGTGGTGATATTTAGTGACTACTGAAGCCCTATCTCTCAGCTCCCATTTACTAGTTTGGAAACAGGGTTTTAGCAGATGATCAAATTAAAATAAGGCCACTGAGGCTGTAACCCATCAATACATCCTAAAAAGAAATGTGGAGGAAGAGACACAAATGCACAGATGTGAATGTGAAGACGTGAAAACATAAGAAGACAGCAAGGGATACCTGAGGCCATCTGTTACTAAGTAAAAACATGGAGCACATCTCCTCCCATACTTTGAAGAAGGAAGAATGCCTACTGATGGCTTGATTTTAGACTTATACTCCAGATTCTTAAGACTATAAATGTCTTTTGTTTAAGACATATAACTTGAGGCACTTTAGTTATGACAATCCTGGGAAACTCATACAGGGACTTGTTCTTACATTTTTGCTTTGTTTTCCTACAGCTAGGTTTTACTCATGCAGAAACTTGGAGACTTGAAGGAATGCATCTGCAAGAGAACCTACTATCGTGTCTACCTTATTAAATCTAGAACTAATGTATGGTCATCTGATGTTCTTTATTACTTGTGAGAGAAAAACATGATTACGCTGAAGTCATGACAGTAAACAAGAAAAAAATAGAGGTTTTGCAACATAAAAGTCAGGGTTACAAGAAGATGGCACACCTAAGGTAGGAGGCATAGACTCAGTAAGTAAGTGGAGAAATGCTCTTACTGAAAAGTAACACTGGAAAAATTTCCTGAGAACAAGAATGATAGAAAATGTGTCATGATGGCATCATTACCAACCAAGCTCTACCTGCTAAGCAAGACAGACTCAAACAAGCCTTAAAGTCACTACCTATACTCCATTGTGTACCTTTCTTTGGACAGAAGGCCATGTATGTATTCTCCAGAATAACAACAATGTAAACTTTTCTTCCATCTGCTTTCTGCCTCAGTAGGCTTTCCTTGTGAGAACCATCCTTCTGATACTCTGTGAGACTCTATGCAAGCTGTCAATCTCAGGGCTTCACAGCCAAACTAAGCCAAGAATTGATTGAGGTCTCCCAGGAATTTAAGCCATAAGACTAGATATTGCGCCTTTGCTATAGCTAAAAGACTCAGGTCAAGAATTAAGGAGAAAGAAAAGCATTTGTGATGTGGTGATATTTAGTGACTATTGAAGTCCTACCTCTCTCAGCTCCTGAGAGTATTTACTGAAGACCCTCAGAATATTGGAGGGTTGACCTAATGTATAGACAATGCTGGAGAAATTTCAAATGAAAGTAAGGACTGCTTTGGGAACTCTACTACAGGTCATTTATGCTACATTAGGCCAAAGAACTTATCTACAGTTTCTCCATATTTTATAACTATATGTGAGCGGAGGCTTTAAAAATGACATACCAGGTAGCACTTTGGAAGAAATTCCAAGGCATCACAGCATCCAGGTGTGGCTTCAGTATTGCTGTTTAATCTTAGCTAGATTTACAGTAAGAATCAGGGAAAAAGTCAGAGCACAAACACTTGAGAAATTTGCTGTTTGGCCAGCAAAGAAAAATTTGTAAGGTAGGTTGGTGCCTATGGAGACGCTAAAGAAATTAGCATCATTAAAAATAATACAAGAACTTTCTACCTAGACAATTGGAAAGACAATATCTTGAGGTTGTCTGATGAATCAGGAAGATCCATTCTTCATGGACTGAAATGTTAGTAAATACAAATGTTTCACTGGAGAACAGAGTCCCTGGGTATTCTAGTCCCAAAGCTAAGAAATTATTTCTGCAGTATTTCATCTGTTCAGTCATGAAATCACTGAAGAATCCACTATAGCGATTAGCAGAACTTGATGTCATCCATGTGGTAGTTTTTTTTTTAAAGTGTGGAATGCAAGAATCCAATTGAGATTTCAAAAGAAAATCTAGAAGAGTGGGCACTTTGTAGCATGGTTGATGTTTTTGTAAGCAAACCCAATGCAACCTTGGTGACATCAGGATATCAGAGATGCCAGTGACATGGCAAATGCATCAAAGAGAGCTTTGGGTAGCAAGCACAGCCTGCCCAAGGGGATGACCATAAGCTCTGAAGTCAGGATAGCTGTGGGAGCGGCCTTTGGGACTTATAGCATAACAACATGTGCCCCAGATGGCAGACATGGGACTATATAGCATTTGATGTTTGCACCTTCAAGTTTTCAGTCTTGCTTCAAATGGATTCTGCCTCACTCTTTCACAATCCTTCTCATCCAGAATAAGAGTGTTTCCCACATACACTTGCATATTGGATGCATGCAACTTGTTTTTGAATTTTAAAGTCCATATATAAAAAATATGCCAAAGTCTGAAAAACTTTGGGACTTCGGCTTTTGAGTACGAATTCTGATAGAATTGGTAAGACACAAAGACTCATAAATATGGGCTAGTGAATTCTGATGCACTCTGCATTGTGAGGTGGGCTTGGGTCGTTGATGCCCAGGGAGGCAGTTCAAATGTTGAGTGTCCTAAAAAAGCTCATGCATTGAGTACTAGGCCCTAACAAGAAAGGATGTGAAGTAGGCCTTTGGGAGGTCATTAAGCTATTTGCCCAAGTCATTGAATTAACAACTTCACAGGTTTGGGGAGAGGAGCTGCTTCATAAAAATGAGCTTTCTTTTTGCTTCCTTGATGCCATATCTATCACTACATTGTACTGCCTTAACACATGCCTCCCTAAGTACCCATGAATAGCAAACTACAGAATGTGGCTCAAAATAAACCCTTCCATTTCTTTTAGTTGCTTTTCTCGTGTATTTTGTCATAAGGCTTGACTGTCATGAAACGTGCTCCATAGATTTGACTTTGAACTCAAGAGATCTTCATGGTTCTGTCTTCTGAATGCTGGGATTACAAGCATGTACTGTCATGCCTGGACTTAAGCTTTTGTCTGCTTGGAACTTGCTCTGTTTCAGACTGGCCTAGAACAAATAAGTTTGCTTGCCTCTGTCTCCTGGGATAAAAGGTGTTTACCACCATGCCTGGACCTAAACTTTTTGTGGCCACTATTCCTCAAGATCCAGATTATAAGGCTGTGTCCTCCATTTCTGGATTGTAGTCATTCCAGATTAAAAGTTCAAATGAAAACAATAATTAAGGGGCTGGAGAGATGGCTCATTGGTTAAGAGCACTGACTGCTCTTCCAGAGGTCCTGAGTTCAATTCACAGTAACCACATGGGGGCTCACAATCATCTGTAATGGGATCCAATGCCCTCTTTTGGTGTGTCTAAAGACAGCTACAGTGTACTCATATACATAAAATAAATAAATATTTTTAAAAAGAAAAGGAAACAATAAGTAATAATAACACCCAATATGATATAACTATTCCTTGTTCAATGACAAACACATAAACAACAGGCTTAGCTGAGTGGGATCTTGCCCGGAGGTTACCACTCCCTTATTTACATTTAATATCCCTGAACATAAAATTCAACTTCATTGTACTTTCTGGTGCCCTTTTAATACTTGAACCACACATTTTTTTACTTTTTCTTTCAAAGCTTGCTATGCATGATCAAAATGCTCTTCATGAAAGTAAACCAGAGGACACGGTCTATGGTGGGCATTTCTGAGACTTCTTTTGTCGCTGCAATTAATCTAAGTTTCTTCACCTTAGTCTCAGGTAGACTCTTCAGAAAAGGGCAAAAAGCAGCAACATTTTTCACCAAAACATCAAGAACAATCTCCAGAGTTCAAATCATCCTTAGCACCAACAGCATCTTCCATTTTCCTACTAGGAGAGCCCTTTAAGTCCCACTTAAGCATCCCATGGTTTTCCAAATCCAAAGTCTCCAAATCCACATTTGTCCAAACAAAAAGATGGTCAAGTCTATCACAGCAACACTTCAATCCCTGGTATCAACTTCTGTCTTAGTTGGGGTTTCCATTGCTGTGGAGAGACATGATGACCAAGGCACCTCTTATAAAGGATGCCATTTAACTGGGGCTGGCTTACTGGTTGAATATGCTTGATTATTATAGGTTGACTGGGCAGTGGCACTATTAGAAGGTGAGTTTTTGTTGGAGTAGGTGTGGCCTTATTCGAGGAAATGTGTCACTGTGGTGGTGAGCTTTGAGACACTCCTTCTAGCTGCCTGAAAGTAGTAGTCTCCTGTTTGCCTTCAGAACAAGATATAGAACTCTCAGCTCCTTCTCCAACACCGTGTCTGCCTAGTCACTTCCATGTTTCTCACCTTGATAATAATGGACTGAACATCTGAACCTGAAAGCCAGCCCAATTAAATGCTATCCTTTATAAGAGTTGCTTTGGTCATGTTGTCTCTTCACAGCAATGGACACCTGGCTAAAATATTCCTTCCTTTCTTTAGTGTGCAAAAATTCATTATTGTTATTCTTAGACAAATCTTAGATAAAGAATATATATTTTCTTTAAACATACTGGCATGTATTAAATTATATACACACACACACTTGAAGTACATTTAAGATCTGAAATACGCTGTTCTGTTCCGGGGCCTCAAAGGTTATATCAGCCTTACAATGCATTTAATATTTAATGTATATAAATAGATCTCTCATATTAATTTAAAAGCTTACATATTTAAATAGTTCACTCAAGATACAAAGAAGATATGAAACTAGTGAACAGAAAATGTCCATGTAAAGAATATCCCTGCGGGCTGGAGAGATAGCTCAGCGGTTAAGAGCACTGACTGCTCTTCCAGAGGTCCTGAGTTCAATTCCCAGCAACCACATGGTGGCTCACAACCATCTGTAATGGGATCTGATGCCCTTTTCTGGTGTATCTGAAGAGATCCACAGTGTATTCATATGCATAAAATAAATAAATAAATAAATCTTTAAAAAAAGAAGAAGAAGAAAAGAAAAACATCCTTGCACTTGCTGGCATAGAGTTTATGGCAGAAGAATATACTATGGATCTCATTATTGTCTTTGCTATATAAGAAACTAACTCTTGCAGCACGAGCCTTAAATGTAAGCTAACCTTTTGAAAATCACCCCATTAGTATAACAGTATGGATTTTGAAATTAAAAGAAAAAGAAAAGAAATATGCTTAAGGAAACTTAAGGAAAGACAAGGATAAACTCATAACAAAAGGTATTTAGGAAAGAACAGAACAGAGTACAAAATAATATAGAAAAGATGGGCCAATAATGCACAGAGAAGACTGCTCCACCCAAAAGGGAAGTCCGGATAAGGCCAAATGAGCCTCCCCAAAATAGATATCCTCCTCTTTCCATTTCCCTTTTCACCACAAGCTCTCATGAGTGATCAGCAATAAATGCAAGTTTGTTGTGTGTATATTTTTTACTTTTTTTGTTTTTGTGGTTTTTATTTATACAAATACATTTGCATACATAACTTTATTGTTAAATGAAGCACACACGTAAGTCAGGCATGGCAGCACCTGCACTTACAGCATCCCGTCACTTAGAAGGTCAAGGCAGAAGGTAGCCTAAATGCAAGTCAGAACTACAGACCAGGTTTCTGTTAGGGGTGTTGTTTGGTTTTGTTCATGCATTCTCTCAAAACATAACTGTTTTGGAAAGGTATCCCTTATTATAGCATATAATAAGGACCACATAATCGATTATACGTGAGGTGTTTAAAACTCTAATTGTATCTCACATTTCAACTCTTCTGGAGCTGGGAGTTTGGAGGTGTAGTTCACTGGGCTAGCACGCACCAAGCCCCAGATCCAAGTTTTAGTACCACAATGAAACCACATGACAAACAAGACCCCAAAACACAAAGTCAAAATTTTAGGGAAGAGAAATACCTCATAGGTGTCTGTTTCTTTATCAATAAACTATCAGAGATAGTTTTTAATCCAGGTAAAAAGAAAGTATATGGCCATCGTCGGGTCAAATATTCTTTCTGTAATGTCTTTGTAGAATGAACTTGTCTAGTCTCTGTGTGGCCAGGCAGCCACTGTTGTCTCTTGCACTTTTCCCAAACACCAGCTTGCTTTGTTTTTTGTTGTTGTTTTGTTTTTGTTTGTTTTGTTTTGCTCTGCTTTGTTTTGAGACAGGGTTTCTCTGTGTAGCTGGGCTGTTCTGGAACTACAGACCAGGCTGGCCTTGAACTCAGAGATTTGCTTACCTCTGCTAGGCAGCTGGGATCAAAGGCACGTGCTGGACACCCTGCTGCTGTCTGAAAACAGTTGATTGTCCTAATGAACCAGATAGATCCCGTGCAAGCATACAGTCACGTGCGGCTTTGTTATGGGGGCTTGACTGTTGATGTTTTTTAACTGTAACTTGTTTATCTTCAACATAAACCAAACAAGTTACAGTCTGGTCTTTAAATTAGTTATAATTTCAAAAAATACCTGGCTCTCCTTATTACTTAATAAAAATTTGGAATCCTAGCAAACTCCTATTTAATAACTATCCTTGAAAGGTTTCTTTGGTGCTCTTAGCAGCAGCCTAAATGTTATTTGTTATGCAGTTATTGCTCTCTTACCCGTTTCTGGGAATCCAACTGAGCAGAAGAAAGCACTGTTAATTACGAACATATTTAAACTTTTGAAAACAATTTTGTTGACAGTTAAAACGTACCAAACCTTTGTTATTCTTTAATATTCCTAAGAGAAAACTCGATATGCTTCCTGGAATTTGGTAATGGAAGAGGAAAAAAAAATCAAGAAACACAAAAATAAGGTGCAAGGAATTTGTGCCACCACCTCAGATCCGTAGCAGTCAAAATCCTCAGTACAAAATGATCCTCGCTACAAGATAATACCCAACAGCAACTTCTTACGCCAAGGTTAGCGAATGATAGTAAAATCTCAGCAATCCTCAGATAGTTTGTCAATGTGAGACAAGCCAATCAAGTACAAAGTCCAGAAATTGCAAAAGGAAGGTTTTAACTGTAAGAGAGGCTGGGACCGGAGGGCACCAAGGGTTGGCTTAGTTTTCCTACCAATGTTTAGAATTATGCTCATCCAATTCCTGTGATACTTAAGTGTCACCCAGGTTCTTGCATTAGTCCTGTGGACAATGACTCTCAAAGCAAGGCAAGCTTTGATCTTGTCCCACCTTTACTCAGTCCTCCAGACCCAGGCTGCCGCCACTCTCTGAGCCGCTGGGGGACTTACTGGAAACTTAGGAAGCAACAAGCAGCCTAGGAGACAATCCTTCCAGCCAGGGCACGTAGGGACGGGAGAAGCCTGAAGATATGGATTACTTACAGTTTGTCTCTGAGACAGGGAGCACCAGGGCGAGGCAGGCCAGTAACACCCGAAAGCGTGAGCTCAGGACCCTCATTGCTGAGCGGGCGGCCGGGGAGTCAGGGCTGGCGCAGCGGGGACGGTACCGAGGGGAGCTGCGAGCCCGGGCTCTGCTCACCCAGCTCTGCTGTAGCCCAACCCGAGCGCGGGCGGAGCAGCCAGGGCGGAGGGGACCGCCCGCTCCCAGCCCCCAGCCCGGGAGGGGAAGCGGTGACTGGGACATTTCCTGGAAGCTCTTCGCAGCTGGGGGGCGGGAGGGGGGGAGGGCTGAGGGAGGGAGGTCGGAGGCCTAGGGAAGCTTATCAGAGGTCCTTTGTCACTGTCCCCAGCCCTGCATTTACTTTAGAAAGTGAAGTTTTCAAAGAGTGAAGAAAATCTCTCTCTCTCTCTCTCTCTCTCTCTCTCTCTCTCTCTCTCTCTCTCTCTCTCTCTCTCTCTCTCTCTCTTCCTCCCTCCCTCTCTCTTTCTCTCTTCTCTCCCCACTCCTACCTTCTCTCCTCTCCCTTACCCATTCCTCCTCTACCCGCCCTCCCTTTTCCCTTCTCTCCAAGTCCAGAGACTGCCAACCAAGAGGATGTCAGGATGTCAACTTAAACTGAAGCCAACTTGGACTTTGGGAAGAAGAGTGCTCAAAACTGAAGTAATGGGAGGAAAGGAATTGAATGGTTTGATCACCCACAGTGTATTCCCTCTGAACAGCTTGTTTTGGTGTTAGCAATATACCCTTTCGGTTTTTGTCAGGCATACACGTGTGAATCAGGTTTTCCCTGCTACTAGAAACTAAACAGCCTGGGTTGAAAACATAGTACTTTCTCTTAACACTGTTGTATAACTTTAAGAAAAGAGCTTACCCTTTTAAGCTCTAGTCATATCATCTGTAACAGAGATAAGAGGTTTTCATAGTGTTGATATGAGACTCTATAGATTCTATATGAAACAATAAGTCCATGTCAACTAGTAGCACTCAATGCACATATAGTAGTAATCATTTTTTGCCTAATTAAAACATTGATTGATTTTTTTTCATGTGTGTGAATGAAACTTACTAGGCAGAATTATATTTTAGGGATCATTTTTCCTTTCTTTTTTTTTTTTTTTTTAAATGATTTTGTGATCCAGCTGGATGCAAGATGACTAAGATGGGAGTCATTATTTTTTCTGATAAAATGTTTTGGGGGAATTTTCATTCATTGAGTAGGAGGAAGGAAAATTCTTGTACTATACCCTTCTATGCTCTGTGCCTTGCTAAGTTAATGTTTGATAGGCTAAGAGGAGAAAATAATATTTAATCGCATACATAGAGGAATTTCACAAAATTATGAGATTCAAGGAGGTAGCAGATAACTAAGACATATAGCACCTTAAGCTGAGCAAAAGGAGTTTGAGGTTTACAGCAGAGAGGTTGAATGTGGGGATAAGAAAAGTCAAGAGGAGACAAGGAATAGAAATGTGTAGTCAAAAGGGGTTATTTGCCTTATTGTCTCTGGGGCAACAAAAGTTGTCCCGGGCTTGCTCTTTCTAGTATGACAGAAATTTTACTAATCAACAAAAAGTTCTATGAGTATAAATTTCTGTTGTCGTTTAGATCTCTTTTTTAATTACTTTAAAAATATTTATTTATTTTAATGCATGTGAGCTTTGCCTGTGGATATGTGGATGTGGATGGGCCATAGGAAGCCAGCTGAGGTCCCCTGGACCTGGAGTTACATATGTTTTGAGCCACTGTGTGAGTACTGGGAACCAAACCCAGGTCCTCTGGAAAAACAAGTGTGCAAACACTGAGCCATCTTTCCAGTTCCTAAAGCTCCAATCTTAGCGGTTTCTCAAAGGTTCCTGTGTTAAGTCTGTGGCAGTTCTAGAGGTAAGACCATCAGGACTTGGGACCTAATGGAAGGTCTCTGAGGGTACTTCTCTCTCTCTCTCTCTCTCTCTCTCTCTCTCTCTCTCTCTCTCTCTCTGTCTGTCTCTCTCTCTGTCTCTCTCTCTCTCTCTTCTCTCTCTCTCTCCCCCTCCCTCCCTTCCTCTGTCCCTCCCTCTCTCTCTCTCCCTCTCTCTCTGTCTCTTTCCCTCTCTCTCTCTCCCCTCCCCCTCCCTCTCTCTCTCTGTATGTGTGCGTGTGTGTATGTGTGCCTGTTTGTCTCTGTCCCTCTCCTTAGTAGTCAAGTAACCAGTAACTATAAGCTAATCAGCCATTTTAGCCTCTTTCTTCCAGTACACATATTACCAAAATGTATTGTGCCATCATCAGCCAAGGAACGACTATCATTATAGAAACGACTAGAGCCATATATACATTTGCTCCATTGACATTTATCCTCGGGTTTTTTTTCTCCCCCTATTAGGACAGAAAGCTGACTGACACAATTTCATTTCCAAACCAGCGAGCTCATACTTTAATTGAGGAAGTTGATGGAGAACAAAGAACCCACTACTTCTGCTGGATTTGATTCGCTTTGGTTTGAAATGTCCCAAATACCACTAGCATTCATTGAAAACATCTGCAAGCTTGGGTTGCAGCCATAGATGTCATTCATCACTACAGCTTGAGTACCTTTGGTTCAACACCTACTGCTCCACTCTGTGTGGGTGAAACCCAGGCCCACAGTATCAATATGTTATGCCTTCTGGCTTCTGTCATGGCCCCTTCATCTTTCCACAAGGTCTGCTAGAACTGCAGGCCAACACTGCCATGATTATGAAGATGGTAGCACTCACCTATCCACATTTTCAAATAATGTTCTTCAACTAAAATATACATACATATATACATCAAAGTAGTAGATGTTGCTATATCGTGTTATAAATCCTTCCATCTACTAGAATAAGAACTATCCATCATGTTTGCAACCCCTTTCTTTAAAAGAAATTCTCTTCCTTAGAAGAGGAAGATGGTTTCTAAGAGTCAGAGGGTCACTGCGACCACAAGAAAACCCACAGAATCAGCTAACCTGGGCCCATAGGGGCTCACAGAGACTGACCTTCTAACTGGAGAACATTCATTGGACAGAAGTAGGCCCTCTGCACATACGTTACAGTTATGTAGCTTGGTCTTCATGTGGGACTCCTAAAGTGGGAGCAGGGGCTATCTCTGCCTCTGTTACCTGCCTCTGGGACCCTTTCACCCTATTGGGTTGCCTTTTCTAGCCTCAACAGACAAGGAGGTACCTAGTCTTTCTGCAACTTGCTGTGCAATGGCCTGTTGAGGAGGCTAGCCCTTTTCTGAAGAGAAATGGAGGAGGAATGGGTAGTGTAGGGTGAGTGGGTGGGTCCTGACTAGGAGGAGGGGGGAAGGGGAAAACCAGTTGGGAAGTAAAATAAATAAAATTAAAAAATAAATTATCTTCCTTTTTGGATAAATCTAATCCTTTAGAATTGTTTGGATTATATTAAACAAAAGATGCTTTAAGTACTATAATTAGTCTTCAGTGTGTAAATGCATGTATGCCACAGGTCTTCAATGAAGAGCTCCATTTGGGAATCTCTTCATTGCATGAGGACAATTTTTAAGGGTATTGTCAACTTTGAGTTTCAAAATTTCTCACAGAGAGGAAAGTTTCTAAATTAAAAATCAACAGCGTGTTATACGAAATCATCTCCAATACAGACAACAACAGAGAGGTTGTAGCAGGGAACGTTATAGAAGCAGAGGCGTTTGCTGGAAATGGAAAAAGAAACCTTTTCCAATTTCTTTGCTTGAATGGGAATAACCTTCTTAGTTTCAGAATTACACGGTAGTGTCAGAGTAAACGTGGAATAACTGCCTCCATCACTGTAGCGTCAACCTTAGAATGATATCTGAAATGCTCAATAAGGAAATTGGAGACTACAACTCTGAATGAAATATTGGGTTTTTCAACTTATAAGTTCACTCCAGTTTCAATCAATATCAACTTCTGGTTTCAGCCAAGTATTAACACTTTGATGGATATGATGCAGCTAGAATGTGATTTGGGTACACTTCTATATATACAAACAAAACTTGTTCAAACTTCAACTCACTGTCTAATCCTGTTGTCATACCAAGTTATACATTTCCTTGTATTATCTTTTACTAATAAAGTTACTAATTCATTCATTAACCATGATTTCTATGCACTATCTTTCTGAACAATAAACTTTATGAAGGCAGGCAGAATTTTTTTTTTAATGTTTGATTCACTGATTTGTATCCAGTGTCTAGAACACTATGCAGTCCAGAGACAGTCAAATGAACAATTCGAGCAAGGAATATTTCTGGTAGTATCAAAGGAGATTGTGAAGTGACTATTGCTTTTTTTGGTGGTATTTTTGCTTGCTTGTTTATTTGCAGTGTTAAAAATTGAACTCTTTGATAACACACATACAAGGAAAATGTTTTGCCACTGAGTTCTAGCCTCACCACCAGACCTCTTTTTCTTTCCTTAATTTTTTTCTTTTTTCTTTATTGATAGGATGTCCCTATGCAGCCCTGGATACTCTGAATCTCTGTGTAGACAAGGCTGACCTCAGATTCACAGAGCTCATGAGCTTGCTTCTGCTTCCTGAGTGCTAAGATTTTAGCACTGAGAATCTGAGTCTTATTTAGGATGATAGCAGCAAGACTATTTTGTTCATTCACTTTGGTAGTCACCAAACTGCAGTGATTCATTTCTTGGTTACAGAAAATCTGAGTCTGCATGACTTTCCAGGTAGAGGTCCTCCAGATGTTGGCATGCTAACAGACTCTTACAACTACTTGCAAAGAAAGGAAGAACAGCACCCATTGCTGGGGCTGTTACATGCTTTCATGCAACGTTGACATTCTATTCACATTCAAGTAGACACAGGTAGTTACCAACGTGTCCTTGATTCTATAAAAGTATGCCTAGCTGTTTTTGTGTATCTATAAAGAGAAGGGAACTAGAAGTGATTAGTATTTCCCTATCCATCAAACAACTTAAGGCACTGGAAAACTGAGAGTCATGTTTAATAAGTATGAACTGGAGCTAGTGTTGAGTACATTTTTGAAACAAATGGTATCAGATATGGTTCTTGAAATGCTAAAGGAACACACATATAGCAAGTGTCTTTAGGCATAGAAGAGATAATTAACTTTTGTAAGAGTATGTTGTTTTTGTTTTTTTGTTTTTTTGTTTTTAATGAAAGCAGAAGGTTAGGGTTCGGCTGTTAGAAAACATAGGAAGAATTGTCAGGGATAGAAAATGGAATAGTATACAACCATGAAAACATAGGACAGGACAGGAAAACGGTTTTAGAAGTATTAACTGCATGAAATGTGTTAAGAACTATAAAAGAGTTGCTTCTTTCTCCACATTGTGTGCCATCTCTTGTGTGGCACTGGGGATCCTCTATGGCTTCTGATGAACCCCAAAATTGTCAAAAAGAGGAAAAAGTTCATCCTCCACTATTTGAATGGAATTGTCAAAATTAGGCCACACTGGAGGAAACCCAGAGGTATCCACACCCGAGTATGGAGAAGATTCAAGGGCCAGATCAGATACCCAACATCAGTTATAGGAGCAGCAAGCAAAACAAGTATTTATAGCCCAGCATCTTGTTGAACTCAAGGGGCCACAATATCAAGAAGTAGGAAGTACCGATGTGCAAAAAATCTTACTGTGTTCAGATCACTCACATTTTTTTCAAATAATTAAAAAAAATATATCATTGAAAGAGCATCACGGTGACCATTAGAGTCATCAGTGCCAATGCCAGGCTGTGCTGCAAAAACAATAAATATGTGGCTCGTGTGCATCCTTTATTTGTGCTTAAATAAAACCTTTATTTAAATGCCTTTTTAAAAAGGAGGAGAGGGAAGGCGAGGTAGAGACACAGAGAAGAATTGGCAAGAGATAAGTTTCATCTAATTTTGTTTGGCATGGTTTGATGGGACAGAAACTCAATCATAGACTGGATGAAAGGGTGGACATCCACAGTAGTGCTTTGTAAAACTGTAACTACAAGTTACAGAGCATGGACGTGCAGTTTAGCCTTGCTAAACTGACTGATAGTTAGGGGAGACCCTTTTCCTTATCCATTGCTGTCTTTCCATCCCACTCCATGGATAAGTAGATAGTTGGGTCTGGTTTAACATAAAGGCTTGTGAGACAAGGGACAGTAATTTTAAAATTTGCTGTTGCTTATCAGACATTTCCTAGAGCTTTATCTCTCTCACTATCTCAGTAATCTTGTGAAAGGGTAATTTTTTATTCCCATTTTACAGAAGGGCTACAGAGATTCAGAGTCAGCAAGCTCATGAATTAGGAAGAAACTACTTTAAAACTCAAATCTATCTTAGTCCTAGACTATCATTTTCCTTAAATACTGTAATTTTCTAGTGCTCTCTTTAATTCTGCTATGATTTGAAGTGTCTTTTTCATCTCTCTCTCTCTATTTATCTATCTATCATCTATCTATCTATCTATCTATCTATCTATCTATCTATCTATCTATCTATCTCTACCTTTTAGTCAGAAATTGAATGGATAAAAGTGACTTTAAATTATTATTTAATATTATTGCGAGAATTTTTGTGAAGGTGTTTGCTATTTTTTTCCTCAGTAAATGTATTATAAAGTAGTCATAAAATACTTCTTTAAAAATAAAGCATTGCAAAACACTCACAATCTTTTCAAAAATCAAATGGCCATGATTTTACATACCTGAAAGTCCCAGAAAAACATACATTAAAGCAACACTACTTCTTATCTTTGAGTGGAAAGTGTACAATGTTTTTATCTTGTTCCTTTTCAGTTTGCACATTTGTCCACAATCACATATTTCTTTTGTAATTGTAACACCTTCTTACAAGAAATATAATTACCGTTCACATTTTTTACATAATAGCTATCAGATTAAAATAGCATTCTCATTTGAACTGTTGAGACAGCTTAACAAACGAGTTTTCCCTGTTTGTCTTTAATTTATAATTGCCTCGGTGTATTATTCGTGAGTTCTTCAGCCTAAGTTGGCCTGAGCCCTAGAGGATCACCATCTCTACTACATAACAAAATAGGACAAAACAAAACACACAGACCGTCAGAGGTCTTTAGGTCTTATCTAAGGTACTGGAGATGAATAGGATACAGAAAGGTTGGCAGACAATGCATTTTGATTGAGTATAAAAGGGGCTTGTGTGAGATCTCTCCGGGAACCCTGGATTTACCTACAGACGCTCCGGTTGCCAAGTTACCAGAGCCATCTTCCGCGAGCTCCGCCTAGTTCCTCTAGACCACGCCCACTTCCTCTTTTCTCCCTTTGACAGGGGGCGGGGAGCAAGGAGTCGTCGACCGCTCAGAAGCCCCGGACGTAGGTTTTCAGTTTCTGATTGGAGAAGCGTTTAGTGGGCGGTTCCGAGGGCGGGTCTTCCGAGCTTCGGGAACGTCAGCACGTCGACGCGGGGGTTTTCTCTGGAGTCCCACTAACGCCGCTCCGGTGTTCCTGAACCTGGGTTCGGGCTATCCCGGGGCGGCGGGCGGACGCGGTTAGGGGCCGGACCCAGCGATCCGTCCCGGTCACCGCCCTCCCGGCCTGCCCTCTGTCCAGTCCACCTTAGGGGAGCCTGAGGACGTGGGGCCCCTGAGCCGGGCCGGGGAGCTCGGGGCCCATCCCCTCCCGAGGCTCGGATGGAGGTGGCGGGAGGAGAGACCTGGGATGTTCAGTCTGATGGCCAACTGCTGCAACTTGTTCAAGCGGTGGCGGGAGCCTGTCAGGTAGGCTAGGGCGCGGCCCGCTGCCTTGAGGGATGGGACGACCGCGCCCCTGGGCCAGGCCGAGCGCCGCCTTTCCCAAGGCGTGGGAGGAGTCGGCCAGGTCTGGGGGATACCGCCCTTCCCGTTGGAACCATCCCTGGAGCAAGAGTTCAAGACTTCTAGCCCCTCTCATGTCTGCTTGACTAAGTTTTGATCTAAGGCTTATACACGTATTTTGAATTGCTTTACATTTCTTAGATGCGTGTGTGAGCGTGTCTGTGAGGAGACGGGAGGGAGGGAGATAATTATCCATTGTAGTTTTCTTCAAAGCCTTTTGTAGTGGAGAAGTTTCTTAAGAGAGATGTGAAGTAGAGTTTTCCTAATAAACACACATCCCGTTGTTGCTTTCTCCAATCTCATCTCTCTCGTACACATCTGAGTACACAACCGCACTCTATTTTGTTTGGCTTTTTGGCTCTATTCCTTACTGATTATGTGATTCAATCACATTTGGCCCATCTTCCTTATTTATTAAAGGAGGATAATATCTGTGCCTAAAAAGTGCTGAATTCAATTAGAATGTGAAAGTTAGTGTTTTCTTAGCTCTAATTTAGCTGCAGTTTTCAGGTACATTCTAGTATCACCTTCTAATTGAAAGGTCTCTTGCTTCATGTTTCGTTTTTGCATCAGTACATGTATGAATACTCAGTACATATTACTTGGTGGTTTATTCAAAAATACTGTCAAGAAACATATACCAGGCACTGTGCTAGGATGGAGTCAGGGAAATTGATGCTTCTGAAAAACAGGAGCCTAAACTATAGAGTGTTTCTTTTTATAACTATTGACTTTTTCTACTTATGCCTTAGAATTGGACTATAGGCAAAATCTAGCAAAATGTTTTTTAAAAACTCCAAACTTCACAGATATATGTCATAAAGATGAGCATTTCTTTAAAGAATGCACCTGAAGAGCAACACTTCACACATTTATAGGAAAATATATAAGTATATTTGGAAAAGAAATGTGCTTTAAGTAAAACTTGGATTCCCCCCACCCCAACCTGGGAAAATTGACCTGGCTTTGAATGTTTAAGTGTAGGCGATAGAATCACCTGTAAGAACTGAAAGTGTGTTCCCCACTGTGGGCGCTGAGTGATTGGCTTTAGGATTTTGGCTGATTTTATAGCTTCTATTCAGACGTGAAAACCATAACATTTTCCCATTCATACTTTCCTCTGCTTACTTTTCAAGAATGATTTTGTAGGAGAGTATTGGAGCATGAGTATAATCAGATGTTTTAAATTCATCATTTGTCTTTGAGCTTTGTTTAAAGAACAAGCCATTTCTAGAGGGGAAGGGGTATTGAATTTTAAGTAGAAGAGGTAACTGGATTTTGCTAGCAAAACATCTTTAAGATTCAGCCTTACAAGTCAGGCAGATTGTCTCAATAAGCAGCACTTGGGTCTGTGCTACCTAAATTCAGGTGTAAGTGATGGGACCTTGGGAGGTTTTGTAGTGCTCCTTAAAGAGCACTGGATATTGAAATGATGACTCAGGCATTACCAAGTTAAGCAATACATTCCCCCCCCTCACCCTCTTTCTCTCTCTCTCTCTCTCTCTCTTTCTCTCTCTGTTATTAATTTAAACCATTGTAAGACTTGCATTATCTTTCTGTTATCTCATGCTACTTTAGATTGTATCTTAATATAACTCTCAAGTGTGAATAGCATTAGCTAGCTCTACAGCCATTTAAAACAAACTTAGATTACAGTTAACTTCAGTGTCATTGCCTAATGCCTGATTCATAATGTTGGCTGAAGAGATGCTTACCAAATATTATCTATAATTTGTTCATCTGTTACCAGTAACTATGCTTACATAAATAATCTTAGCCTGAGTGCTATTAATTTTTTTTTTTTTTTTGGAATAAAGGAGAAGGAAGTTATAAAAACTGGTTATAAAAGTTAAAATGCTTTGCTTTTATGGCTTACAGTAATTGATGAGAAATTGCTTCTATTATGCTTATATTTTCTTTTTAGTTTTTTAAATTTTAGATATGCTACTTGATGTTGAGATTCTTTATATAATTCTAAAAGTATGTTTGCAAATGTGAGAAGTATAATGCTTATTAATATTCAGAATATGCAATATAATAGATTCTATACTCTTTGCTAAAAGTTCTCTCATCAAGCCCATTTCTTCATTTGTTTACTGATAAGCCATAGTCTACTGAGTGTATTAGATTTCCTTGATATGCACCAGGCAGGAGGCTGAGACCCATTATTAAGGCACCCGACTGGATTAGTAATGAGGCCCAGGAACCCAGCCAGTTTTCAAAGAATACTTACTGTACCATACAAGTCAGAACCTGAACCTAGGCTTTCAAGCTGTGTAAATCAATGTTGAATTGACTATAGTAACAGACGCACAGACTTGCCTCAATAGAAGACATACAGTGCAGTGCTAGAGTTTTTGTTTTAATGTTCTTGAGGTTTAGACCAACCATGAAAACAGCATCACTGTAATACTGTTAACTAAACTGCACACTGTAGTGCAAGTGTGCCTGCTTTCCCACATATTGTCATCTCGTGCGTGTGTGTGTGTGTGTGTGTGTGTGTGTGTGTATACGCTCGTGCACGGTTGCTGTGTGTGAGTTTAGGATCCAGTCTAGGGTCCCACACTACATTTGCTCTGATTCTTTCACCTTCCTCAGTCTATAAGAGTTGCCATCTTTGAGGTTCCTTTGAGTAGCATTGCTTAGGGCTTTTGAGGTTGAGGTTGTGGTTCTTGGCAAAATACCCGTCAATTTGCTGTTTAGTTCCTTGTAATTTGAGTGAGGCGGTACATCTCAGAAGACTACTGTAGAGACAGTATGTCGTTCATCGTAGGCAAGTGGCTGTACAGTGCACATGATCACAGCAATCACATCAAGGGATGGGGAGTGCCAGCGTGGGAAGGTTAACCTTGACCACTTGGTTAAGGTGTTGTCTTCTACGTTTTTTCAGGATACTGTTGAAGTGTGATAGATTCGAATCAGATTCCTAGAAGTCTTAGCATTTTCCCATGTCCAAGTTGTCGATGATGTATTTGTCGCAGCATCTTAAGAGAGGAAATCTGTGCAAGTAGTTGAAGCATAGCTGCTGAGGTTATGTTTCTCATTGATGTTGTCAGAACCCAGCAGAAGCAAATTATGACAAGGGGGATTTATCTGGCCTCAAGTTTTAGGAGAACACCATTCCAGGGAAGAAGGTGACAGAGTTCGTGGTGGAGGGAGGCTGCAGCGGGGATGCCCTTACCTGAGGGCTCAGGAAGTGGTAAACAGAATGCTGAGGTTCAGCTGCTTTTCTCTTTTCCCCTCTTATTTAGAATGCATAGTTCCATATTCAGAGCTGTTAAATCTGCTTGGGGCACCCTCACAGACACATTCAGTGGTGTGTCTCCTAGGTGATTCCAAATCCAGTCAGGTTGACAATGAAGAATTTCCATCACAATGGCACCAAGCAATCACTCAGCAAACTACCTCTGCCCTGAATGGTACACAGTGTATATTAATATATCCTCCTCTGGCGATAGCTGTTGTTTTGCAGGATATAGCTTTGCCTCCCCTCCCCCATTTTCTGGAAAAAGAGCTTTCTATTTCATTCCAAGGTTAATTCTTATGCCTGTGCCCTGAATTCCATCTTCTTACTTTAGTTCTACATTTAGACAGTTCTCAATTACTTGAATCAGTACACTTTCTTTATACCACAGATGGGGCTTGTGGGATAAACTTGTGTCGCCTTTGCTGATAAAACCAGAAGTTGTTTTTCCCTTTAGTCTTCTGAGTTTCTTTTACATTCTTTTCTAAAGAACAAGTTTTCACGGTTTTCTTGCCTAACCAAAACAAACTCAGCTTGTTAGCTTCCTGTAATTGCTGTAGCACATCTGTAAATGGAGTAGCTTGAAACAATACAACTTTATTACCATTAGGTTCTAAGATCAGAAGTTAAAAATGGTCTGCTGAGTTGTATACCTTCTGGAAGTTTTAGGGGAAGAATCGACTTTCTATTGCCCTTTTCAGCCTCAAGAGATGACCTGAATTCTTTGGTTCATGGTCCTGTCCTTCCTCCTTCAAAGCTCATAGCATAAACAATTACAACACTATGCTATAATGTTTTTGTTTAGACCCATGAGTTCATCGGATTTACTTCTACAGTTAAAGGCACATCCCTCCCCCATCATTAATCATGTCCAAAATTGCCTTCGTGTAACGACACATGTGCACATAGAGACTAGGCTGAGGATATCCTTAGGAGGACAGTGTTCTCTACCATCCTCTTCCACCCTCTAACCTTAACAGCCACTAGTATCATTTCTTTTCCTTTTACCCTGGGATTCTCAGTTCATACTGGGCTATGGCACTGTCTCTATATCCTTCTTTCTCATGGATTCCATAACTCTCTGTATAACATTCTGCCCTGTCCATTTAAGAGTTCTTATGCCAGTTACTTCCTGGTTACTGAATGTGATGGATTCTTTTTGACATTTGTCTGAAATGGGCTCATAACATCTTTCAAAGCCTAAACTACCTTTTAAGTTTTTCAGAATTTTCTTCTTTTCCTATTGCCTGCTTCTTCTACCTTACTTTACATCTTTGCTTTCCTTTATCTGTCTTCTAAAGTGTCCCCAAGGATTTCTTCTCTTTTCTGTGACATGCCCTCACTATATGCTCAATCAGATGTTGTAGTAGCCTTTCAGCTACACGCTGACTATATTCCTGGTCCAGAGGGACGTGTCCTCTGTAGGATTCTCAGTCTCAGCACATCCGTGATTGAGCCTGTGCCCTGTCTTGTGCCCCAGTCACAAGTTCCCGTTGAGTCACCTCTATTTCATGTTAGTGAATTTATTTTGTCTTCTTCTTACCAAAAATCAGAAGTGAAGAGTAATTCTGAATAATAAGTTATGTTTTGTTCTTCTATGCTCTAGTCCTGGACGGCTCTCTGTTTAATAGAATATTTCTCATGTATTAGTAAGAGATGCATTCAGAGAACCCTAGTGATGTCTAAAACTGAGTAATACCAAAACCCTGTATAAACGGTATGTATACGATACTATACACACAGACATGCACACACATACACCAGTGGTAAGGTTTAACTTCTAGATTTGGCATAGTAAGACCTTAACAATTATAATTAATAATAAAATTGATCAATTATGGCAATGTACTGTAATAATAAGAAGGATATGGATGCCCTTCCACTTTGGGACTTCTATTAAGTAAGATCAGAGTGACTTGAAAAAAAAAAAAAAAGCAGGTAACTGACAAGGTTACAGGATAACTAATGAATGGGTAGCGTATGTAGCATGGATATGCTGAATAAACATATGAGGTGATTGATATGATTCATACCTAGGCATGGCAGAGGGCTAGTAGGACGCACAGTACAAAAGTTAGGACTCCATTATAGAACTTTATAGTAATTTTTGAGCACAGTTAATTACAGGCTGTGGTTTGGCTGAATGCCCCACAATGGTTTACATGCTAAAGGCGTCATCCCTAACATGGCATCAGGAGGGAGTTGAATTTTAGAGATGAAGCCTAGTGGAAGGGGGTTAGGTTACCAGGGATGTGACCCCAAAGGGCATTGTGGAATCCAAGCCCTTCTTCCTCCTCCTCTAGCTTGGATGTAAGTGCTTTTCCTCTGTGTGTGCCCACCATGATATATTGCCTTTCAATAATAAGGACTTAGAGACTGCTTGGCTTCAAGGCACTAATGATTTGGGCCCTATTTTAGTTACCCTGTAAAGGTGGGAGAAAAGTATGGTATCCCTGCCTTTATTTTGTATTTGTCAGATTTCATCCTTTACAACCTCAAACTCCTGCTTATCAGGGCAGAAAAGAGACAGGGAAGTTTAGAAGAAGAGAGACTTGCCATTTTATTGGTGAATGAAGAAATGTATATGCCTTATGCTTTTTATGAGTCTAATATCAAGAAGGGCCCCGTTAAAATCAGTAAAGTAACACTAAATTAACAAAATCATCTTGACAACAAAAGTTATACAAAAGAACAAACAATTGTTATTTTAAATCGGAGAATATATGTACCTGGGTCAGCTGCTCAAGATTTTCAGATATCCGCCTTTGGTATCACACGGAAATTTTAATCTCAAAGACATAGGTTACTTATCCTTAAGTGTCCTGTGTGTCCTGTTCATCTCCCTTCACTTCTCCCACAAGTCCTTGCTATTTGAAAATCATTTCTCTCCCATCCTAATTTTAGCATCTTCATTTGCCAAAGCAGTATTTCAAGTGTTTGAGTAAACTGCTGCTAACTAACCCATCCAGAAAGACGAGCTTCAGGTAACACACAGACTGCATCTCATTGCTTCTGTACACCAGTGCCCTGGAGAGCTGATTGGGATGTGCTTTGTCGTGTATGTTGTTGTTGTTTCCATGGAGGGAATAGATCCCCACAGTCACACTGTTTTTTTGTCCAAATGTAAATAAATCTAGACCATTTATAGAAGTTGCTGAGTTCTTAATTTCCTAGTTAAGCTTAACATACAGCTTAGCAAGGATTATCTAGTGTGCTGCCTGCTAAACTGCAATGTCTGACATTCTTTTTATCTGTCTACTTCTTGTTTATGCTTAATAAGAATAGTGAAATTTTGGATTTCAAAAAAGTACCAGAGACAAATATTTGTATTTATTTTCAAATTTTAGAACTTGCTTCATGAAATTTAAAACATTTTTAGTAATATAGTTTTTGTGTGTCATATTTTGTCCTTCAAGGTTTTTGAGTAAACTATTATATCTTTGATACTTATAATATTTTTAACATTAGAAATAACTTTTACATAATTATTTCAGTTTAAGTGTTATCTTAAGTTGACAGATTTATTTATTCTTTGACAGTTTCATAATGCACACTATATCTTAATCATGTCCATAACTTGAGCTCGAGTTATAGGTGGTTTTAAGACATTTGATGTTGGTGTTGAGAATCAAATCTAGCTCCTCTAGAATAGTATGTGCTCTTAAGTATCTCTCCAGCCCTTCCCCAGTATTATTTTTAACATATGTTAGATAAAAAGGAATTCTGAAATAAGATGTACTCAATTTTGGAGTATATTAGCCACTATACCAACTGAGTAACATCAAATATTAGTGGTCTTACTACAGAAGTCTTCACCTTGAGGCAAATACTTGAGCAAATAAATAATCGGACTTTTGATGTCTCCTTTTGTTTCCTAATTCCTAAGAATTACTTTCGTTTTAGAATATTTCTCTTTATTACCTTTCATCCATGAACATGTAAGCTTTTTTTCATTAATTTTCAGTCAATTGGACATGGAATATACAATTTATTGTTGAAAAGGTTTCTATAAATTAAGTTCAATATAGTTCTTTCTTATGTTATTTTTTAAAGATTTATTTATTTTATATATATGAGTACACTGTTGCTCTCTTCTGACACACCAAAAGAAGGCATCAGATCCTATTACAGATGGTTGTGAGCCAACATGTGGTTGCTGGGAATTGAACTCAGGACCTCTGAAAGAGCTGTCAGTGTTCTTAACCACTGAGCCATCTCTCCAGCCCCAATATAGTTCTTTCTTAACTTGCAATCCTATTCATTAGCTTCACTTAGTGCTTCTTCAGTACGGGGGGGGGGGGGGGCGGGGGGGAGTTGGAAAGTAGAGTTGCAAATTAAAGACAGCAGTCTGGCACCATCCTCACTGGTGCTGCCCAGTTGATGAAAACAAGGTCTAGCTGAGGAGACTGAAGAGCTGCTTGGGGTGACCATGTGAGGCAGAAAGTGTCATGGCCATTGTGCTTGGGGATGGCGGGATGAAGCTACCACGCTTGAACTTGATTCTGTATTTTTAACCAGAAAATACCCTGGTTAGATTTTTTTAAAAAATAAACATATTTTGTTGTTGCTGTTTTTGTTTTTTGCCTTTTAGAGGAAAGGGTATGGGTTGAGACAGTGTCTCACTATAGCTTTGTCTGAACTGAAGCTTGCTGCCTGGCTAGCTGAAAACTCAGAGAGCCACCATTCTCTGTCTTCCAAGTGCAGGGATTAAACCCAGCCACAGATGCAGGAGCTAAGATGTGTGTATGCTGGGTAAAGGGATGGGGAAAAAAAATCCAGGCTCTATTTGTGAAAAAGAGCCTTTGTCCCTGGATACCTAACTTGGTATGCGTCTATAAAAGTGAGTAGATCATTAGGCTAAATGTGGTTCGGTTATTCTGTAATACAGTAGTGTCTGCTCTTGTTTTGATAATACTGTGTAATAAATATTCCCTTGAGAACTGCTGCCAGCTAACTTCTTATTAGCCTTGAGTGTCTTGTACCTCCCTTGCTCAAGGCGCAGCATGAAGATAAATGATAGCAAGAAACACCTTTGAAGTTTGGAGACATGGTATTTAATTCAAAGCCTTAGTTAACGATGAGAAGTACAGAGACCATTCAGTTCTGAGGTACTTAATTCCAGGTAGTGAGTACTAAGATACCTCCTTTTCTTCTTTCTTTATTGAGATAATTTCTCACAAGTACCCTGGGCTGGTTTCTGTACAAATCTCCTGCCTCAGAGGTCTTCCTAAGACTGTGGTTTCACGTGTGTGTTACTGCTCCTGGAGTCCCACAGAGAGTTACAGAATTTTGCACCATTTGATACTGTTCCCCTGTTAACTCCTTTAGAAACTTTTCTCATCTCTTCTCCCCGCCCCCATACCATTCCAAGTTTAAAGTATTCTCATCTTCCTTGACTTCTGGCCTGTCTCTTGTGTATTTCCTCAGTTGTTTCTTGTGTTGGGATGGATTAAGCTATCACTTCTGTGACTAAAATGCCTGGTCAAGATCTCTCAGTTTCAGACTTCAGCCATGACAGCAAGCATCTGCCAACATGTGCATGGGAAACAACCCTGTTAAAGAATATGTGTCCAGCTCGGGGATCCTTGGCTATTGCTCAGGCCTGTCTTGAAAATAGCTTCAGACTGAGCATCTATTGTGTGCCATGGTCATGCACAGACTATTTTCATTTTAAAATTAAATTTTCACCTTATCCACAGGTGTGGTTGTTGTCCACATTGTATTTTACTGATGAGATTATGAGCAATAATGTGTCCGAGGTGATAACGGGTAGAAATTGCAGAATTAGGACTTAAGTGCAGGACTCTACGACAGATTGGTGTCAATTTATCTGAGTGCCTTGAACCTTATTGTCTGTATATTAATAGTATAAACATACCTAGACCTTATAGTACTACACAGCAACCGGGTGTAAGCTACGCGCGTACGCACATGCACTCACACACACACACACACACACACACACTCACTCACACACACAAACACAGCCCCCATGGTGTATGGTGCAGAGTGCATATGTGTATTGGGATCAGTCAGATGACATCGCCAATGTGGAGTCAGTACTCTCCATCTTTAGGTGGGTTTCAGGGATTGAACTCAGGTCACCAGACTTATGTAGCAAGCAAATTATGCCCCCCCCCCCCGCCCCAGCAATCTTATGAGCTGGTGGTTTGTTTTTTTTTTTTTTTTTTTTTGAGAGAGGATCTCACTATACAGTTCTGGCTGACCTGGAACTCACTGTGTAGACTAGGCTGGCCTTAAACTTACAGAGATCCACCCACCTCTGCCTCCCAAGTGATATGATTGAGTGTGTGCCATTATGCCTGGCACATGCATACATACATACACACACACACACACATATATGTATATATAAATTTTTATTGCATTTTGTATTCTGAGATGTATTCACTAATACTGGGCTTTGTTTGTTGTTTTAACTACAGAATGCTAGGATTCCTTCTCATGCAGTGTTCCCGGTCTGTAATCTTTTAACTTCCTCCTCCTACACTCACCCTTCTTGCTTACAACTCTCCACTTTGACAGTCTTGCCCAGGCAGAACATGATTTAAGGATATTCTTTTACCCTTCTCTCTCTGGGCTGTCTAAGGCCCCTTTGCTCATTCTATAAGGCTGGCTCATTGTTTTTCCTCTCGCTCATTAAACATTTGATTTTATTATTCAAACTTTCTCTTTCAAGATATAAGAGGTCAAATGATGATTTAAGCCACATTACCTGGAATATATTAAGGGCATAATTAAGATTAGCATTGAGAATTATAAAAGAAGTAGATGAGCTATCATTGTGCCCCAGTATATTAATATTTATGTTTTAGTCATTGTCACTAGAGAGGCATTATAGGATAAAATCTTGTTTGGTCAGTTTTGTATCCATAATGCCTAATGTTTTTCTTGAGCTCTTGTCTGAACAGATGACAAAATGATTGATTATATTGCCTGTGGCAGTTGTTCTAGACTCTGTCTCTCTTGTCATACAACACCACAACCAAACTATCCCCAGTGATAATTTACCATGTTTCTTTAAGCTATAGTAACATGTACTTTTCAGTGTGCAAAGTAGTGTGCACCTTTATTATTTTAAAAAGTTGTACAGACTTTGAGTTCTAAATAGCTGTTAACCATTAACCCCATTCTGTAAATTACCAAATGTTTCAGTTAATTCATGCTATAATTTTTAAATCCATATTAACTCTTTATTCACTATGCCTTCAGTTACCTAAAATATTTAGTCAGGGAAGCCTCTTTTCAAGTTATTTTAAATCATAATCTTAAAAATTGCAAGCATACTCTTAAGTAAAAATAGAAAACCATAGACAATTATTTTGTGCCGGGCTTAGTATTATATTTTCCAAAATGTTTCTTTTTTGAAGGATATTTTGGTTGTTTATCTTGAATAGATTCATAAGGTAAGAGTAATGTTCACAGGCCTGCGAGTGTAGCTCAGTGTATGCCCAGCATATGTAAGTGCCTAAGTTGGATTCCTCTCCTGCCTCCCAGTGAGTACTGTCCATAAGTGTGATGGTTAGTTTTGACTGTCCAGTTGACGGAATCTAGAGATCCTGTGCCTGTGAGATGGACATTCGATGTGCTCATTGAGAAGGGGTGGGTTATCTTGATTGCGTTGATTCAAAACAGTTCTAGTTTTATAGATGTGGCCAAATATCTTTTAAAAGGGACTTACAGGGAGTCATTATTTATTTTGGCTTATGGTTTCAGAGGCTTTGTACAGTTTCATGACCCCAAGCATGTGAACAGTAATGGCTGTGAGAGTTTGTGGTGAATTTCAGGTCTTCACATACCCACGGACCAGGAAGAAAGGAGAACAGCGGTGGCTGGAGACATGGCCAAGCAGTTAAGAGCACTTGCTGCACTTACAGAGGAGAAAGTCCTGCACTCACAGGACCATAACATCTACAGCTCCAGTTCTGGGGGACCTGACAATCTCTTCTGGCCTTTAAGGGCACCAGGCATTCACATGGTACACATATATACATTGAGGCAAAACTACTTTTAAAACACTAATTAATTAATTGGAAAACTAAAACTAAAAATTAGAAAAAAAACTTAAACACATGCACACATGCACACACACTCAGGAAGTGGCCTGGGATGGTATAATCTCAAAAACCTGTCCCCAGAAGCTTACTTCCTCTAGTTAGGCCCAACATTCCAAAGTTTCGAGAGCCTTCCTTAATAATTCTACCAGCTAGAGACTGTGCATTCAAACCATGAGCTATGGGAGAGGGCTGTGGTTGCCCTTAACAAGTATATGAAGAATCCAGTAATCTTCTTAGGAAGTACTGCCCCTGTCTGTGCTCTTCATGGTCTTGATTAGTGAGCCAGTCTGAGACTTCTAGAGCAGGCTCTGCTTCCAGCTCGCTCCATGGTCCTGTTGCTGTTTTCTTTTATATTAAGTATCCACATCACTGAAATTTTCCCAGTCTCCTGGTGTCTTTGCCAGTCTCTAAGGATTATGAGGGCTGAGATTCCTCTGTTTATTTTTTTCCTTTTTTTCCCCCTTGATAATGAATCCATACTATGTAGAATAAATGATACAAGCAATCAGAAAATGTGGGCTTGTTTTCATGGTTTATATGGGTGAATATTTGGGCTGTAGGTCTCTGTGTATACCGTGTGCATCGTAGCTTTCTTGAAAGTAAAATTATACTTTTCACAGCTGACAGTGCTTGTACAATTTTATATGCATAGAAATAACATATGTTACATATAATCTCATCTCCACTTCTTCATCATGTGTCATGGGGCTCTTTGACCTTCCCACTGGCCTCTTTAGTGGTTGGTTGGGAGAAGGATCTGGTGATGTTCCTTTTTATTTTTTGCTGACTCAAGTGTAGCTGTGACTTCTACTTATTTGACACAGTGGTTTAGAACCTGTAACAAAGGACCAAGATTCTTGGCTTGCAAGGAAAACTAACATGCAGAATAAATTATTTTAGTGATGTGAGAGCCAGAGTCCTTCCTAAAGCCCATAGACCTTATGTGATCTGACTTCCAATGAGTCCCTGACCTCTTGTCCTTTTTCTGTCCTTTGTCAGTGTAATGTTACTATGTAGTCTTCCCACACAGTCTTTATCTATTGTCTTTCTACCAGTTGTGGTGTCTTGGGAGATGTGTGTGTAGTTAACCATTTCAAGGTCTTGTGTTTATCTTACCTTCTGCATGAGGCCTGCCTGGAGCACTCTGTGTGAAACCTCCCCAACCTACATCTTCCACTCTCAGTTCACGTGTTCTTCATCTGTTAGTGCTTTTTCCCCATAATACTTAACAACTTTCTTAACACGCTACATAATTCATACCTATTCAATTCATTAGACTATTTTCTTTCTTGCCATAAAATGTAAAACTTAATAGAGAAGACTCTATTTATGTGTGTTTGTGATTTGTTATGGTGATAGTTGATAAACAGGTTTATCTTAAATACCTCAACATCCATGATTAATGTATAGAATCATATCAATGATTATTTGAAAACTGACCAACTTGACTTTTGGAAGACTTAGCCTATGATCTCTTCCTCAAGTGCCTGACACCTTCACCTTTATCCTTTGTGTGTGTGTGTGTGTGTGTGTGTGTGTGTGTGTGTGTGTGTGTTGCTTTGGGGGAGGGTGTGGAGTATGGACTGTGGACTGTGAATACATGTAGAATTTGAGAGAGGGCAAAAATAAAGGTACAGATCCAAGAGAGCCCCACTTACAGTTTGAAGAACTGCCTTTCCTGTCATCTTAATTCTGTTCCTAAGCGTTCTTTAAGGTGATTGTCAGTGAGAATGAGTCTACCTCTATTACTAATACAAGTGATGCCGGGTTCTTTTGGCCTACTTGAAATGCCTGAGCAGGTGGTTGCAGTGTTGTTTGATGTAGGCCTTTGCACTCGATCTAGGATGATAGATTCAGAGACTTATAGCTCAAAGTGCCAAGAACTAGGAGATTAGAAGTCCAGGCTTCAGAGGCCAGTCACTAACAGCCCTAGATGCTGAGGTTGGAGGGTATTGATTACCCTGAGCAGCTAGTGTAATTCTTAGCTTTGAGCAGCAGATGGCAGTAGTAGCTGAGAGTACCTGCAAGCTAAAGGTTCCAAACCATGTCCTAGGACTCACCTTCTACCCTGTGGCCCTACGGTGGCGCCCCCAGTGTTTAGATCTCTGGCCTTTACAGTGGTTGCTGTTACAGGTTTTGAGCATTCGTAACTTCAACTCTTAGAACTTTTCTAGAAACTGGGACCCACAGCCCTCATCTTTGTCTCTACCTCGTGTCAGCTTCCATCATCCTCTGGTGCCCATCCCTGCTGGCTTTTCTATATGTTATGAGCTTTAGCCTGCTATACTTTGTATCAAAGAAAATACTATTTGACAGATGCTTTTGATTGGGCCTCCCAATAGATTCCAAAAGTGAGCCAAATAGTGTAATTCTATAGTTGGGAACAGGATGTGGGTGCGGAGTACAAATGAAAGGTTATATTTCCACAGGCCTTCGATAAGGAATTGTTACAAGTGCCACACTGCACCAGTCACTGGGTTCTTGCTGAGTTACTGAGGTGCCCCCATCCACCCCATGTCTTAGGAAGAATGGCTGTAGGATCATCTAAAGTACCCCGAGGCTTGCCTAGCCTGGAATGCCTTCTAAGGCCTGTGGAGGGTGTCTGGAGCATGCATATATGTGATGTATTCTGCATGTATACATAAAGAACTAAAAGTCAAATGTAACATTTCCAGCAGCGTTGGTAATATTTCACCCGTTTCTGTGCCCCCAGAGCTCTGTTCTTCCAATCTTGCTCACTTTATGTTCTATCCTGTGGTCTTGGCATGGCAGCCATGCTATGCTGTAGTTCCTTCTCTGTGTTCTCTGAGCAGTTTCATTCCTAGATCCACAATGGTGATGGGCTGTTCCACACTTTACATAGTGCAGAGATCACCCTGGCCAGGGGAGAGCTTTACTAGGGGCCTGAATCTCCAGGTTAGTAGGACCAGGATATACCTTCTCCAGGTTTATGAAGGTACTAGAAATTAGTATTAGATGCTAGCTGGGACTGCCTAACTGATTCATTGCGTGATTTTGATCAATTATTTAGTTTTATGGGTGTCATTGCCCTCCCTCCCCCCAGCTCATATTTCTTCTGTAAAACTGAACGAGATGTTTGTTCTTTTCACACTATGGAGAGCAAATGTTTTATATTTGTAACATTAGAAAGCTTCCTCCTAAATATATTAATAGTTCAGGTAGAAAGCATGTTATTCTGTTATGTTTAACATTTTTATTCAGCATGGCCCTTGCATATCTTAATACAGAGACAAGAATTCGTAATGTGTTTTGTCAGACAGACAAATTGCAGTAATTCCTGTTTCACTAAACTAGATAGCACTAGATAGCTGAGCCCTTCATACTGATTGGCGTCTCCCTTTTCATTCTTTTCTTTGTTTCTTCCTTATTACCTAGACATATACTTTATAATAGCTGCTTAGAGGACAATAGAAAGATAATATCTTGACATCTTCATAAACTCTGCTTTTGAAACATTAGTTTGTTCATCATCATAGTTCCTAGCCTCTAGAACAGCAGTTCTCAACCTGTGGGTTGCAACCCCTTTGAGGGGGTCAAGCAACACTTTCACAGGGGTAGCAAATCAGATATCCTGCATATCGGAGATTTACATTATGATTTATATCAGTACCAATATTATAGTTATGAAGGAGCAATGAATATAATTTTATGATTGCGGGTCATCACAACGGGAGGAACTGTATTAAAGGGTTATAGCATCAGGACGGTTGAGAACCACTGTTGCCTGATATATGGTATATATTCATTAAATGTTGCTTGAATGGATAAAACCCTGCACATTAAATGAACAAAGAAAATGATCTTAAATTTTTATTATTTTAAGAAAGGTGACCCTTGTGATGGTCGGACTTGATAATGCTGGTAAAACAGCCACAGCAAAGGGAATCCAAGGAGGTAAGTAGAAAACACTTGCTTTCTGAAGTCTAAATTTTTTCCAAGTTATTTGTTTATGCTAAATTGCTTTATTGCATGTTAACTATAGAGATAGTATGCTCCTTTGTGTTCTTAATATACATATGCTATGGATAGACTCTGGCTTCCTGGTGTCCCCCTACTCCACAATCCAGATTAGATTAGGTGTAGTTTCTTTGATGTTGATAAGCAAGAGACTGGGAATAAGTAACCCAAGCTAGACTTGAACTAGCAATTCTCTGCCTTAGCATCTCTATTGCAAGGATTACACACTTGAGCCACCAAAGACTCATTTTTGCCCAGTAGTCTCCTCTTCCATAAACATTGTTCCCAGTGGTGACCATCCTAAGGAGAATTTAATAGAATGTAAATTCACATTCTCTTTCAAGGCCCATTTCTACTTGTACCTAGTACTTAGCTGCTTTTTGTTTTATCTGTCTGCTTCTCTGGGCTGTTGATGCCCTGAGGACAGTTTCACTCAATTGGAAATAGGCCTGACTGGTGTAATAGATCTGAAGTCATAGTGGTCAACAAGATTGAAGTTTATTTCCCTCTGCCCGTGCAAAAGTCATCTATGTGTGGGATGGCACTCGATGATGCTAGGGATCCAGCCCTGGGATGGCACTCCATGATGCGAGGGATCCAGCCCCTTTCCTGTTCACTTTGCCATCCCTACTGTTCTTTCTCCTATTCAGCCTCAGAAAGCTCTGTGCAACTTGATTCCAACTGGAAGGAAGTGGTAAAAGGGAAGGGGAGGGCATGCTTCTCCCTTAGGACCATGGACCAGAAGCTGATGCATCACTTTAGTTCACATGCCACTGCCAAGAAGCAGTGGTGTTCTGGACCACATTAGCATTCACTAATGCTTCTCTATAGTGAATTAGCCAGTGTCCTCTGTCTCTTCCCAGCTCTCTCCCTGGGTATCTTACTAGTAGCTAGAATTAGTTTGATCAGTCATAGTGGGAGTTTTTACACCCTGGAAATGAGCATATACTACATGTTCGAGTTCTCCCTCTACTTCCAGATAAGTTGTTAAATATTTAACAACCACCACTAGTCTAGATGCTCCTCTCATGGCTAGCAGCTGCCGCTGAGGTTGGGAATCAGTATCTTTTGTAAACATTCATGTGCCTAATTAAAAAAAAAATTCCTAAGAATTTCTATCCAGTACTGTTTCCTAATAGGAAACTATACTATTTTGGGTAGAAAGTTTCATTTTTCTATGGTTTGTCTCTTGCTTTGAGTGGTATGAACATATCTTCTCTATATTGGAGTCACATATACATATGATGTATATAATAGGCCAAGAGCTCTATAAATCAGAGAGAAATCTGATTGATAATAGTTTTGCTTGTATCTTGCATATGACTTAGCATGTAAGAAACACCTAATAAATGTTTGTATTTTATCTTAGACTTTCTGTATCTTAACATACATGCTACTGTAAGTCTAAAGATTGAGGGCCATGTTTCTCTGTGTCATTTAACTTATCTGTAAAAGATCACCAGTTAGTGATTACAGGGATGGGTAGAATGTGCTGAGTGCTAAGCACTCAGGGTAGGTGCATAGACATGGGTCCACCTCTTGGGAAAGTAGAGAAGATAGGATGTAACGATAGATGGTGAAGCTGCTATAGTGAATGACAAGGAATCATTAGGAAAGGATTTGTGGTGAGAAACTGTATTTGAATGTTTCTGCTGTCTTGAAGCACAAATCTTGACCCTGAGCTAGGAAGTTCAGGGTGTTCCATGCTTTGTAGTCCTCAAAGTCTGATTTCAAATGTAAAAACTTTCAAAGTCCTGAAGGCTCAGATTAAGGTCCAGGCCCACTTGCCCTATAACATTGAAAATGTTTTCTTTTGTTGTTTTCTTTGACATAGGGCTGCCCAGAAGCTCATGATCTTCCTGCCTCACCCTCTTTGACGTTTGGAATATAGGTATGTGCTCCTATGCTTAAATAGCCATCGAAACAATGCTCTTCCCCACTCTCTACTTTTCCTCCTTCCTCTCCTTCCCCCCTTCTTCTTTCCCCTTTCTTTTCTTCCTCTCCCTAACCCCCTTCTCCTCCTTTACCCACACCCACCCTCTGTTTTCCTTCTCCCCCTCCACCTTCACAGTGCTGCTCATGGAGCCTCACACATGGCAGGCAAGTGCTCTACCACTGAGCTATAGCCTCGGCCCAAATAGATATTGATACTCACTGGTTTCTAGGACTGTTTCTACCACTTTATCTGCTTACATTGTTCTCTGCTCAGAACAGGGCTCTCCCTCTCTCTTGGGTGTCACGTCTAAGACTTTGCTCTTACTCTCCTTACTCTCTGAAGCCACTATTGACCATTTTACTCTTCCCTTCATCTTCTTTCTGAATTCCCTCACAGGATCTCCTCAGTCTTTTCACAGAACATACATATTCCATGTCATTTTTATTAAGATTTGATCTGTCTATATTTTTAACAATTATTTTATTGTTTGTATGGGTGCTTTGTTTCCCTAAATGTGTGGTACCCACAAAAGCCAGAATAACACATTGGGTCTCCTAGAACGGAAGTCAGTGACAGCTGTGAGCTGCCGGGTGCATGGTAGGAATCAAACCTTGCCCCTCTGGAAGAGCAGTCAGTCTTTTAGCCACTGAGTCGTCTCTCCAGCCCTGTGATTTCTGGATTTTTCACTGTATTCTTTGAGGATGGCAACCATAATTTATCTTTGTACCCTGGTCCCTAATAAAGTACTTTCATCATTAGCATTTGCTCTAATTTTAGTTCCCTTGTCCATGCTCCAGTGTAGTGAATTTGCTTCCACTGGTAATTTCCTGAGGTGGCTTCAATTCAAACTCAAAGACAACAGTTTTTTTCTGGCTGTGATTTGCTCCATCATCATCATTGTCATAATTGCCATCATCTTCATTGTCATCTTCATCTTCATTGTCATCATTATCATCATCAGAGTCTTTATTAATTCTCCTCCCTATGCCTCCAAAATGCTCTAACTCAAACTGCCAGAGGGACACTCTACCAATGGAACTACCTCCGCAGCCCCTGACTCCCATTTAAGTTCCTGTTTAATCCTGTTTCTGAGAAGTTGAGCTACTTTTCTTACCTCTAGACTTACCCTTGTGTCTATATAGAAATGAAATTTAGCAGCAGAAACGTGGCTTGTAATGGCTCTATTAAGTGTTGCAGACAGTGCAGAGGCTACTCTTGGGTGCTTCCTGAGAGGGAATCTGGGACCTCGCAAGCCTGTTTCTCAGTTATAACTAATCCTAGAACATGCCTCCCCGATATATCACAGTAAATGTCTCGTTAAATGTAGGAACCAGTCACTGTAAAGAACTGGAATCATTTAATGAAAGTTTATCTGTCATGGAAATAGTTTATAGTGAGTCCGTGTAGTAGGGTGGACCACTGTGACATTTTGTTTCTGAGAACTGAAGATATAGCTGATACAACTGAGGAACTGAACTTTAATCAATTTAATACCATGTAAAATTTCAGGACCCTGTTCAGTCTGGCCTCTATCTGTATTCACTGAAGGACTTGCCAGACATGGAAGTGAATCCTAGGCACGTAGTCACTGGGGAGACTGAAGCAGTAGAATCACAAGTGGGAGGCCAACCAAGCCTGCAAAAGAGGCCTCGTCTCAAAAGCAAATCGAAACCAAGTAAACCCTGTTGGGAATTTGATCCAGTGTCGATGTTCAGTCTCTTGTTGCTTGTTTGATTTCTCATTTATCATGTTTAGGTACCCTTGCTGCCCAGCCTTAGCCTAACACATCTCCTGTAGCGAGTCTTCTATGTCCCTCTGGAATCTTTTTAAACCTTTTTGATTATTGCTGCTCCTTGGCAGGTATGGCAATGTGCCACTATAATTCCTATTTTCAGATTCACAATTCCTTTTCTCACCACAAACCCTCCTGTTATAAACTTATTACAGCATATAAGTAATAATTTCCTATAGAAGTGCTGAATTTGAAATCTCCATGCAGGATGCCCTTAAAAATCTCTTTATTCCAATTGTAGCTTTAATTTACCTGATTTGAAAAGAATTGCCTTATTCATTGCAGCTTCTTCCATTTTTGATTTTTCAAATTTCTTCTCTTTTTAAAAATATTCCTGACTTTCCTTATTCTTCCATAAAATTTGCAATAGATCCCTTGAATGGCATGATGTTGAAAGATTAAAAGAAGATTACAAAAGTGTGTTTGAAAGTAATGTTTATTGCATTAGAAAGTGATCTTTCCATTTTGTAATGACATGAATAACTCTTCTTATGTGACTTTTGTTGTAGAGATAAACTGATGCTGTTAAAGCCTAAAGATTCCTTTTGGTTTTTTGTATCATTTCCACAGAGCATCCTGAAGATGTAGCTCCTACTGTTGGATTTTCTAAAATTGATCTGAGACAAGGAAAGTTCGAAGTTACTATCTTTGACTTAGGAGGTGGAAAAAGAATTCGGGGAATTTGGAAGAATTATTATGCTGAATCCTATGGAGTAATATTTGTTGTGGATTCCAGTGATGAAGAGAGAATGGAAGAAACAAAGGAGACAATGTCTGAAGTGCTAAGACACCCGAGGATATCAGGAAAGCCTATATTGGTGTAAGTAATAGTGCTGCTGTAAACACGGGCAGGAACGTTAGCCAAGAGCTGTGTGTCTTTTAAATGAGCCAAGGTAGTCAGCTGTTAGTATAATGAATATGTACAATTGCTCGTCAGTTGTATTAGTATGTTGCTGTTGGTGGGGATTAAAGAATTGAGGCTGTGTTATGAGCAAACGTCTTAATTTGATTTTGAGTATCTTTCACCCCTGCCCCGCAGATGGAGCTCTTAGGCCCGCTAGGCAGGTGCTCTGCCACTGAGCTGCACCTTCCGTCCTTTGTCACACCAAGAGTCTGCCATGTAGCCTTGGTTGACCTTGCACTCTTGATCCTCCTGCCTCAGCATAGTGCGTTGTGTGCTCCATTGGGCTTCCTCTTTTAAATAATTTATGTTTTGTCATTGTCCTTTTGTATTTGCTTTGTTTTCCATTCGAGATAGGGTCTCACATAGCTCAGGCTGTGCTTGAGATAAAGCAAGGATGACCCCTTCTTGATCCGGTCACCTCTACCTCCCAAGTGCTGGGATTACAGGTGTGAAGCACCTACACCCTTGTGTAAGCAAGGCTAGCAACCTCCCAACGAGCTGAGCTACCTCGCCCACTACTGTTCTTTTCTCTGTAGTGTACTGTTTGAAAGTTACTCAAATGGTTCTTTCTCCAATGACACTTTAATTTCTCACTCTGACTTTTCATATTTCCTTATTGCTCGTGTGATCTAGCTTTATTGTCTCAGTCATATACATATAGCATTTTGTCGTTAAGCCTGAAGATTTCTAGACATAGAGAAGGGACTTTGGTATTCATAGCATTTGTGCACCATGAACACCAGATGGCGCTGTAATGTGAGCCAAAGCAAACAAAAGTCCATTAGCTCAGTTTGCTCTTCAGGGAAAGTTACTATTCACTCTCATTCTTGTAATTCATTATTAAAGTATAGAAAACATCAAGCCATCATGTTTACATTGCAAAAAATATAAGAAGAGTTTATTCATTGTGCTTCTCAATAGTAGATGAAGATTTTTACAGCAGATCATTTAAAGCTTTGATTATATACAGTTCAAATTTTATTGGGTCATTGATTGGTAAAGCTTATGCTTGTGAATTTTAAATGTTTGATTAAAGAAGTTATCTCACCTATAAAGTTGAGTCTCACTGTTAATTGATTCTGAAGTAAAATATTAACAGAAGTATATATGAAAGGGGACCTTGATTGAGGCCTACAGGCTAAAGTAGTCTTTGAAAATGTTTAAGCAGAAACTCATTGGTTCTAAAGTAAAAATAAAATAATAATTAGTTAATTGTTGATGGGGGTAGTAGTTCATGTATTTTTATCCAAATAGTCATTTATTTGGTTTTCTTCATTTTTTTTTCATTTTTTTTGTTCATCTATATATCTATGCATGTATTAATTGTACAAATATACTATGCATTAGTGATACAAAACACTATTTGGTTACCTGTAAAATAAACTGAATGGAAAGGTTCATTACAAAACTTAATATATTGCCATTTTCGTCAGGGCTAGTTCATAGCTCTGTCTTTAGAAGACAGATACTGAGATTTGCATGGGGCATGCATGCTTGTGCACATACACACTCCTTCACTACACTGGTAGGCCTATGTGTCCCTCACACTCAGTACACACCCACAGTTCTTACCAGTAACCTCTCCACACACACCAATTGGGCCAGTCCCCACCACACTTCTGACATTGACATCTGCCAGTGGTTTGTGTCTATTGTATGTATCAGGGATACCCTCAAGCCTAACTATAGGTGCTGAATTACTCATTCTCTGGGAAACCAGAGACAGATGGAGGAGGGACTGGTCATGAGGAATGCTTTACAACTTGTTGGCTCTAGACTGACCTCAGGCTTCCCTCAGCAAGGGTCACTGGCAGCCCCTCCTTCCTCAATCCAGGCCAGTATACTCATGCTCCTCCAGCCCCTCATTCTTGGTTCCTGCTGTCCTCTATTTTTAATGATGGGTTTCACCCCTCCTCTCCGCTTCTGCCCCACATCATGTAAAATGATAGATAAAGTGAGGTGCTGTGGACTGGTGGGGAACTGGCGTACATGTGGCTTTATTGCTAGTGAATTTACACATCCTGTGGCTTATGACCTATTATCTAATAAAGTGTTAGAGTCCAAACAAAAAAGACAGATACCATTTGTGAACCTCTTTTCTCTCTCTCTCTCTCTCTCTCTCTCTCTCTCTCTCTCTCTCTTTCTCTCTCTCTCGCTCAGTTTTATTTAATCTTTTTTTTTTACACTTCAGATTTTGTACCCCTCCCGGTCCACCCTCTGACTGTTCCCCATCCCATACCTGCTTTCCACACTCCTGTCTCCAATAGGATGTTCCCACCCCTGGCCCCCCCAACTCCCACCCCACCAGACCTTCCCACTCCCTGGGACCTCCAGTCTCGTGAGGGTTAGGTGCATCTTCTCTGACTGAACCCAGACCCTGCAGTGGCAGCCCTCTACTGTATATGTGTTGGGGGACTCCTATCAGCTGGTGTATGCTGCCTGGTTGGTGGACCTCCTCTCTCTTATGCAGTCTTGAAAGTTATTTTTAGAGAGCATCACCGTTTTGGAGTTTACTTGAGTTATCTAATACTGTTTTACAGAATAACTCTGGAGGTACTGTCTAAAATTTCTTTTCAGGATGGTAGGAATTGTACTTGGGTTAGTCCAGTTTACCTATTGGAGAGTAGTGTGAGATGTCTTATTATACAGTAAGGAGTCTTCACTGCAGTAGAAACTCCTGAGTCCGAGGAACCGGCCATGTCTTAGACACAGATGTAACTGCCTTGACTAGCTTCATCCTGAGTCCTCTACTGATGAAAGTTAGAGGGCCTGTTGGCATAAGCTTTGTCTTACACACCCGCCCAGCTGCCATCGTCATTTACTTACACTGTGGACTTGCACTCACAGTCTTCTCCATATCACACTCTTCTGTCCCCACCACACTCTTAAAAACTTACAGAGAACAAATACTGGACCATGTTGCTAGGCATTAGCATGTTGCCATGGACCTTCTGCATCACTGTTTTCAGACCTACAGTATTTTGAGGGTGAGACCTTTGGAATCAGACAGGTCTCAAGAAGGTCGAATCTCTCCCCTTCCCCCCTTTCTCTCCCATTGCCTTGAAATTCAATTCCCTTCTCACTCTTCCTTCCTTTGTTTCCTTGAGACAAGGTCTCACCCTGACTGACTTTGAACTCCCAGCAATCTTCTAGCACACAATGGGGATTACAGATGTGCAACCACCATAGTCCAGAGAGTTATTGATTCTTTCTGAGCCTTTGTGGCCCCACTTGAGGATTTGAATGCTGTGCCAGCCTGTGAATTCAGATAATGAAAGCATGGTGTGCAGAGTGTTCCTAATGCTCTGTAAAGGGATTTGAATATTATTGCTATGATATAGTGTTTCCAAGTGCTACATGAATTCAAACCACTTAAACCAATTTAGTGGTATTAGCATGCATCAAAAAGTCTTTAATAGTTATTTTCATTTGTTATTTTTGTCTTCTGTTTGCAGAGCTAGGAGTTTTCCAATATTATCCCATCAACTCTTTCAAAAATTAGTTTTCTCTTTCAGATAGTTATAGTAAGAAAAAATGTACTGTTTTTACTTTGTTGAAGTATGAAAATAAAGTATACAAAATATTCAGCAACTGATTAAATATGTCGTGCTTGTTTCTTAGGATAATACTAAGAAATTGAAGACATAGCTATATGACATTATTTATCATAGCATGTTACGGCATGAACCCAGGTGCTCATCAACACAGAAGCCACGGATAAGAACACAAGTCATTTGTAAAAAACAGGTATAAGTAGGTGTCAGCAGGTTAAGTAACATTATCCAGAGACAGAAGGCAAATGCAATTTTTCTCTTGTATATAAAATCTAGAATCTAAGGTGGGAGCCAGGGTGTGGGTTGGCTCGAAAATAGTAAGAGAGAGACAAAAAGGGAAATATGCTCAAGCACAAAAATGCATGTGTGGAAATGTCCTTGTTGAATCTACAATATGTATAACATATTAATATGATGAAAAGAAAATGCGGCAATGAAAGAGAATATTATCCACTGCTTTGCAACAAGCCTGTGCTTAATTTTTACTTTAAAAGCATGATAAACTACTAACAGAAAAAACTTTTATAAATTCATCTGGGTATAATTGAATTAATGCATATTAAATAGTACTTAATAGTCTTTTTTTTTTTGCCTTTATAAGAAGGCTTTATTGTTAATTATTTATCTTAATAGTCTCAGAAAGAAGAACAGATTAGCTCAGTCCAACATGATTGGCAGTTGGCAGAATCTAGTGAAGCGAGTGTTGTGATTGCTAAGATTGAATTCTGGTGCTTTTATCCTTAGCCATCTAACACTTGGGACATAATCCAGAACAGTGCATCATCCCTCCTTTCCACTGCAATGTCACACCTACCACCCTTCATTATGTCTTCATTAAATACGATTCCCAGAGGACAGCTTCCCTGGAGCATATAGCCGTGAAGACAGTGCACGAAAAGAAAACTGAAAATAAAACTCTGTATGATAATTTACTAATCTAAGGAAACAAAACCTTCCAATATATTAAGAAATAAATCCAGTTACAAATGCACTAGTAGGTCTGTGTGGAGGCTCTGGCGGAGTAACTGAGGACAGCCAGTTATTTACAAGATACACAAGCAGGAAGGGTGCACCTAGCCCAGCAAGGGCCTCAGAAGCCAAAAGCGTTCTCTCCGCTGTAGGCCACATACAAGAATTCATCTTCATCTTTTTCCTTCTCGTAAAGCTGTCCCATAGTTAGGCTGGACTGTGGGACTGTCTTGTCCACAAACAGGAAGATGGCCTTCTCGGAGGGGAGCTGGATCCTTTTCCTTATGATCCACATGAACTGAGCCACGGTGATGTTGGACGGCACCAAGTGCTTCCTCTTGTCGATGTCAACAATCTGAGAGCCAGAGACTTTTTCCACAATAACCGGAACCCGGTCGGGGTACTTTGCTCTGATCTTCACGGATTCCACGCATCTGTGTTCCAGTGAGTGGTCCTCCTTAAACATCCACTTCATGGCGGCGGGAAACGAAGGAGCCGGCTCTTGGAGCCGCGGACTTCGGCGAAGCGACCACAACAACAACGGAGGCAGCGGCGGCAGCGACGACTACTCCAATAGTCTTAGTTTTCATTATGAACAACTTAAGAACAGCTATGACCAAGTATCGATAAAACTAAATAAAGATTTCAAAGGAACAATGGAAATAATTGCCATAATTATCCAATCAGTTTTTGAGTTTATCATTCGTCTTAAATGAATCTTTTTTATAATACACTCCTTTAAGCATTTTAATCTAGGATATATGAAGCATCTTTTCCACGATGATGCTTGATAACTGACATAGTAGAAAACAATTCAACTTATAGTTTTAAATTAAAATTACTTGGTTGCACTTATAAGATCATGTAACATGACAATTTAGTCCTTTAAAGTTCCCTAGCTCCCTCCATACACATTTTGTGCTGAACATTACTAGGTTAAAAGCACGTGAGTGTACTGCTCAGATCACATTAAATGCTATCCCAGCACATTTCCTGTGGGCCTGGAATGCTACCTGACTATCTTCCTGGCATCTTTCAGGGCATTTGAACCCTTCCCTCCAATCTCATTTCATATACCTCTTCCTCTCTTAACTCTGCTCTTCTCAATTGACAGTTCTGTCTTAGGGTTCTTTAAGAAAATAAAGCTTGCCACAGAAGATTTCTCTCACTTTCTACCACCCTGGCCAAGCATTTGAACATGTAGAGCCCTACAGTGAGGAAGGAGTCAGTCCTGAAGTGATGTGAAATGAAAGGACTGTAGGATAACTAATAGCAAAAAGCACAGAGCACTGTGCTGAAGGCGCTGGCCTGCAGGAGGAACTCACTCCTAATCCTGCAAAGAGAAGGAAAGAAGTGCAGCAGTAAGGACCGGGATGTGCAGGACCAATGAAGATGCCTTAGGTTGGAGCAGAAAGGCTACCTTCTATACTATAAGGAGGTGACGCATCCAAATCAAATCTGAGAACTGAGTAAGGTTTGGTGGTAGGCAAAAGCACTGTTACAGGATTGTGAATGTTGGTTGGACTCCCACAGGAAATCAGTTAGAAACTCACATTCTGGCACATGAGCAGGTGAAAAACAGATTCATAAGATGGTGTTAAGTTCCAGCCAACACTTAATGTAAGGCTGATGGGATGACTCGGCAACCAGGATGAACACCACCCCCAGTCAGGGAACTCAAACTCCACCTCTCTCTATTCGCCCCAATAACTGGTTGTAGCCATTTTTATTTATCCAGTCGTTTTTAACTGGGGATTAAGGGTTGCACAGCAAAGGTGGTATACTTGGGAATTGACTTTCTCAAAGGCAATTATTTTTTTTCTAGCAACAACAGTGGCACATATTTACTGGAGAGAAATATTACTCCATAAAAGCAACATATGATTACCCTGTTGCTTTCATGTGTAAGAAATGTTAAGTTTAACAAAACAAAAAAATTCATAAATTAATGAAGAAGCATCATCTTCTTGAGTAGGAAGGTTAAATATCTTTCTGGTGTCTACCACCCACTGACTGACCTGAGGCAATGTTCAAGTGAGCATAAAATGGGTGATAATATGGGCAGGTTTATTTCAGCATAAGAAACAGAGTTTAGAAACCTCAGAAAGAGTGACCCACTCCAATAAAGACAAAGGACAGTGCAGCCGGAGCACAGAGGGCAAGACGAAGCAGTGAAATAAAAGATGAAGCTTAACCAACCAGTAAGGAGCAGAGCGGGCTAAGCGGTGCATTCCTGTGTCCTCCAAGCACTCTGGAGGCTGAGTCAGGAGGACCACATGGTTGAAGACTGCTTAGGCCTCTTCATTAAATTATATTTTTTCTTTAGTAATTGCTTTATCATAAAGTGGATTGCATATTCAAGAATACAATTGCCTTTTTCTTTGACTTTCTCAAGTCCTTTCTCTGATCTATATGTAATTCTGTTTCTTGTTGGGATCCAAGTTCACGGAAAGCACTGGCTTACTTCACGTTAGGTCTTATGTTTGACTGTCACCAGTTAGATTCTTCACCAAGTTTATGACTGAGTTTTCCCAAGCCCCAGTGATCACCAAGTTACTCACCTATCTGGTTATAGACTTAAGAGTCATTTTAGTTTCATTGTGATGCATTGTGGCACCTTTTGAGGTCTTATTTTATACAACTCCTAATTACCAAAATATTCTCAAATAAGCCAGGTTAATAAAATAGTTATCACTTAGTTGAATATTCATCTTAAGAGTACAGAAATGCCCAATAGAAGTCAGTATTTTTCCAGAGATGTAAGATCTTTTACTTTTACCTAATAGATAACCAGTAAACTCTAAGTAGATTTCTGTCTTGTGTCACTGGCTACAGCAGTTTCTGTAATGTTAGTGGGTAAATATTGAAGGGCAAAATGACCATGTAGCATTGATAAAATGTATGTGGCTGGACTTATGAAATGAACACCATCAAGTCAAGACTCTGAAATGTGGACACCCTATCCCTAAACTCTGAGAACGTTTCTAAAGTAGCATCTTTATTTGGAGCCACAGCATGGGCAGCAGCAACAGCACAGGGCACGACAGGGGTTTCTTCTTTTGTATTTTACAGCAAGTCCAAATTTCTCTTTGGTGTTGTTAACATAATCTTTTGTGCTGTTTACCATTGCCTCAATGTTGTTGATGCTCTCTCCTTGTTCCTCTACCAGAAGAGAGATCTGAATGAAAAGGTCCCGGAGGTCCTTCACTTGGTTCTCCAAATTCACAAGTTCCTTGTGTCTCTGTTCAATCTCTGAGAGCTGTGCTTTAGTGATGCTGGTCTCTGTAAGTAAGCTTTCATTGAAAACTTCCCATTTTCCGTGGTGAAGCATGTCATTCACTTCTTCTTCAGAAACTTCTTTTCCGGCCACTTCAAGCTGACGGACAATAAATGTTTTGCACCTTTCTTGCTTTAAAGCTATTGTGTCATTGTGTAGAAACATGGTTTGCTGGAAGCGGCGGAACATCGCAGCATACTGAGACTTCAGTATCCTTGTGATCACTGATGACGGACCATTTTCAACCTCTGACTTTTTCACTTCTTTGGCTACGTCACCCAATGCTCTATTTATGTGTTCTGCTTGGATTTTTATCTCCTTTGCAATGGTAGAGTCTCTTTTAAGTAGACTAAACCTTCTCATGGAAGCCACTAGACTTTTCTGTTGCTGTCCAAATCGTTGAACATCATCCACGAAGCTGTTAATATTCTCCTGTAGTTTTTGGATCTCATGTAGGTGCCTCTCAGCTACAGGCTCCCTCTCATAAATAACAGCTTGCTGGACGAGCACCCCTTGTTCCTCTTCCGCAAACACCTGACTGTCTCGAGAGAGTTCTATTTCCTTGGTTTTCTGTTTTAACTCTTGAAGTCGGTCTTTCATCTTCTTTTTCCCCCTAAGAAACAAAAATAATGGAATTGAACAAAGGATTTGCTGTTTTTCCTATCAGCAGTTGGGGTGAGATAGCTATGTGTCTTTTAGCAAAAGTTGTTCTAGTTTTCTAACAAGAAGTTTTAAAAATTGATGATAATATAAAGACATGATGGCTAAGGCAAGAGTACATATGGCAAACTCTAGGCTATTCTATTCGAAGCTAACCTGAATTGGCAAGAACTTGGCCAAAAAAAGAAAAGAAGGAAAGTCAAAAATAATTTCCTCATATAGTTTACCAAAATAGGAAAATAATGTAAGATAATTTAGGAATTACTTTAGATGATTGTTCCTCCTTTGCATCTCATTGATTTGAGAGTAGAAGCTGAGAAAGCAATGGTGAGGGTACAGTTTCTCTCAAGTAAGTTCATCCGTGTCATCAAAGTGTCTGCAATATAATTTTCTGTTAAGGTGGCTTTGACTGTAGTTTCAGTTTTAGGAGTGACCTTTAACCTCCAAAAATTACCATTGTTAAAGATACCTTTTGTACTTAATTTAATACACTTTAATTAAAAACTTAATTTAGTGTATATCATGTTGGCAGTAGATTCATTTTTCTGGGATTGGGGATGGGGTTCAACAGTTGGGAACACAGGCTTCTCTTCCAGGGACCAGGACCAGGTTGTCCCTTTCCCAGCAACCACATGGCAGCTCGAAGCCATATGTAACTTCAGTTTCAGGGGATCAGTGCTCTCTTCTTGTCTTTGTGGGGACTGGGTATGTATGCATATGGTACACATACATACATTTAGACAGAACACACATGTACATAAGAATCTTTACATATATACTCATTTTGCTAAATATGCATAATTTGGTTAAAACCAACATAATAACAGAATAAATTCTATATGGATTTTAAGCAATATATATAATAAGGTTTTTGAATTAGCATATTTTATATAGCCTTGTTTTTATTGCATATAAGAAAAATATTGTTGATTTGATTATGCCTACTTCTCATTCCTGCAACTGTTTCCAAGGATCTCAAAATTCTTAGGGGAAATCGTATAGGAATTCATATCATGATATATCTTTAGATAATTGAGAACATGTTTATATATTATCTTATTGGAGAATGCTGATAATATTTACATTTTCACCTAGTGCTCCTAATTGTCCACAGCATCAAATCAAATGGGTATGTTATATATAATGATAAGGTAATGATAAACACACATATATATTTAAATGAATCAAAGCTACTGTTATTAACAAACCGCTATATTATTTTCTTAATTCTAGAGTTTAGAAAAGCAGTTTAATGCCTCCCACAGTTTTGAGAAGGCTGAGTGGGAATATAAACAGCTCACTGATCTCTAGAACTTTCTTAATATTGAGCAGATAAAGCTCACATAGGGTGTGGTACTGTGAGACTCAGTGTGTTATACAATCTTTTAAAAATCAACAATATGGATTTTTTCACATGCATATATAATTATTAGATATATTCATGATATGTAGAGTGGAATTATTTTTAGTTTCTGAAATTGCATTGAGATTCAGAGATAAAAGTAATATCAAGCATATACTAAATATAAAAGTAAAAAAAATAACAGGAAAAGATTTGAAATCTCAAGTACTTTAGAAAGCATCTTCACATCTACAAAACAGACATGGTTTCACAGTGGGGATCTCTGGCAAAATGTTGGATTTCAATACATGCTTTTAATCAGAGCCACCAGACTAGTAAGTACAAGTATAATAAGCTAAAACCATATTTATACCACTTAATTAATGCTATCTGTGGCACATTGAGTGTATTGTGGAACATTGTCTGCTGTGTGATGGAAATACATAAATTAGGAATTCCAGAAATATAAATCAGTGCCCTATGTAAGAGACCTCTTTATAGTAAGCATATTTTTAAGTTTTATCTTGAGCCACACACAGTTAACAGTATTATAAATTATAGAAATTAATATATTTATTTACATACAGTTCCAGTAAAATGTGAAATTCAGTGGCATAGGCATAACAGTGTTCTCCATCAATTTTTAAATTAGATTTAGTACTATTGTTATTTTTCTCTCTGTGTCTCTCTGTCTCTCTGTCTCTGTCTCTGTCTCTGTCTCTCTCTCCCCATGAGTGTGTGTGTGTGTGTGTGTGTGTGATGCATGCCACAGTATATGTGTAGTGGTCAAAAGACCGTGTACAACATTGACACTCTGTCCCCAAGATTTAGGTCTCAGGGAATTAACTCAGGTCATCAAGCTTGGAAGGTATCTAATTTACCAGCTGAACCATCTTGTCAGTTCCTCCATCAATTTTGAAATTTAACAATAAGGCAGAAAAGTCTTAGTTGTTTTTTTTTAAACTTCATTTATTTAACGTATGAGTGTTCAGCTGCATATACATCAGCCTGCCTGAAGAGGGCATCAGATCCCCCTATAGATGGTTTTGAGTCACCATGTGGTTGCAAGGAATTAAACTGATGACCTCAGGAAGAGCAGCCAATGCTCTTGACCGCTGAGCCATCTCACCAACCAGACCCAGAAAAGTCTTAATAAAAGGAATTAATGAAAAAGAAAAAGAAGGAAGTGTTTTCGGATAGCAAGGCTCAGCATGGAGAGGCATTGCCAAGCAGGTCAGAGAATCTTGTATTCAACCCTAGAATACCACAGTGAAAGTCTGTCCATACAACATGGTTAGACATAGCATCATTCCAAAGGTCTTGAGTGGGAATTGTATAGGAGGAGTGTTAATCCCTGGTACATGTCCTAAACAGTGGGTAAAAGCTGAGGAGATGATTCAGTGAGAGCACTTGCTATAGAAGCCTGGAACCCCAGTGCTGGGGAGGAGGTGAGAACTGGAGGCTCGCTGAGGTTGGCCAGCTGGCCAGCCTAGCCACAATCCAGTCAACCCTTGTTCACCTGTCTCAGTAAGGTGAAGAGTGAGAGAAGAAGACACCTGGTTACCTTCCTTTGGTATCTGTAAGTGCAGAGGGATGTGCAAATGCACTCATATGTATAGTCATATGCCAAGCATACACATAAAATAAATATTAGAACATTTCTTTATATCACTATGCTATTGATGTGAAAATGCAAGCATGTAAATAGAATTAGGTTTTCTTTTTTTCTGCTCTATACCAGGACATGCATATAAAGTAGATGATTTTTATATGGTAAGCTATTATATATGCATATATATTATATATATATGTATATAATGTACTTATGTACATCATTGCTGATGGATACTATAGTGTCAATTTACTTCTTTGCAATATTGAGCATGTACATTAAAGTTTCTTTATATTATTAGGTTATCTTTCTTGGTAATAAATTTTTTTCTCTCTGGTAGCCATTAACTTCTGGCTATGATCTTGATGGTGGGCAAGTGTATTTATTGTGTCCTTTGGAGTATTATATTATGTGGGAATGTCATCAGTGCCCTATTATGGATTCATTTTAATGTTGTTTGGTTTTAATGCCTGTTTGGAGCCCGTGGGGTTTGTTCACTATTGTCCAGGTAGTGGGAGTACAGACCCAGAGGCAGCAGACATCTCTCTGTGCTAGAGAGCTTGCTCAGTCATGCATAATACTCTAAAGCATCGCAAAAAGACACATAAACACATGCGTTTATGTTTGTATACAGATAAGTAGGCAGGTAGATAGATAGATGGTTAACAGATAGATGTATAATAGATGGTAGATAGATAGATTAGATAGATCCAGGGAGAGAGAGAGATAGTTGTCTCAATTTTCTGTGATTTTTTTGTACTTCAGATAGGTACCTTCGTGACCTGCTGTAATCCTTGACAAATTAAAACTGATATTTCTATGTCTGTACAGAATGTGTTCTGTTTTCTTTACTTCATCTAGGAAATTCAGTTTTATTTCCTGTAATATCTGAAGCCTAAGTCCCAGCCTCTAAGATGGACTATTTTCTTCTAGCCCCGTGTAGTTGTGTTTAATTTCTACTTGTAACTGTGGTTATGGTCCCTCTTCACTTCTATAACTGCTGCTTTGTGCTATTTTAAAAACTATTTGTATAGTTTTAAATTGATTTCTTCTTTGTTTGAGACCCAGATTCTCTGTTTACCACTGGTTTCTGGCACTAACTGTGTACAACAGGCTGGCCTTGGACTCAGATCGATCTGCCTCTGCCTCCCAGTGCTGGGATTAAAGGCATGTACCACCACTGCCCTAAATTGATAGTTTTAAAGCTAAGGTTATCCCAAATGTTCCTTTATACTTCAGACAGAAGGGAAACAGTTCTAAGATGGCTGTCTACCTAGATGAGACATAGGTGATGACCTTGGCAGTGCTAACACATTCAGCGTTCTCTCCCAGTTCTTGTGTGTCTGTGTAAAAGCTCAGTGTAAGTGCTCAGGTGCACTTCCATGCTAGCTGTATGCATTTCTGCCAGGTGATGCTCATAACTGTATGTGCCATTGTGTCCTGTTTAATTTTACATCCATAAATTAGAATCTAAGCATGCTTAAATTTTAATATTGAATGTACTTCATGAAAGTATAAAGTGTGAAACTCATAAGAAATTATATAAGTGGTTAGGCTACATGAAAGTCATGAGATCATTATTTCACGCAATTTTCTTAGTATAGTAGTAGTCTGACCATAGAAGGTAAGATCATCTCTCAGCACATTTAATTTACTACCACATGATTTTGATTTTGCTGTGTGGTTTGAATTTGACCCATAATATTGACTATATCTGAGAACTTAAACATAGTATTGGAGTAAAGAAAAAAAAAAAAACAGGGTGATCGTAATAAATTGTAATAGTTTCTTTTGGTAAAGAGAAAAGTCAATGGGAGTGACTCAGAGGAAACTTTCTCCACCCTGCTACAGAGAATGCAGATTCCGAGACACATGCATCCACATGCATTACCTAGAGCCTTTAGAAATATACTATTGGTGGTTGTATATGTCTTCAACCCCAGCACTCAGGATTGGGGGAAATACACCACAGGATATGTGTTTAATATGCTTATGGAATAATTAAAAGTCAGTTATTCTTTCTGTAGTTACTCTGTTGATAAGCACTTCAGGAAATGCACTTTATTTTGGTCTATAAAGGCAGCATTTCAGCAGTTCTCTAGGTCAAGGTTAAAATGGGGACTTTTACTATACATATATTCTTTAGCCTTGAATTAGCTAACATTTTCAGTAATCTCTTAGTAATCTTCAGGTTCAATATAGATGTAGTGTCTTGTTGAACTAACTTGTTTTGTAAAATCATTTCTCTTTATTGAGTTTTAAAATAAAACAATTTTTGCTTATCAGATCCAGATAAGTTGAATGTATATGTAGTAGTCTTTATATTAAATTTCAAAGTGCAAAGCCTTGAAGAGAGATCCTTGTATATTGCATGTGGCTAACTTCATATCTACTTTTAAAATAGTTATAAAAGTGATGATGGTGATTTGTATTTATTAAATTCAAATATGGTAACAATTACAACTTAGGAAAATACATTTCATTTAAATTGTACATATTTAAATGTTAAGTTGATCTAATAGCTTGAAAAATGTATGATAAGTTTTATAATTTCAGTACTTTCAACAAACTATATAAAACATTAAAATGTTTAACTGCTTTTATATTTTACAGTAGTTCCAACAAAACTATTTTAGAAGTTCTTCAAATTAGTTTTAGCAGATCCTGTGAAATAAGAATGAAGAAATTAATATTTTCTGTCAAATTTGGGCATAAAGTTTTGTTCAATACTAAGTGTAAAAGTCCTGTCTAAAATAAGCATAGCATCATTAATTTGTTGTCTATAAAGAAAGAAATTTAGATTTGTTTTCATGGGATCTGATTTCTAATTTTTCTAAAATGAGTTGTTTTTATAGATTTAAAGTAGTGATTTATTTTATCTATGGTTGGTAACTACACCTTACTCCGCTTCAGTTCATCATAGCAAGAACAGATCAGCCGCTTGTAGCTTTCTTCTGTTCTAAACAAGAAAGGAACAAAATGACCTGCAGAGACATTCTTTACTGTCACAGTGTGCCTGGATTGCAGTTTCTGGAAATTTCACCATTTCTCCTTATACAGCGTGCGTGTACACACACACACACACACACAAGAGAGAGAGAGAGAGAGAGAGAGAGAGAGAGAGAGAGAGAGAGAGAGAGAGAGAGAGAGAGAGAATAATTCACTTACCTTGATATCTTGTTCTTGTTTTCCCACCCAGGCTGTTAGAGTCCTTAGTCTAAGAGAAAATCCAAGTGCCATGGAGTATAATGCTGGATCAAATGTTAAATCACTCTAAGCCACAGGCTCGCTTTATGGTTCTCATACAGTTAATTGAAAGCCAAACAGCAAAGTCAAATAAGCTGGAGATAAAGTTGTACATTTGCTGTAACTAGCAAATGAGAGGTGCAGACTGCTTACTTCACAGCTAGAGAATCTGGTTCTGCCTGTTCCTCACCTGTTCTTAGATTAAAGGAAGATCATTTTCACTGCGGCTCCTCGGAAACAGGAAGTCCTTGTTACATTGTTGAGTGCATTCCCTGGACCCAGTCTGCATTCCCTGCAGAATGCCTTACCTGTGAAAAATGCCGTTGTATCTAAACAAAGCTTGCAGATTTTAAACTTAAAAGTACAGAATGAAGTAGCCATATGTAGAATGGAATAACGCATAGTGTACAGATGTTTACATTCTGATTATGATTAAATTCTCTTCTCTTTGGAAATCCCGTGGGGCTTCACTCACAAAATTACAGAAGTTTAGAAGAATAACAGGCAGAGAGTACTTGAACCTTCCACCTAACTTTTCTTTGCAGACTGTTACTTTTACTTTGAGTAAGTCTCTCTAATTTCGGATTTAAAATTGCAAAGTTATACAGTACTTTTTTTTTTTTAATCTATTATTCCAATATAGAAATAGAAAATCAATTTCTACCAGGAAGAAATACTTACAAGGAAACTTGGGAATGAAAGTTCTTTCCTAGTTTCCACTTTTTAAATATAGTTTATTGGTGTTGCCACCCCCACTGTAGATAGTGCTTCAAGACAGAATGAACATTGTTGTAATCAAAGGAAAATCTAGATTGATTCTTTGAATTTCCACTTCCTCGAATCTCCTCCTCCCGCCTCCGCTTCCCCCATTGTGAATGCCTCCTTCACAGTACTGTGTGAGCGCAGAGAAGAAATCCTGCACTGCAAGGTTGCTGAAGGAATGCTGGACCAGCTTTGTGATGCATCCTTTTGCAGCTTACAGTGACATCTGTAGATTTCTTAGTGTGCATCAAGATAATTTCAGAATTGGTTTTGTTAAAAAAAAATCATGACACGAAAGAAACGTGCTATCCATAGCAGTCAGTTATAAATTTTGAAGTACTACCTACACATATGTTTGTTTATAGTTGAAACAGTGTGAAGCTGAACTAAGAAATAATGAAAATGATTGTGCATAGAAAGTGGGGTGGAATGGGTGAGCCCTCCACACTGATTTCCATAGTTGCTCTGTTTAGTCGCTCCAGGGTGAAAACCACTGCAGCTCACATCACCTCCAGCATTGTTCTTAAGTAGGAGGCCTGAGTTTTCATCCTCAGGCCATGGAAAGTAGCCTGCTGCTTCTGTTGGTAGTTTTTATTATTGGTCTATCGGTTGCTTGTCCTTTCTTGCTGGCAGCTTTTTCTTTTAGCTAGCAAGATTTTTCACACTGCATTTTAGAACAGTAACTATGAAAAGTTATAAATCCTATTCTACAGTATTCCCTGAACCAGCTTGTTCGATAATCAGTGGATTTAAATTGTGGGGACAGACAACCATGAATAAGACACCCCAGATGCCACCTGACTGTATATTTGCTGTACAACTACTTCATTCATCTTCCTAGGTTGGCAAATAAACAAGACAAGGAGGGGGCTTTAGGAGAAGCTGATGTGATTGAGTGTCTCTCTCTGGAAAAGCTGGTCAATGAGCACAAGTGCCTGTGTCAGATAGTAAGTTGTATTGTCATTGTCATTATTACTTTTTAAGTTTGTTCAGAAAACTTGGTTTCTATAAAAGTGATAGCCAACTAGAAAATAATCTTTGGGAGCCTTGCTTGTCATAGTTCAACTGAAAAACACATCCAAGCTTGACAACCTGAGTTCAGTCCCTGGGATCATATGGTAGAAGGAGACAACAGACTCCCACAGGTTTGCTGCTGACCACTTGTGCTGCTCATGTTTGCTGCACACCCCCAAACTAATAAATAAATGTGAAAGGTAATGAAAAAAAATCTCAAAACCATTTTTATGCTATAAACTGTGCTGTCACTGCTCAGTAGTGATTAGTGCTATAATATCTTTTGTTTTGGGGAGTTTTTGTTTGTTTTTTGCTAACTTCCAGAAACTTTCCTACATGGTTTCAAAGATTTTATGTTTTGCTATTTGTTTTAGTTACTGCTGATCAAATCAGTTTTCAGGTTGCAAACCTCAGAAACTAGAAAGTAAAAGAACTATAAAATTTTTGCTTAAGAGACTTAATATATTTTTAAACAGTTACAACATCGTGGGAGTTGTCATACAGTCTAAGGAATACAGCAGAGGATTAATTCAAACTTGAGAAAAAGATCATTACCTTATAAGCCTTACAAGAGTATCTGCTGCTGTAAATTTATTGGCATAAGAATTTAAAAGTTTGCCGGGCAGTGGTGGCGCACGCCTTTAATCCCAGCACTTGGGAGGCAGAGGCAGGCAGCGGATTTCTGAGTTCGAGGCCAGTCTGGTCTACAGAGTGAGTTCCAGGACAGCCAGGGCTACACAGAGAAACCCTGTCTCGAAAAACCAAAAAAAAAAAAAAAAAAAGAATTTAAAAGTTTTTAGTTCTCTTTCTGTCATTTATTTATTTATATTTATATTTATTTATTTTTTAGACAGGGTCTGTCTCTGTCACCCTGACAGGCTTCAAATTCTTGAGAGATCTGCCTGCCTCTAGCTCCAGAGTGCTGGGAATAAAGGCATGTACTGCCACACCTGGTCTTTCCAGGTGTTCTTAATAAATAGCAGTACTTTTCCCCAGACAGTTCAGTTTGTCTTTCAGTAAATTTATATAAAATTATATATGATGTTTTCATATATAATGTAACATAATATCTATAATTTTTTCAACTTCTGGCAGTACTAAATTTAGTTATTGCAAAATTGTGTTTTGGAAGTTATATTAATTTAAAAGACTAAATGTTGCTTTTCTAAATAATTTTATATAATAGTTTATGGCTATGTTTTCGTAGAGAACTTTTATTCTTAATCATTGACTCAACTGATTTGTTTTAGGAACCTTGTTCAGCAGTCTTGGGATATGGAAAGAAAATTGATAAGTCCATTAAAAAGGGGCTTTACTGGCTACTGCATATCATTGCAAAAGACTTTGATGCTTTAAGTGAACGCATCCAGAAAGACACAACTGAACAGCGAGCTCTCGAGGAACAAGAGAAACGGGAGAGGGCTGAACGAGTCCGGAAGTTGCGGGAAGAGAGGTGAATCGAGTAAATTTACCACAGTTCGCTTGAATATTAAATGGGGCAGCTTTAATCTGTTGGCTTTGTTTATTCAGTCTATTCATTTTTATCTCGTTCTGTATGAAGAAAGATTTTAAATACATTTCCTATTTCTGTGAATCTTTGTGTACAGATGTGTAGAATGTACTTTTGTTTTGTGGTGCTAGAGATTCAACTCCTGGCTTTGTGCATGAGGCTAGCCAAGCATTCTAGCATAGAGCCCTATCTCCAGGGCAAGTGATGGACTTCTAAAATTTTTCTGTTATATTTTTTATATAGTAAACTCCTTCCCAAAGTTTTTAATTTGTACCAACTTCAGACTAGTTCTTAAAGTACAGGGAGATTTTGCTTCAAGAAGAGGTGGGTATGTCTAGAGACATTTTATTGGTTTTGGGCTAGAGTGGTATTAAACCATTCTTTGATGTTCAAGGAGCCTCAGCAAGAACTACTAGATTCAGTGTGTTGAAATGCAATAGAATAAGAAGCCTGTCTACCATCAACATGGAGCTAAGATGGTAGTGGATAGATTAATTCAAACCACATGTTGACACTTAATTTTATTAAAATGTCACATTTTCTTGAGGTATTCTCTTTATAGATTTATTTTATATACATGTGTGTGTATCTTTGTGGGATTGTACACATGAGTGCATGTGTCCAGGACGAACTACAGCATGGGATTCCCTGGAGCTGGACTTACAGGCAGCTGGAAGCCATTCACCATGGCAGCTGAGAACTGAACTTGGGTGTTCTGGAGGGACCTTGCTTAGGCTCTTAACCACCAGACTACCTCTCCAGGCCCTAGCATGAGTTTTTAAGATATTCAAATATTTTTTAAAATACTCTGTCTGAAGGGAAACATTTAAACTAAATTCACTAAGTTGAAAAATGATTGCAAAAATACTATTTCCCAATCATTTATAAATTAACTTAATATTATAAGAAAGTGCTGAGATTTTAAGAGTTACATGTAATAATCATAAATTACTTTATCACTTTTTGTTTCATGTTGGAATGGGAGAAAAATGAGAATTTTTTTTAGAGTAAATTCTTTCAAAATTTGTAATTGAGCTGCCTTCATAATATTGGCCTTCTATGTGGTTTTATAAGCTGTCTTTAAGTTGTCTACTACTCTTGGGACTTTGGGAGGCCTTTTTAACATTGTGTCGGAAGCCTCTGGCAGTACCTTTCATATAACCCAGAGATAGGACTGAAAGGAAAGGAATATGTGTGAAAATTACTCTCCAACCACCAAATTCCAAGTGACATAACCATTCCTTTTTCTAGGTCTCTCCTGATACCAGGAAATGGGATGGATGGTCTTTTTTATGTTTGTCTTGTTTTTAGAATTACTTCTTTTGAGAGTTTTGTCCAATTTATTATGATCATATTCACCCACCTCCCTATTGGAGGGGATTAGATGGCCTACCTGGGCTTCCAAGCTGTGCGCTGGATGACTAAGTAGCCCGTGTAGTTTCTGAGCTGCACGTAGGATGAGTAGGAGGACTTCCTGAGTCTCTGGGCTACATACAGCATGACCAGCTCCTGATGGGAGATTTCTGTGGGAAATTGTTGGCATTTTTAAGGAATAGGATATAGTATTTTAATATGAAAATGGTATGCTATTATTTTAAACTTAAAATTGTTACTAATGGATGAGTAACAACAGTGACTGTCATATGTATGTTCATTTATAGAGTACTTTCTCTGGTATTGAAAACGCCCTATGAAATGTCTGTCATAATCTCATCTGAAGGAAGGCTGAGGCTCAGAATTCTAGGTTAAAGGTCATAGAGGCAGCAAAACTAAAATTTTCATAGCTTGGCTTTCTAGGTTCAGAATGAAAGGGAAGACATTTTCCTTATGGAACATAGTTAATAACATGTTAATTTTAACAATTGAGAGATAGTCAATCACATTCAGATGGTTGTAGATGCATTGACTTGTTTTTGAATGGTCTAGACTATTCTTTGGCTCACATGTTTCTTTTTTTTTTTTTTTTTTTTTTTTTTTTTTTTTTTTTTTTTTTGGTTTTTCGAGACAGGGTTTCTCTGTGTAGCCCTGGCTGTCCTGGAACTCACTCTGTAGACCAGGCTGGCCTCGAACTCAGAAATCCGCCTGCCTCTGCCTCCCAAGTGCTGGGATTAAAGGCGTGCGCCACCACCGCCTGGCTCACATGTTTCTTTACTGTATATTGTTTGTTTTTTCTATGTCACTTGAGTTCATTTTGAAATTGGGTGTTATAAAACAGCTAGCATTATTCTTTTTGACTTTGATTTCTCTGGATCTTTATGCTTCTGCATTAATTTGAGGGTTTTCCTAGTTCTGTGTTTATGTATATTAATAGGGATTATGTTGACTCTGTAGACTGTGCTCCACGGTGTGGACATTTTCACAATAGTCTACCAATCTATGAATATGAAAGCTCCTTCTTCTTGGATAATTTCTGCAGCTTCCTTCTTCAGTGTGATTTTTGTTGGAGCACTTTTCTGCTGACCTATAGTTTGCTTTAAAGGTCCATTTTCCAATCTCCATGTTTATATAACTTCTTTAGATTTTTCTGTTTATTTCTTTTCATATGCATTCACAAGTAGAATATTATTCAGCCACAAGTGAAAGAAATTACGTCAATTTTGCAAACTGAAATAGATGGTCATTATGCTAAGAGAAATAAGCCCAATCTGGTCACTTGAAGAGTATTTCCTTTCATATGTGAGTCTTAAAAAGAAAAGCTGATCTATTTGAAATTCAAAGTGGGACTATGAGATGGGTGACAGGGACTACAGTGGTTAGTAGGAAAAGTGGAAATCATCAAAGCACATTACGAGTGTGACATTTAGAAATCTCACAGCAAAACTCATTAATGCTTGTTATAACACAAAGAAATGCTTCCTCAGTCCATGTGTAAGTAAATGTGGGAATGCAGTGTTCATTACTGTGGCAGTTATTAGTCCTGTTCTACGGTGGACATTATGTCTTTGGAAAAATGTACCCTGGCATGTGCTGATAGAATGATGATTCTTGAACCAAGTGATCTCCCTGTGCAGCCTCTGAGCTGCAGGCATGACTTCCAGGCATGCTCTGCCTTTGCAAGTTGAATTACTAGCTCTTACAGGAGTCATTTGGCCTTGTTTTTCATAGTTATATTTCTGTGTTGAAATTGCTCTACTTCTTTTCATGGAAATACAATAACCAGTTAGAAGGAAGAACTGCCCTACTAAGAAGACCAGAAGAGAAAAGTGAAAGTAGCATTCAGTAAACTAAAGGGTTAAAGAGTAATAAAAGTTAAGAAACTAAAAGGAATAGAGGATTAAAGACTTTTTAAAAAAGGAAAAACATAGAGGAGAAAAAGAAAAAAGACCCAGTTAATAAAACACTGAGTTAGCATGATTAGAAAAGAAGAGGAGAAAACCTAACAGCCCTCTCAGCCAAAGTCCTGGGCTTGGAACTGACTCCCTGTGGGCTATTCTAATGGAGTCCACCAGGTGAGAAGGGCCAGAGAGTTGTAGCTGAAACCAGTTGTCCTCCTCACTGCTTCCGCCCTAACAATTTAGGTCAGTATCCAGGCTGCTCCCCAGCTGTTTCCTGCCACACAGGTTAATTAGTGGTGACTCTAAAGGGTTTGTTCTATGTGTAGCAGAGGTGTGGCCAGAGTCTGGCTGCCAAGAGCACTTACTGCACATGGCTCCTCAGCAGTATGTGGCATGGCCAGGCAGTACCTGCTGCGTTCAGAGGCCCTCAGCCTAGAATCCTGGAGGGCATGGCAAATACCCAAGCTGTGGTGGTTTGGAATGCCCCTTGCAGTGGAGGAAACCATTGAAACAGTGAAGTCTGTGAAATAGAAGAGGCAGCCTCTGGCTGCTGCGTTTAGTTTCATAACTCACAGTGAGGGACCATCCCACTGAGCATCTCGCTCCCCTCCACACCCCAGCCCACCTTCCCTGCTTAAACCTCACAGGTGATTTGTCACAGAGACCCTGCGTACAACTCTTGTTTGGTGGTGTCCCACCATATCACTGTAACATAGGGCTCCTAGGGTCCTCAGCCATGATCATCCACCTGTTTTCTGATTGATAGAGTAGTTTAGTTCCTAGAATTAGGACCTTTCTCAAAATGGCTTCTGGTTGGAGCCGTTGGAGTGTTTGCTGAGCAATAGTCATGATTTCCCTGATAGCAGGGTTGTACGTATTTTTAGGGACAACTGTCACAGTGAGACCAAACTCTTGCTCTGGATTCACAGCTGGAGAAGCTTGGGTTTCTCCTATAGTGAGAATTTCAGCCCACTGCTATAACACGTGTTGCAGGTAGAACTTAAGTCTGCTGCTGTTACACCACAGTCTGCTGCTGTTACCCATGTTGCCGGTGCCTTCACACTCATCCTAGGATTGTAGCTTCCAGCATGCTGTTCTCCTCCCACTCAAGGCCAGCTAATGCTGATATCCAGAAGAGTTCTGTGCTTGTTTGAGCCCTTCGCACTTTATATTGGTTTGCTTTCTCTTCACTTCCTGTGGCTTTCCAGCATTCTCCCTGGCATCCTGTCCTTTGAATATCCATTCTCGTTTGCTGTACTCACTTCTTACTCGGACACTGGGAGGCCACTCCATTTAGCCAGGGTTCTTCCTCCTCTTAGGATTCTTTTAAAATTCAAGTGATTGATTTTTATAGAAGCATAGCATCCTATTATCAGCATGTCTTCTTGAAGTGTTGCTCTAATTAAAAGCCATGTGTAGATATTTAAAGGAAAAATGGTTCAGGACGTTTTCAAAAGGAACTTTTATTTTTTTTCCATCCCACACACAGAGACGAGATCAGACAGAACTTGATGGGACCAGTGGTCTGGCTGAGATGGACTCAGGACCAGTGCTTGCGAATCCTTTCCAACCCATAGCAGCTGTAATCATTGAGGTATGCGTTGTGGCCAGTGGGATTTCCATGTGTTAGATACTAAAGCTAGGACTTTGGCAGGATGGTTAGCTGTTGGGACAACAGGCAGAGCGACTGAGGATTCGTTCAGAGAGCGTTTGCAATGAAGTTGAAAGACTTCAGGCAGAGTGACCGTGTTCGCTCATGGTTTACACTGGGAGCTGGGGAACTGGAGCACAGTGACAGGACTAATGCTTCACTTAAATGATCACTTGTGAAAAGAGAAATGGCTTCAAAATATGCAGGAATAAAAATAGAAGCTGAATATGTCATAGTTACTGTTTTTGATAAAACCTATTTTGCCATATTTTGTAGTACTAACATTTGATTTTTTTTTGAACCACTACCGATGTTTTTTTTTTTGTGTGTGTGTGTGTGTGATCATGGAAAATAGAACTTAATGTTTATATTTTAGATTATTTTATACTCATGTATTATATATTGACATAACAACTTTACAATGCAAACCACTCAAGCTACAAACCATAAAGTGAAAAATAGCAGTTATTACATGTGCATTGAGAAACAGTTAAAATGCACAATGGAAACTATAAATAATTAAGGAAGTAAATAAATAAACAAACCCTAATGCTAAAAGAGACATACCAGACACAGTTCTGTGACAATTTACTAGTGCTAAAAATTACTTTAAGAATAAAAAATTCTGGGCATTAGATTACTGAAGGAAGGACTTGATTCCCAAAGGTGGGAGAGGATATGACCATAAAGGTGTTTAATAATCTTCTCTAGTAATAACAAACATATAGTCGTGTCAAAGCGTGTTTGTTATATAGAACTAAGCAGGGGACCAGTTTAGTGTTTGCAAGGGAACAAGGAAGCAACTTTGTCACATACTGCTGAGCAAGGAAGCAGGGTTAGCTACTCTCAGTAGGAACAGTCTCTGTAGGGAGCAGTCTTCCAATCAGAAACATGGGGCAGGTGACCTAACATGTACATTTCTGCACACACTGTCAACATTATTTGGACTCTGAGGAAGGCTTTTCCATCCCTCTGAACCTTGAGCTGTGATGGGGATAGGGTGGGACCAGGGTGACCCTTTGCCATTCCCGTAGTCTAAGGTACTGCAGTCCTGACATAGCTATGCCCACGTCAACAGTAGACATTCACTCTCTTCTTATAGTGATACAGCCATTGAAAAATATTAATATAACCAGGGGATTAGAGAGAGAGAGTTCAATGGGTAAATTAACTTATCCACAAGTGTGAGGACCTGTGTTTCGATCCATAGAATGCTGTAAAAAGCTGGGAAAAGAAGAATGTGCCCGTAAGATTCATGCTGGGAGATACGGAGACAGAGGATCTGGGTAGCTCGTTAGCCAGCCTGTATAGCCCAATTTAGCTTTAGGGTCACTTAGAGACCCTGTCTCAAGCCTCCTGCTGCCAGCCTCTAGACTCCATAAACACTTGTACTCTCACACACACACACACACACACACACACACGTGCACACACCCATATTAACAAATTTATATGTATAACATTTGTAATAATATGTGATATATAATATATGTAATATTATGTAGTATTATATGATACTATATACAATATTATATGTACTTGTCATTAATAATATCATACATTTGTTTTATATATATATTACACAAACACACAGAGAAACGTTAATTCAGTTGATAAAAAGAATAGGAGTATGTATGTTTACAGATGTGGTTCTGTTTACTCTTCTTCCCTCCAGACACTGCCGCACACCAGGCTGGGAAGGATGAAGCAAAGTCTAGACTGGGTTGGTTGGTCAGCAGGATCCCTGTGGAGGTGGGTGGGGCTTCTCAGAGGAGTGTAGCCTTGCAGCTCTTGCTAGTCAGTGAAGCAGCTCTGTTAGCTGAGGCTCACTGAAACAACTGTGGGCATACACTTTATTCGGGGAGAATCAAGGACTATGTATGTAAAGTGGGAAGAGCTTCTTCTTAGGGTGAAAGTTCATGGGCTGAGGTGTAAGGTTCTGGGGATACCTCATTTGCATGAACAGGCATTCTAGGAATTGAACCTGTGATTTCTTCCAAGAATTGCATAGGTAGTAGATTGGGGTCAGGATCCCCAGATCAAGCAGAAAAGGAAGCCATGCTAGAAAAGGCAATTCCCCATTTTGCTCCAAGCACAGGAAAGCTGTTCAGACACAGTAGACTACAACGTTAGTAGCGAGGTGCAACATACAGAGTCACATTCATGCATGTTTGTTGGTATGTGTCTTTATGGGTATGGGAGAGGCTGAGAACATCTCATAATTATAAATGGAATATGGTCATCTCTAGACTATTAAACTACCGGTAGTATTTTTTCTTTAGACCTTTGTCTGTAGTACATATTTAGCAATTAGTATGTTTTAATGATACAGTCCCAATTCAGTGTGCAAGTCACAGTGACAACTGAATCACCAAAGCTCTTGCTTGATTTCTGCCTTGAAATGATCTTAAATGACACCGTTTTATAAAGATAAATGTATCTCATTTCTGTTAGAATGAAAAGAAGCAAGAAAAAGAAAAAAAGAAGCAGACAGCGGAGGACAGTGATGTCAGCCCCACAGAACATCAAGTGGAGTCCGAGCAAGCCGAGTCGCAGAGTGGGGCAGATGGCTGCCTCCGAAACCCTGACGGGGGAGTGGTGAACAGTTACAAGGAGGCACTGTCACAGCAGCTGGACAATGAGGATGAGCATGACCAGCGAGCGTCAGAGTCAGGGGGTAAGTTCGTCATGTCTTACTTTCAGTATGGAAAGGAAAACTGTACTTGATTTCATTTTTACCACATTCGCAGAAATGGTTCCGTACGTAGTACAGTGCATTCTAGTCCTGTTCTGATCCTACACAAACTGAGAGGATTCACACCACATTTGTTCACTTTAAAAATAATTGTTTTCTAGATATATTTGTATTTTCTATACTTTTGTAAGTTTCATCGATGTAGGATATTGTTTATGTAACAGACACTTTTTGTTTTAGAAAATGTTATGTATCTCATGTGATGCATGTATATTTAAACAGAAGAAATAAATTTTAGGGTTTAAGAATTTTTAGTTAATGTTTTTATAACTTTTTTCTAGACTTGTTTAATATACTGTAAAATTTTGTTTTTATGTTATTAGAATTTATACATTATTATAGAGAGCCTTAAAATGTTGATACATATTTCTGTGAGAGTTTGTATGGTTTCTGTTTTTGTTTTCTTAAGAATAAAAGATTCTGCTACATCTACCAATGTGATATTGGTTACATATATTTATATTGGATATATCTTGTGTGGGAATTATTTTAATGAGTAATGTGTTTAGATTTGATTAGACTTTACTCATATTTCAAATGGTTATTTTTGGAATATTTTTCCAAATCACTCATTCTACATGTCTCTCCTGAGGAGAGTCACTGTCTTTCCCCTTTTTTGCATGCCTTCCTGAGTTTTATGGAAATTCCTACACTTATAGTTGGACAATTATAGTTGTTTAAGATGATTTTGAGTTTGGAAGAAATACCAGTTAATTTTAGAAATGAAGATCTCTCTCATTGAAATTGAAATAAGCTTTTGGCTGTCTATGTTTTATTCATGAATCGTATACTTATTCTGTCCACCATTGGCCGTGCATATTGTTAGTATATGGAACTTGGTATTTGGTTGTTGATAGGTATCCACAACGTTGAGTCGAAGCAGTTATGGTGTTGATACATACTGCCAGTGCTCTCATTTGATTGTTTGTTTTTACTTATAGAAGTTCACTTTTTCATGATATAAAGTTCCATCCCTATATTTTTCTAGATAACAGTAAGAAGAAAACCAAGAAACTAAGAATGAAAAGGAGTCACCGGGTAGAACCAGTCAATACAGATGAGTCTGCTCCAAAGAGTCCCACGCCGCCCCCACCTCCCCCTCCTGGTGAGTACATCCATCCTGACACTGTGTGTAAGCACTACAGAAAGAAGAGAAAGAGGAAGAAAAAATTAGATAGTTTTCAGTTAGCATCTTCATTTTGTCAGGCTGTGAGGAAGAATCCTTTACTGTCCGTGTTTTACAAAGTTTGTTTGTTTCAGTGTTGTTTTAAGAATGAAATGGTAAGATGTATTAGCATAACTTTACATAATAATTCCTAGATGTGATCAATTTCTGTTTGAATTCTCTATTTTTCACATTGCTGAAGGAAATTGAAGTTTAGTAGATTTGAAACTAGACTGAGATTTGAAATGGTGGATCTTTATCATTGCATCCTAGAAGTTCTATAAGTATGTACTTTTCTCAGTATAAATGCAATATGCATCTCTAGTGCCTAAGATGTCGCAGGGGTTAATGCATGCAAAGCTGTGGGATACAATGACACAAAACCTGGAAGTAGCCTTCAGCACTGAGCAGAGAGTCCCATGTCTTACAGTTGTTGGTAAATATGTCAACTAAATGATAAATACATGCATTCATAATCCCCTTGGAGCCTCGCTGACAAAGCTTTAAATGGTAACATTTTGATTCTAAACATTTACAAGATTCATTTCTAGTGTTTCTTTTAACAAAACAATTCGTTTAGTCTCTGCTAGGCATTAGAATGCAGGCGATAGGCATTTGTGGTGGTAACAAGGGGTGAGTTTGTAATTAAAAGTGGGTTAAAAGCTAACATGCATGCTTGCATGTTAGTAAGATGGTGCATGGAAAGACAACTGAAATGTATACATGGCTGTTCAGAGTTGTTCACTAAAAGGAATGTTAAATATATTTTCTATCAAGGGAGGGATCCTCTGAAAAGACTGTGACAAGGATTCATTTAACAGAGCTTCTAAATGTTTTTCTTTTCCTTTAGTTGGCTGGGGAACCCCCAAAGTCACTAGACTTCCAAAACTTGAGCCTCTTGGTGAAACACGTCATAATGGTAATGCAAAAAGATCAGCTTTCAAATCATGTGTGCATACCGCATCCACTGTTCGCTGTCTTGTAACTTCAAGTTTGCAGGAGTTTATTTTTGGTAGCTTTCAGATCCACTACCATCCTTTCCATTATACTTTTCACTTTCATTTTACTTTATTTTTTTAATTTTTAAATGTACCTTACAGCTATTTAATTTGACTTTTTTTTCATCTCAGTACAAATATATAAAGATTCTTTCTTGTGTTTGTTCATGATAATCTTTTATAGATCTTTGATATGAGAAAAGTTTTCCAGCAACTGCGGTTTTACTTAACTATGCTAGAAACTGTCAGGTCATGCCTGTGTTCGGTACATTGTGATAATGAACATAATTCCTATCTTTGCTCATAACACAGTGTCCATAACTAAACATTAAAGTGAAGTCTAGATCAACACAATGTATAAAATGAGAGACCAAATTAATAAGCCAAATAAAATTAGGCTAAACAGAAATTTTCCCAAAGCCTTTATTGAATTTAGAAAACACTCCTGATTAAGTCATTATAGCTGTAATCCATTCAGTGCACTGCTTTAGAACCCCAAGAAATAACGCCCAGGAAAAGTAGTTAGACTCACAGGCAGCTGTCATTTCTGACTATAAATGGAGGCTTTTATATTGTTCCCAGAGTGCAAAAGAATAAATCTAATTGTAGCTTCATACACTTGTTCATTAAGAGCATCCAATACACTTCATCTGCTAACTTAATAGAACTTTGTTTCCTAAAAAGATCACTTAGTAAAAAAGTCATTCAATCCTTAGAAAAAGCACTGTGAAAATCTTCCCCTTGTCAAACAGAAACATATTATTCAAAAGCATTCAAACCTACTTCTTGCTTTCCTTTGTAGAACACTGTACAGATCACTAATGGTTTCTACTTAATCATTAGTAAATATCAGAAACTGTATATCTGTAAATGAGTTTCTTCTTATCCTGTATGAGAGTGCCTGATATAATGGTTCCAGTAGATTACCTATTTCTATTTTATTTATCTATTTTTACACTGTAATATTTTTATTGATAATAGGTTAGATCCTATTTTATTATAGAACCTGAATTTAGTCACATTAAAATACATTATCAATTTATGTATTCAGTAACAGAAGATAGTATTAAAATTTATCCATTTATATGCATGCATATACATATATAGAAAAATAATTTTTCACAAGACCAATATTTTTTCTTACTGAATTCAAGTTTTAAGCACCTTTCTAAGTCATGATACACAATACTCTGACAGAATACAAGACAAAACAGCTTACTAAAAGAAAATATAGTTTGGTTCATGGCTACTGAAGGATTTATTTTCTCCTTGTAAGACAAGCCATAGCAGAATGAGTAAGTCCCTGGAGCAGAGAGCTGGCAGTGGCAACTTGAAGACATGGCAGCAGACAGAAAGCAGAGAGGGCTTGATCCAGAACCAGAGCAGAGGTGGCCTTCAGAAGAGATCCCTAATTACCTACTCCATCTCCTGATGGTGCTAAAGCAGTGTCACTCGCAGGGATCCACGGACCATGACACATAGGGGCAGTTCTGAATGAAAATGTGACCTACTACTTCTGGACCTGCTAGTTCATGTCCACGTCAGTGCAGATCCATTCACTGGAACTTGAGCAGTCCATGCTGTCTGGCCAGGCCCAGCATTATTCAGATTCTGAAGTTCAGAGTTTCTTCTGAAATACTAGATAGTCTCTTAGTTGTAAGCCACCTAAAATAAAAAAGAAAGTTACATACTTCCAGTATAAAATGGCACAGAATAAACATTCCCTTCTCAGATGGATCTGAAGCAAAACCAAAGCCTAGTAGGGCAAATACTACATCCTGCAGATTCATGTACATCATACAGGGCACACAGTGGTATCATGTCAGCTCCACTGGTCTTATTCTGCCCTGCACCTACAGCTTTTCCATTTGCAGCAAGCATGGCCTTTCTCTTGGGTAAGTCCCCAGGGCCTGCAGTGTTCTTTGACAGACATCCTACGTTCTGGCATTTTCAGTGTAACAGCCTAGGTAGGCATCACCTTCATGGTGGTCTTTGGGGCTTTGTGGCCCCTACTGTCAGAAATCTGCCATTGCTAAACATGCCCTTGCCTCAGGCTACTCTCTGCAACTGCCCAGAGGCTTCAGTGATCCTATAACTCTTGCATTCTGTATGCCTGCAAAACCTTCACCACAAGGACAGTGACAAGTTCTGCTGCCATTTGAAGACAGTGCTAAACTTTTACAGACTATGACTGTAGTACTCTGAGTGTCGCTGCCTTGGTACAAAATGTTTCTGCAGGTGACTTTTTTCCATAGGTCACCTTTTCTGTTCTCTCTTTGTAAATGAAAGTCTTTCCAGTGAGTTTGTACTTTTACATTCTAGAAACTTCTCTGTAGCTATAGGCTTCAGTTTACCCTTTCTGTTGTTACAGTGCAGTGTATGAAGTGTGTAGCTTCTCCTTCATGGTCCTAATCCCTTTAGCAGTCAGGCCTACGTTGTGTGCACTTGCTCTGTGTTAAAAGCACTCCTTCCCTTTTCCAGGCCAAGCTGCTGCTTCTGTCTTTCTGTTCCACTCTGTGCTCTCTGTTCTTGAATAAACTGGCTGGAAACATCTAACACTAACCATTTCCCAGCCTGGATATTAAACACCAAATGCAGTAGTCTATCACTTATGAATTCAGGATGGAGAGGATGTGGTAAGATTCTTTGTATAATGTGGTACAAATGACCTCTTATCCAACTCCAGTAGAGTGCTTATTTCATCTGGAAGCCCATGCCCATGGCCTTCATGGAATGCATTTCTGTTGCATTCTTCCAGATGTGTTCCTCATCTTGCTGATGTCTAGCAGAATTTCCATTGTTCTGTATTTATACCATTCGAGGGTTTCTTTAGCCAGTAGCTCCAAACCTTTTGTGTTGATCCTAAAAATTAGATGTAAAGGTCTGAGAACTAAATAATCATACTCATCACACAAGGACTCCATTCCTCTGCTACTGATTTTCTGTATTTTCCACAGCATTCAAAACGGCAGCACCACCAGTTCATGACTAATATATTGAAACATGAGCCGGGGCAAGGCGGAGGTGTCATTTCAGACCCAAACACATTAGTGCGTATTTTATATTTGACATCAGCTAAAAGTTCTTATGTCAGCATGAATAAGACATGCACCTTACCCAGTTTAATAGAAACTGATACACTGTAGTACCTATAGCAATAAGTTCCTTAGTACAAAATTGGAATAATATTCAGAAACTCCATGGGCAGTTACGGAAAGTGGCAACAGAGCTAGGGATTCAAAGAATAAGAAAGGGGAGGAGAAACAGGATTCAAAAGTAAGTCTACCTATAGTCCTAGCACCACTGAAGGCTGAGACAAGAGGATTGGGGGTTCCAGGCCAGCTTAAGCTACATGAGAGCCTATCTAAAGAAGAGAGACTGGAACAGCAAACCAGAGATAGGAAAGAACAATAGTTTGTTTGAAAAATGGCATCAAGCTACACAGTGGGTAAGAAGAAATTTTAAACGATTGAAAATGGAATTCTGGCCATTGGCTAAACACTGAAAGTCTTACATATATTTAAAATACTAAGGCTTACTATTAGTAAATTTTCAAGAGCTAATATTTATTTAATACATGGGCAAAATGTTACATTGTTGTAATTTATAAAAAAGATTCCTTTATGTGCATGAATGTTTTGCCTGCAAGTATGTCTGTGTACCAGATGTGTTCTGTGGTAGTCAGAAGAGGGCATCAGATCCCCTAGAACTGCAGTTACGGATATCTGTTGTGAGCCATCTTACGGTTGCCAGGAAATGAACTCCAGTCCTCTGGATGAGCAGCTAGTGATCTGAGCCTCAGAGCCATCTCTCCAGCCCCTCGTCTTTTTTATTAACTTTGAACACATGTCTTTTCCCATTATATATAGAAGTATGTGGACAAAAGTCCGATGACAGATACACAGTAGACAAGTGTGATATGTGATGAGCTAGTGAATAATTAAAATCAAGTGCACGTGGTTCGTGAGTTCAACTTTACTGAGTTGAACAATTGCCATAATCAGATTGAAAGCAGAGTGAGGGAGAGTCTAACTTTGATTATAGTCATCTGCTTTGGTAAGAGCTTGATTGTTTCTATATCACTTTGATCACTTACAAAGCTTGCTTTGTGTAACAGGTAGGACAGAGACATTCAAAGAAACATGAAGGGACTGGAAAGATGGCTCAGAGGTTAAGAGCACTGACTGCTCTTCCAGAGGTCCTGAGTTCAATTCCCAACAACCACATGGTGGCTCACAACCTTCAGACATATATGCAGACAGAATACTGTATACATAATGAATAAATAAATCTTTAAAACATTTTTTAAAAAGAGACATGAAATGAGAATCTGTGTTTGTTTTGTAAACACTTTCTATCTGTATTTTATCAATGAGTTATATATTCCACATTATGAAAAATGAATCAGAGTTTCTGGTGGTCAAAAATACCAGATAATACAGATTAAAGAATATTGTCAATATTTCAAATTCTGAAGAATGATAAAAATTTGTATATCCTTTTACTGCTCTCCATATTTTACTGTAAAAATGTTTGATAACCACTATGAAATATTAAGACAATTAAAATCCTCTGTCATATAGGATGTGATACAAAACTCAGTACAAAAGCATACTATTTTTTCAGAAGAAAAAAGAATCATGCTATGTACATGCGTTTGGTCTTTTAATAAAAATATTTTTAAATTCATCAAAATAATTGGATATATCTTCTAATTTTCATTATAACAATGCCTTGTGGTTTGCGATTTCAGTTCTTCCAAATGCCTATAAGGCAAAATCACATTAGACAGGAACTAACTTGCCACTATGCTGCAGAATCAAGGTTTGGACTTAGGTCTGCCTGTGGTCTTGAAATCCATACCTTTAAGTTGTTGTGGTTATAATATTACATTGATATTGGTTAAGGGATCTTAGTGGCTTAATTTGTGTTTGGAATTTACAATTGCCTTGAAAATAATTCCCCCATTATGTTTCTAATGTATTTATTTTAAATGCTCTTAAACAGTTGTGCTTCTAAATAATTTTGAAGGTAACACACTAGAAAATAATTTATGATGAGTTAAATGTGGCATTAGGTTTATAATCTAATTTGTGGCAAAGAAAGAAACAGAAATGTGAGCCCATGAGTTGGCTTAGCTGATTAAGTTTCATTACACTGCCAAGCCTAAAGATCTGAGTTTGATCCCCAGGACTAATACAGTTGAAGGAGAGAACCATTTCCCACAAGTTATTCATACATAAACATCAAAATAAATAACTGTGACATTTTTGAAAGACTATAAGCTATTACAGATGGAAGGAGAGGGCCTAGGAATACGGCTCCATAACCAGAGTGCTCTGGTTATGCACGAGGCTCTGGGTTCATTTCCCAGTATTTCACACACTCAAAAGGAAAGACCATCTTATACAATATAGTGACCAAAGCACAGAATTGTGGAAGTATTAGGTATAGAAGGCCAGTCTGCTTCTCCTAAAATACGTAGACGTAATGATCACTAGAAAGAGTATGTGATGTGTACAGACTGACAAGGTCTTAGCAGCAGATAGTGTAGATTCTCAGTATTTTATATTTGTTTGGTAATGTGAATGTATATTAAAAACCTGTAAGTATATCTATTTGGTACAACATTTTACCTGTCATTTAGAATTGACTCTGGTTATGTTTTGAATTCATTCAGATGTCCTTGGACTTAGTTTGTTTCTGTTTTCTGTCTTCCCCACCTATTCATTAGCTTGAGAATTGCCTGCATCTCAGTCTTTTAAAGATGGTGGATGGAAAACAATTATCAGTGAAAGACTTGAGTACCATACTGTTTCACGTTTTTCATTTCTCTCCTCTGTACAGATTTCTATGGGAAGCCGCTGCCTCCCCTGGCTGTGCGACAGAGACCCAATGGTGATGCTCAGGACGTGATCTCATAACCACATCATATGGGTTGGTCTTTCTAATATCAGCAAGATAAACTGAGACCTTTCCCCAAAGTAGAAAAGCCCTGAATGCCGATGACTGGGGCACGACCACCATAATGATTTCAGAGAGTGAAGAATACCCAAGACCTTGACCTGATGATTTACTTCTCCATGTTCTGTGTTTAAAGCAGAAAGGAAACACAATGACCAGTAGCTGACAAGAGCATCTGGCCAAGTTAGCAAGTCATGGTACTGATTCTTTGGTTTACACATCTCGACTTTTGGACATACTCCTGAAGAAAAACCTCAGAAGTTGAGCCAATGGACTCTACATACCTGATTATTTAATAATCTGTATTTCTATGCATTAAACATGTTTTATAAGATACATGTATATGAAAGGGGAATTCCTGGGAATTTATAACCTAAATTTTAACTATTTTTATATTTTTTCTAAACCATTTGTTTAAGTTTGCTATTGTATTGACTGTGCACTTTCTACAGATGCTCTGTTTAAACTGTCTGAATAGAAAGTTGATTTCCTGAACACATGAGGTCAAATGCTTTGTGATAACATTGTTTCTAAAATTTACACTCATCTTGATGTTATTTTAAAATTACTATTTTAAAAAGCAAATTCTCAGATTTTTAATCTATCAAATTCCATGATTTCAAAGTTGTACCTGAGGAGAGAATTCAGTTCTGTTGTCGCTGTTTGGTTTCCTTGGTGATGATCTAATAAATGTTAAGACATGTGAGATACCTTTAACAACTAAATTTGTTAAATTAATAAAAATGTATCCTGTGAGGTATGATTTAAAGTCCTGATAGAGCCCCCTAAGGGGCCAGACATTTTCTGAGCTCAGGGGCCCTCTGCATGCTCTCTGTTAGCAGCTTCATTCGCTGCTTTGGGTGGCTTTCCTTTGTTCATGCCGTGAAATTAAAGGTAAAAGATGGTAAAGGCTCCTGCAGGTCTTAGAGACTTGAGGTTTCCAGCCAGCACAGCCATACATATGAGAATATTGGCTCAAGTCTTTTCATGAAGCACTAGTTCTAACATGACTTCTGAATTTTCGATGACAACACTTGTTCTGCTCTTGAGTGCCAGTAAGGCTCTCTGTCCATCTGCCCTTTACCAAAACCTATAGAGATAGTATACAAATGGATTTATAATGTAATATTCAATTGGAGGCATGCCTTTCAGTCAAGGTGAACATAACAAAGATCGAGTCCCTTCTAACCCTGTTAAGATTGTTACCGTATACCAGCAGTGGACATACACTGGTTTTTGAATGTAAGTTCACCTAAGGTAGATGGAACTGATCGTTTGCCTTTTAAATGTTTATAATATATTGTGTTCACACTTTAGCAACCTGGACCCAGATCAATCAGCTCACATAATGCTAGTCAGCACTGGTACAGTTTCTGCGAGCTTGTGCATGGTACCTGACTCACACACTGAGGGGGGAAAAGGTTTAATTTCTATGCAAAACCCATATGCAGAATTAGCAAGTGTCTCGGATAAGAGAATCACAAGACAGGATGTAAATTAACTGGATTTTAGAGGAAAAAGTGCTCATCTTGGTTCATTTTGTAATATTTAAATTCCCTTTTAAAACTAAACTTAAACTTTTGCTATTCTAATGTTCATCTGGTTTGAAGATATTCTTGCTTCCTACCAGTGTTTACTCTAAAGTACAATAATTACCAACTCTATTTCATAAAAACAGTTTTAAAATTGAATGTAACATAAACCGGAATCAGTTTTCTATGGCACTCTCAAAAAATTAATGTTTTCTTAAAGCTGTATAAAAAAAATCCTTTAAAAACTGTTTTGTAAATCCTGTCAGATTTTAATATTTCAGTGCTTATTTTGTTATACATTTTCATTCTTATCCATCATGAATTATAACATTTCACACAATAAAAAAATTACAACAATATACCATTTCTCTGTTTTTTAAAAGATCTATCTATCTATCCATCGATTTATTTTACATATATATATATGAGTACACTGTAGCTATTGTCAGACACACCAGAAGAGGGCATTGGATCCCATTACAGATGGTTGTGAGTCACCATGTGGTTGCTGGGAATTCAACTCAAGACCTCTGGAAGAGCAGTATTCTTAACTGCTGAGCCATCTCTACAGCCCACCATTTCTCCTTTTATTTGATGGTTTTAAATGATTTTTCTTTAGCTAATCAGATGATTTTTTTTTCTGTATTACCATGGAAAGAGTTAAATTGGTAAATTAGCATACTTCTTGTTTTATATGAAAACTATTTAAAGAATGTGTAAAACAACATTTTACTTTGCTTTTATTGCTAGTTCCCAGTATTTTGTCAATCCTGCTGCCCAAAAGATACATTTTAACTTATTTACAAGGCAATTCCATATGCTCTTATATAATTCACATATATGTATTACATATATAATATTGTATATAATTAATGTCAAGTGTGGAACTGTATGGAGTGTGTGGTAGTTTGAATATGCTTGGCCCAGAGAGTGGCACTATTAGGAGGTGTGGCCTTGGTGAGAAAGAGTATCACTGTTGGGGTGGGCTTTAAGACCCTTCTAAGTGCCTGAGGACGGTCTGCTCCTGGCTTCCTTTGGAAAAAGATGTAGAACTCTTAGCTCCTCCTGCACCATGCCTGCCTGGATGCTGTTGTGCTTTCTGCAATGATGATAATGGACTGAACCTCCGAAACTGTAAGCCAGCCCCAATTGAATATTGTCCTTTATAAGCATTGCTTTGGTCACGGTGTTTGTTCACAGCAGTACAACCCAAACAAAGCAGAATACTAACTGAAATTTCAAGAGATCTTGTGGTTTATACGTTTTCCTCAGTTTTCAACTCTTTTTTGTACTGAAGGAAGCAAATTTATGATTTTTATGAATTAAGTGCTGTTTTATTTTTTGAATTCTAATTTTTTTATCTGTATGGGTGTTTTGCTTGCATTGAGTTTGTGTGTGTGTGTGTGTGTGTGTGTGTGTGTGTGTGTGTGTGTGGAGAGAGAGAGAGAGAGAGAGAGAGAGAGAGAGAGAGAGAGAGAGAGAGCTGTTGAATCCCTTAGAATTAGAATATGGTCTTGAGCTGCTGTGTGAACACTTAAACTCAGGAACTATGGAAGAGCAACTAATGCTCTTTTTTAAAATTAATTTATTTTATCTATTTACATCCCAAATGTTGCCCCCCTCCCAGTCCCCCCTTGAAAATTTGCCCATCCCCTTCACCTCCAAGAGGGTGTCCCCTTGTACCCTGCCACCCTGGGGCATCAATGCTCTATAGGATTAGGGGCATCCTCTCCCACTGAGGCCAGACAAGGCAGTCCTCTGCTACATATATGCCAAGGGTCTTGGACCATGTATGCTCTTTGGATGGTGGCTTAGTCTCTGGGAACTCCCTAGGGTCCTGGTTAGTTGACACTGTTGATCTTCCTGTGGGTTGCCATCCCCTTCAGCTCCTTGAATTCTTCCCCTAACTCTTCCATAGGGGTCCTGACCTTCATCCAGTGCTTGCCTGTGAGTATCTGTATCTGTCTCAGTGTCTGGTAGAGCCTTGCAGAGGACAGCCATGTTAGAATCCTGTCTGCAAGCATAACATGACATCAGTAATAGTTTCATGGTTTGGTGCCCACCAAGGTGGGCCGGTCACTGGTCAGCCATTCCTTCAGTCTCTTCTCCATTTTTGTCCCTGCATTTCTTTTAGACAAGAACAATTCTGGGTCAGAAATTTTGAAGGTAGGTTGGTGTCCCTGTCCCTCCACTCGGGACCCTGTGTAACTACTAGAGGAGGTCTCTTCAGGTTCCATCTCCCCACTTTTAGGCATTTCAGCTAAGGTCATCCCACCGTTGAGTCCTGGGAGCCTCTGCCGTCCCAGGTCTTTGAGACTTTCTAGAGGTTCTCTTCACCCCAGCCCCTGGCAGCTGCATATTTCCATTCATTCTGGCCTTCTTGACCACTCTCCTGTCTTTCCCCATGCCTGATACTGCCCACCTCACCTCCCACACAGGTCCCTTCCTCACAAAATTATTTTGTTCCCACTTCCAACTGGGATTTAAGCATCCTCACTTGGATCTTCCTTCTTGTTTAACTTCTTAAGGTCTGTGGGGTGTATCATGGGTTTTGACTAATATCCACTTATCAGTGAATACATACCATGCATGTTCTTTTGGGTCCAGGTTACCTCACTCAGGATGGTATTTTCTAGTTCCATCCATTTGCCTGCAAAATTCATGATGTCCTCGTTTTTAGTAGCTAAATAGTATTCCATTATATAAATGAACCACATTTTCTGTATCTGTTCTTCCATTGAGGGACATCTGGGTTGCTTCCAGTTTCTGGCTTTTATGAATAAGGCTGTTGTGAACATAGTGGAGCATGTGTCCTTGTGATATGGTGGAGCATCTTTTGGGTATATGCCTAGGAGTCATATAATTGTGTCTTCAGGTAGAACTATTTCTAGTTTTCTGAGGAACTACCAGATTGATTTCTAGAGTGGTTGTACAAGTTTGCAATCCCAGTCACAATGGAGAATGTGGGAAATAGCCTTGAATGCATTGGCTATTGAATGCACAGGAGAACATTTTCTGAACAGAACAGCAGTGGCTCAGGTTCTAAGATCAACAATTGTTAAATGGGACCTCTTGAAACTGAAAAGCTTCTGTAAGGCAATGGACACTGTCAGTAGAACAAAGAGCAGCCTACACATCACTAACCCTACATCCAATAAAAGGATAATAACAAAATATATAAAGAACTCAATAAGTTAGACTCCAAAATAATAATTCAATTTAAAATATTGGGTACAGAGCTAAACAGAATTCTCAACAGAGGAATCTCAAATGGCCGAGAAGCATTTAAGGAAAATGTTCAACATCCTTAGTCATCAGGGAAATGAAAATCAAAACAACCCTAAGATTCTATCTCACACCAGTCAGAATGGCTAAGATCAAAAACTCAGCCGACAGACAGCAGATGCTGCTAAGGATGTGGAGAAAAGGGATCACTCCTCCATTGCAGCTAATGCTCTTAACCACCAGCATGCTACCATCTCTCTGGCCCCATGCCATGTTTTCTGCAAGCAGAAACTTTTAAATGCTTTTTTAGTGAAAGTTTAGAATTTACTAAAGCTCTCAATAGCCTAGGAAAATTCAACTATTGAATATTTTATTTTACTAAATGGTGTCTAAACTGAAAATATTTTGGAGTTTTGGAGATTTCTCAGAGGTTTAAGCTATGTGCTGTTTTTGCAGAATCCTGTGTTGTGTTCTCAGCTTCCATCCCAGACAATTCCTAACTGGCTGTAACTCCAATTCCAGTGATCTGAAACCCTCTCTGGCTTCTGAAGGTCTTTGTACTGCTTTGTGTGTGTGTGTGTGTGTGTGTGTGTGTGTGTGTGTGTGTGTGTGTGTGTGTATGCACACACACACATAATTAAAAATCTTACAAAATTATTTTGATGTTCAGCATCATACATTGATATTTTATTGGTTCACTCTGAGACAGTTATCTTAGAAAAGATATTTAATGAAACACAAAAGATTTTATTTTAACCCTACTGGGGACTATAGATTGCACCTGAAAAAAATACAGAATGGAAATTCTATAAATTATTTAGGACTTAAACTGGGTCAACAAAAATATCCACAGAAAGTTCAGATCAGAGGAGATAAATTAATGGTTTTCAAAAACTATTGGGACAATAACTGGTTACACTCTATTATTATTGGTTTAACTATTCAAGAGTTAAGTAATTTGTTCCAAGCCCTGTAAAGTTATTCAAATTTAAGTATTTCAAAAAATGTACAGCTGGAGCAGAAAGAGAATTGACCCAGGTATAATAGAGATTACAAGATGCTTACAGACAGATTAGTCCTTGAAAATGACTGTAGACAGCTATTTTACCCTTCACTCAGTCTCCTATTGGAATAATTTTGCAAAGAGAAGATAATATTTTAGAATGGATTTTTGGCATAAAACAGACTAAAAGATTAAAAACCTATAAAGAAAATGTTTGTGAATTAATTATTAAAAGCAGAATAAGACTTTGTTAGTTGACAGGAATTGATCCAACAGAGATTGTAGTCCCACATACAGAGGCTCAAATTACACAATTATGGATGGTTGACGATAACTGGCAGACCGTTTGCAGTAATCACTAAGGAAAAATTAACAATAAATAGGTTTTAATTTATAAAAAGGACATAGTGGATTCTTTCACAGATAGTTAAAAAATAATCACCAAATTCTTTGACCTTTAACATTTAACATTGATGCAAATAAATTAGGAATGGCAGGTTATAAATCAGGAATCATAATTAAAGTAGTTCAAAGTCTCTATTCTGTTCTTAGTCAGAATTATATAAAAGTCTCATGATATTAGGTTTTCCTGAAACTCTCAACATAATTACTGAATCTCAAATGAGAAGGAGTTGTTTTACATATAGAAACTGCTGAATATTTTCCTGCTAACTCAGAATTAACTTTATTATTTATAGAATTTCAACAGGCAATTAGAGACAGAAATTACCCATTGTATATAACTCATATTCACTCTTATACTGGACTTTCCAGACCACTAATACAAGTGAATGATGGAATATATCAATTATTAATAGGAAATGTATCCAAAGCATCAAATTTTCATGAAATACACCATGTTAACAATAAAGATTTAAATAAAAGGTTCTCAGTAACATGGCAAAAACCTATAGAAATTAATTTTAAAAATATGTCCCAATTGTTCCTTATATTCCTTTAAATGCAAGCAATTATCTTAAATGTGAAAAAGAAATGAAATTTGGCATATGATTGTATTACATTTAACAGAATTTGGAAAGCTAAAAATATACATCATACTATTGATACTTTTTTAGGTTTTCAAAGGACCTTAAGCTCTGAAAGGGCAAATTCTATACTCGCACATTGATTACAAACAATAGATATCGTGAGGATACCATTATAAATTAAAACCAATAATGCACCTACTTATGTTTCTAATAACAAGTTTTTACATGATACAAAACATATTACAGGTATTCCTCATAATCTTATAGGGCAAGCAATTGTGGAAAGATCTAATTAAAAGCAATGCTTTTAAACAAAAAGGGGGGAGGCTAAGGACCCCCAGAGATAAATTAAACAATGCCTTATCTTTAAACGCTAATGAAACAGGAAACACAGATGCTGAAATGCATTGGATTATAGAAAAAAAAAAACTTCTGAATTAAATCATCCTGTATATTACAAGAATGTCTTAAATCAGAATGGAAATCAGGGAAGGTATTGTGATGGGGTTGAGGTTATGCTTCTATTTCTACAGAAGAAAAATTGTTCATCCCACCAAAACTAATTAAAATTCCACCTGAGCAGGGTGAGAAGTCATGGAAGCCTTGGCTGCTGACATGGATAGCATGGGAAGTATTTAGGAAGGAGGTCCATGAAGATTAGGAGAGAGTTGGCCATTTTGTGTGCTTAGGAGAGAGTTGGTCATGAGAGTGTGTGTGTGGGTCGGAGAGGAGATGGCTTGGCTTTGGTTATATTTTGTAATTGGGAGTGCAGGATTTGTTCACAGTGTTTAATGTTGAGGATGTGGGGACAGTTAATGAATTCGGGGGCATCAGTTGGAGGTGGATGGGTGGTTGTCATTTGAGCGGAAAAGTAGGAATGTGAGAAGAGAGATGAGATCTGTGGGGAACCACTCATCTTGAGGGAACAGTGGGGTGGCAGCTCCAAAGGCTGTCATGTTGGTGTGAATTGTCTTTGCTGATAAAGGAGGGGTCAGTTGATGTCCAGGTTCCGTGGGATCATCTAATGCTAGGAAAAACCAAGATTCTGAAGCAGGCGCTTGATCCTCCTACGTGGGACAGCTTACGGAATGGCTGAGGGAGGAGAGCAATAGTTTACTGTCTGGAAAAAATCTCAGAACACTCTAACCTTGTTTCTTGCCATGCCATCTGTGATAACTCTTCAGGTAATGCGGACAAATCACACGTTGGAGTAAGTTGGAAAGACATGGCTATTCCTGACGTGGTCAATTCTTGACTATCTGGTCCTTATGACCATCATGGATCTGCTCAACCTACACAAGAGGGTAAGGAACTTGCCGAGACTCAATCTGTGATGGTGCTAATACAGAAACTCGCTGGAAGAGTATTAAGGATGTGACAGATGGCTGGGGTGATAATTTCTGTGGTCCGGGGAAACATCTCATCAACTGCTATTACTACCACGGCTGCAGATGCTCTTCACACAGAAGTTCACGCTGCTGAATTTGTTAAAGTAGTGGCATATGCATTCTCATGAACTTTGGACCCAACAAAATAAGATAGACCAGGAAATAGTTGAGAAAATGGCTGAACTGAAACAAGCTCCAGTGCTCTTTGGAGAACAGTAAGAATTATTGAGAGAAGAAATGAAAATAAAATGTGATTGGAATATTACTTTTTATTATAGTATGCCTTTAAGATACAACGAGAGCAAACATTGTTGGAGAAAGGCTAAAACACATTTGTTAGGTCATCCCAATTTTTCTCAGGGGATTTTTGGCTTACAGCAAGAAACTATAGAAACATTTTCAAATAAGCTGCCTGGTGTTAACAGGGATGGACGGTACAGGTCTTGCAGATGTTGTAGCTTCATTTATTCCCATGAATCATTTTTTAATAAGTTTCTTGCTCTTGTGATTTTTATAATTCTCTCTGTTATGATAGTTTTACACATGTTTGTATGCTTATTTATTGACATATAAAACTGTTAGACAACTAGATAGACAAAAGGCCAAATTTACAACTCCATAATCTCCAACATTAATTGTTATCCTTAACAAATCTGCTTAAATAAAGAAAAGGGAGGTGATGTAGTGAAAGGTATAGTGACGCCTTTATGTCTGGCTTTCAGTGAAATGTTTTAGCAGAGCCTTTGCTATGTTTGCATTAATCACTGGAGGCTGTGAAATTGTTTTGAGACTGTTTGAACCTTGAAGAAATGTCTCCCTGGAAAGTCTCTATGTTTTACCATGTGAGAGTTTGCGGCTGCACAAACCTTGGTCCTAAGACATAAATCTATCGTTATTATTTTGGGGGGTGTTGAGACAGGGTTTCTCTGTGTAGCCCTGGCTGTCCTGGAACTCACTTTGTAGACCAGGCTGGCCTCAAACTCAGAAATCTGCCTGCCTCTGCCTCCCAAGTGCTGGGATTAAACGCGTGTGCCACCACTGCCCAGCAACTTTTCTTTCTACAGATCTAGCCATGGTCAAGATTTGTATGGGTCGTCTGTTCTAATTAATGAATAAAAATAACTGGAGTGAGGGAGTTGGGCTCAGTCTTTTCCAAGAAGGACGAACCCCTCTGGTCCTTCAAAAAATGTTCAGGCTTTTCTTGGTGAGCTTCTTTCTCCACTGAGGCCAACACCAACTATTTGAAACAGTGTGTCTGTTTCAAAGACTGTCAGTTCTGCTGGAGTCGAATGAACCCTCACTGTTTTAACCTGTCACTCCTTTTCAAAGGCAGCCCCAACCAGAAATAACTGAGAATGAACACTTCATCAAAGTGTTAGAACAAATTTCATCCCTCATACATATATATGTACATATGTGATCTACACAAGATACATTTTATGTCTTCCTATAGAGGGAAGTTTAAGACAACTAAAACAATAAAAATAGAGGTCATATTCATTTGTTCAAGCGGTGGATTGTCTGCTTGAATTCTATAATACCTGGGGGCGCCTAAGCTAATAGGAGTCTCACCTGAATTGATATACCATGATTGCCTGAACTGTAGCCTTGATTCCAGGCACCTCTATGGCTTGGTTTTGTTGTTATTGTTGTTGTTTTGTTTTTTGTTTTTGCCATTTTTTTCCTAAGGAATGAAGAGTTCTCACAATATCAGACAGGTTTTAATACTCAGTGGATCATTACCATCTTGACAACATAAACAAGAAGAGTTGTGACATGGAATATGTAAATTCATAAAATTGTTAGAATAAGAAATAGACTAAAAAGTACATCCAAACACTTTTTACATAAAATGATTTAATGATAAAAACGCCTTGCTTCAAAAATGCTACCTACAGGAAAGTTATTGTTTTAACTTATTAATCAATTAAGTCTTTTCACACTATCATTGAAGAAAAAACCTAATGGGCCAGGGTGTAGTTCTTTTGGTATAGTGTTTGCCTAGCATTCACAAGGCTCTGGGTTCAATACCAGGCAATCCCATAAATTAGACATGAAAGTACACCACAGACTATCCTAGTACCTTTGAGGCAGAGGCAGGGGGATCAGTTTAGGTCATCCTTCACTACATGGTGACTTCAAGGCCACTCTGAGCTACCTGAGATGCTACCTCAAAACAATATTAACAAACAAACAATAAGGTAAATTCTTATATTTAGTGTGGGTTATTTCTTATGCTGTCAGTAGTTCAAAACAAGTTAGCAATACATCTGACCTTTTGAAGTTTAACATCCTAGTATGAGTCTACCTCCTATATTTTTAGGTCTTCTTTCTTTGCAAATATAAAACTAGAACATTTACTAGTTGGGGCATTTTATAATGAACATAGAAAATACACAAAATTTTTAAATATGAGCTAAAAGGTAAATGAATTACTTTTTCCCAAATATAGAACAGGTGTATTCATGTACTCATTTGCATACCGACTATTGTATATTATTTCGTACTGAATCAAAATTCTAGCGTGCTGCTTTATAGATTACTGAGAAACGTACAAAAATAACAAACAAAACAAACAAAACAAAAACCCCAAACCATACTAAGCTTCAAATCACTTCAGTGTAGAAGACATTTTCTTTGCATAGAAATGTAAAGACATTTTTTTTAAAGAGACCAGCACCTACCTATTGCATCTCCTATACTGATATTTTGAGCATTGAGCGCCTACTCAACAAGATGATGCCTAGTTATTATAGGAGAACAAATCATCTTGAGAACAAGGGAAATGCTAATGAGTGGTTATTCCTAACAATGTCAACATTGATGCTTACTGAAGAAGGCTGGGGCATTGGTGGGTCCTTCCTGGTCTTTGGGAGTGTGGTCTTAATGCTTGGTAAAAACAGGCATTATTCAAGTATCAATGATGTAGCAGTCAAGTCCAGGCACCTATTTAAATTATTTTTAAAGAAGCCTATTTAAAAGGCAAAACTGTAAATGGAAAGCAGATAAAGGTCGTTTATTCAATGTGACCACGTTGGGAAGAGGAGCAGGGACATCCAGTGCAACCCCTTACCCCACCGCCTCCCATGTCTGTCTTTGGGGTCCTAATGAGATCCGTGGTCCCTGGGACTAATTGGCCATCCTCATCCGGGTTCAATGTCATCCTGTTAGAAGATGCTCTGACATTTTAAAACTGTTGGAAGTCTCTTTCCAGAAGACAGGTTTCCCTATGTCTGTCCCGGTTTCCTTCTCTCAGCCTGATATTCCAGGAGTCCATTGCTTCAGAGGCTGATAGACGGAGACACAAGCATCTCTGGACATATCTTCAAGCTTGTCGGGAGGGTTACAAAACACGCTAGCCGCCAGCGTTCAGCGCATGCCCTGTAGTCTCTATTGAGAGCTCGAGTCCATATTTCAATGTAACATTTCAGGCTTCCTTCCCATTTTAAAGGTACATTCTAAGGAAAGGAGTGATTTAACCTTTTAGCCGCTTTTCTCATCGTGGGGCTCAGTTTTGTAAATCAGCTATGCCTCTGGATTTAAAACACTGACAGCCTAAGAATGATACAGGTCTTTTCTGACCCCCATGAACAGAAATGGGAAAGGTGACTGTAAACCATCACCGACACTCGATTCTCCGCTCGGGAAAGCTCCCGAAAAGCTTCAGAGCAGGTAGAGAGCTTCGGCTCCGCCTCTCCCGGGACCGGAATCTCCCGCGAGATTTTGGTAGCTTAAACTACAATCTCGCGAGAACGGAAACAGGAAATGAGAGGCACCCGGGACCGCCTCGCAGGACCCGGAAGTGTGGCGTTTCTCTGTGTTCCTCGGCGAACTCTTAAGGAAGAACGGTAGTTTGGGAGTTCAGGCGGGACCATGTTGACTCGGGTGAGACCCTCGGCGGTCGAGCGCCCGGGACTGGAGCCGCCGATAGACAGGGCGAACTGGGATGGGACCCATACTCCCCAAACCACGGAACCATGCTGAGTGTGTTCCTAGTTTCTTCTGTCCGTCCGCTTTTCTTGTTGGGTCAGGCCCGGGGGTCGGCGCTGGGATGCCAGCGACATTGTTACTGCGAGCGTTCTTCGCTCTGGTTGCATCCTGGTGATGAAGGGAAGATCCAGAAAGTTATTTCCGTAAATGAACTTTGAAATACTTTTTTAGGTTGACGGCAAGTTTGCCAAGGTGATAACATCTCTACAGTGTTACTTAAAAAAAAAAAAAAAGTTTTATCGCTTCTGAATTTTCCTTAGTATAGATTCACCTCTAACCTGTGCCTTACATTTGGGTAATAACCACTTCGAGAAACACCATGAAATAATTTTGTTACAAGTAAGGAATTGCTCCCATGGTAGGGACTGACATAAAAAAAAAAAAAGCATTTCTTTAAAAGCAGGAAGCCCCACTCCTGATTAACTATTGGCAGTAGCTGGCTGAGGCTGCCAGAGAGTTAGTTCTCTTTGGGGTATGGCTCTACACACCCATGTATACATAACGACAGCACTAATTGGTCCGAGTCGATTTTTTTAAAGGATGTGAGATTGGAAGGGGAACCCACTTGGAGAGTCTGGGCGGGGTTGGAGTGGTGTGGGGTCCGTGGTTATCAAAGTACTTTGTCTACATGTATGAATGAAGTCTCAATGAATAAATACAGATACAAAAATTTCAGGTCACGTTAATGTCAAATTTCAATAAATGTGTGATATCACAGTGTGTTGTCAGCAACTTTTTCTTATTATCATAGCTGAAAGCAAAATCAGAGGGGAAGCTTGCCAAACAGCTATGCAGAGTTGTGTTGGATCAGTTTGACCAACAGTATTCGAAAGAAATTGGGGATTCCTGGAGTACAGTAAGGTCAGTATGATTCGTCTCTTGGTATTTTGTGAGAGAACAGTGGAAGTACGTAGTAAATACCTCCTTGATGAGAGCGGCACAGTTCAGGAGGGAAGAGTTTACATTTTAGATGTGAAGGAATCACCTAGTATCCCTCTCTTGCTTGAGCTGTAGAAATGAGTGACAAATAGCAGAAAGAAAAAAGAAAACGTTCAAGTGAGTGTAAAATTGAATGCCCTCTCAAGCAATTGCTTTTATCTGTAAAATGGGGATGCACTACATTTACAAAAGATGCTGTAATATTCGAAGAAATTTAACTTTCTGAAATTCAGAAAATAAGAAGTCCCTAAAGTCAGTGCTCCTCTATCTTAGCTAAAGTCATACTTTATTTGGTAATTAGAGTCACCATTACATCTGTATCTGGAACATGTGCACACGAACAGACCAATCTAAATGGCAGAGTGGCTTTCGTGATGCCATAGTTGAAATGGCGGGGAGGGAAGGCACTTGGCACTAAGGTTGGCAACCAGAGGGAAAGCACTTGGCACTAAGGTTGGCAACCAGAGATGTGAGTTGTCTTTTGACCTCTGTGCACTGCCGTACCTGAAATAAATTCGGTAATTTTTTTTAAACTGACAAATATGATCTGTGTTTTGGTGAGTTTTTGCTGTTGATTGGAATGGTAGTGAATGGGGTTTGATATGGAATGTCTGATTGATATATATGATACCCTGTGGGTCCACGGTTCTGGAGGGTGCCCGTGATCTCCCGGCTGAGGACAGAGTGAGAGCAGGGAGGGTCCTCTCGGCCTGCGTTCTCACTGTCCTGGTGTGAGAGGTCTGGGCCAAAGAGTATGAGTGCAAGCAGGGAGGAGAGATTACCTGGCCTCCGCTGTCCGTGTCGCAGCTCGGTCACTCCCAGATGCTGCACTGTCTCTCCACGCTGAGCCGCCCGGGCTGGGCCAATAGAAGCCGACTAACAGGCAAGGAAGCAGCTTGGTGCCCCAGGAAGGTTCCGGGATAGCGGATCTCTCCCCAAGTGTTACAGCTCTTGAGACAGAAATTCTTGGACACCAGGATGATTCTCGAACACCCTTTACTTCTCCTGAATAGAGCCCTTATATACAGTTTCAGGGTGGGTTAGGGTCTGACAGAAGATAATGCCTATTGGCTTGGTCGGAGAGCTTAGAGATACCTCATCTGCATGTGGGTTAGAGTCTGGCAGATAATGCCTATTAGCTTGGACTGAGAGCTTAGAGATACCTCTCTACATGTGGGAGGGCCTGAGGCACTGTTCCTCGTGACTGATGGTCATAGACCTCCCTTTGGGAGAGGCTGTGGAGGGCCGAAGCTGAATGAAAGAACCAGGGCCTGGGGCAGCGCCAAACACCTGCCATCCTGATAAAGGTCCGGGTTCAAGACTTGCTCAACCAGGCACCCAGCTCCTTCCCACAGCCACCCCCCACAATATCCCCTAGAATACAAAGAACAATATAGTCCTTCTGTCTAGTTTCCATACAATCTCTTCATGGGAGAAGTAAATGGGAGGGAAACCTTAAACATTCCAGAACATGCATCATAATAGGGCATTTTATTTATTTCGGTGTGTGGGTGTCAGTGAAAGCCACTGGTGACTTTGGAATTAACTTGGCAAAGGGAACTGGACATTCAGGGCTGAGGGAAGGTTGCTAGTCTGTTTTGCACAGCAGAGATGAAAATGTATGACTGGTAGTCTGGAACTTAGCTCAGACAGTAATTCTCAGATGATTGTTTATAACATCTCTTCTGAGATGAACTCAGTACGTATGTCTTTTCATAGAACAACTTTAACCATAATTTGGAACACACATGAAGTCTTTATAAAGATAAACTGTGAAGTAGGTCAAAGATGATTTTAGGACATTAAGATATTTAGGAAACATAAAATAAAAATGTAACTGTTATTTCAACAATGCTACATTTTATGAGTTTTCTACCAAAATGTGAATAGTGACATATATAATTAATTCATGAAGATTTTAGTATGCAAAGGTATTCATTCATATGGAATATCTAAAGAATCACACACTTTGCGTTTGTAGGTACGTTTTGTGTTCAAATAATCCCTACCTAAATACTTTGTTTCCAGTTTTTCTTAGACTATAGCATAGAGTTAAAGTAATTTGTGTAAATTCATTTAGCTGGTTAGTAAGTAAAGTTGGAACTTTTGCCCAGTCTGTCTGAGCCCTGATCTCCCACTACTGACAGTACTGTGCCCCATACCTGGGATATAATTAGCATATGTAGATGATTTAAAACAAAAGATTTTTAAGAAGTGTTTTGTCTGAAGGCTTTTTAGTAACCTGGCTATTCATAACCTGTAATGAGTTGATTTTCTACTTCGTGTACGCAGAAAGATTTATAAATTACTATTTGACCCTGAACAAAATGAGCAGTGAACCTCAAAGCCATGTAATTAGCCGTGCCTTCTGCTCTGTCTACCTTTTTGGTAGGATTTCATGGTAATTTAAGTTTTGCATAAACATGTACTAAAATTGCCATAGGCAAAATAAAAGCTTTCTTAGAAAGGCAGACCATTGAAGGTAGCCTAGGGAAGTCAGAAAAGAATTGTATGTTTGTTCTATAGCTATTTGCAAACATAATGTTACACTTCATTTAAGTACTTTTACTATCAGCATTCTCCTTCCTCTCATCTAGAAAGGAATTCACATTTCTCAGATTTCTGTAGCAGTGGGGAAGGCTGGGCTTCAAGGTCTCCATAATTCAGCGTTTGCTGTACTTGCTTCCAGCTTGCTCCCTTCAGGGAATTGTGTAGCAGAACTTTACATTTGTATCCATGTGATATCATCTTACACTATGCTGCTTCCTTTCCTGACTGAGTGCATTGCTTCAGTTTTCCAGCAATTACTCTGAGTTCTCCCATTCAGGATACTGGTGTGCATATTATTACTGTCTTCTAAGCCCAGGATGCTGTCAGGATTGACTTGGGTTCTCTGCTTTGGAGGCATCACTGTGAGTCTCGATTCCTTACTCCATTATATCTTTGCAATGAAACTTTACTGGGAAGTAGGTTTGGAGTTTTCTTTTACCTACTTAGAGGTGATCTCTGTGTCCTTGAAATGTACTGGTAATGCCCTGATAAGAGTCAGTTGTTTACCTGGGGATTTGTGCCACTCCTGCTAGTCTAATAAGGGAGCTGTAGACCACAAATAAGGGAACACCCTGCAGAAGGGCTGGTGTCTGATGAAACTGACTGGCATGGATGGATAGTCAGTCAAGTCTCTATGACAGAATCCCCAAAGACAGCTGGGTACCTAGGTTTTGTGAGCATCCTTGGTCAGCCATATTACCTCCCGTCCTAAACACCGACTGTGTTCTCCCACTGTCACAGCACTGTGTTCCAGGTGATTGATCATTTTAAAACCAACACTAACCCTCCGCAGCCCTGTGAGGCACAGTGATTTACACTCACAGTCAGTCAGATGGAGACACACAGAGGCCTGGTGTGCTGCTTCTCAGTGCTGCCGTGCTTCACTGTGTTACCCTGTCCATCCTAGGCTACCTTCCATGCTCTTCCATACTTGGCCATGTGCAGATTCTGAACCAAGCATCCTAGGAGTGAAGAGGAAGGATCCTCTGAGCCTTTGGTACTAGTTGTTCTGCTCCCCCTCCTTCCTTATAGTAGGTAAGAGTATGGGTTCAAATCTCTCAGCATCTTGTAGTGTACAACCTAGATAAGTTATTGAAAAATCTCTACCACACTGTCCTGATCTGTAAGACAAGCAAAATAGTATATGTTCCATATAGTTATTTCAAAAGAGAATATTCATTTCCATAAATACATCAGTGGTTCTCACCCTTCCTAATGCTGTGACCTTAATACAGTTTCTCATGTTGTAATGACCCCTAACCATAAAGTTATTTTTATTGCTACTTCATAACTATAGTTTTACTACTGTTATGGATGGCAGTGTAAATATCTGTATTTTCCAATGGTCTGAGGCAACCCCTGTGAAGCATGGCCAGGAACAGGGGAGAAGCAGTTAGCCCCTTCAGCAACCTCAGTGTTTCCATGAGGCCTGTTTCTGAGACCAGTCCTCAGACTGGTCCAGTGAGCACCCTCTAGTGGACAGGGAGGACGTTAGAATAAGGATTTGTCATTGTTTTCACCTTGGAAATTCAAACTCATAGCAGCTGTCAGCTTAGCTTCATCACCGGAGAGGAAGGTTTGGTAGGGTGCAGAATAACAAGAGGAAAAGAGTGTCACGGAAAAGCTAAAGGAAGATGGAAGATTGCATTACCAAATACGTCCAAATAATATGTCATTTTCACCATTTGCATGTTTTACGTGCCAGACTTATTGAAATAGTAATTATAGGGCTTAAGGTGTAACTCAGTGGTAGCATGCATAGTCGGTGTCTATGAAATCCTGTGTTTCATCATGGACATCAGAAATATAGAAAGAGGAATAGGAATGAAATCCGTGTAAAACTGATTCCTTTACATTATCCAGAAGCTTCAGCAAATAATAGTTATTGCGACTGTTACGGACCCCATGCAACAGGCAAGCCGCCCTAATGACTGCTGCTCCTGTGACTTCATTGACTTTCTCAAAGGTCAGTCATTCCTCTGTACAAGTTTAGTTTACTATCATTTAAAGTTACTTTACATAAAATTTAAACATAAAAAGTTATATTGTAAATAGGTAACAGCATATGGTCAAAGCATATTATCTATTTAGAGAATGAATGAATACATCTTAGCAGAAAGACAGTAACAACTTGTCATGTTGAGTAAGAATAAAAAATGGGAGTCATAAAAACTTTCATAGGGACAGGCTCTCACAGCAAGTCCCAGATGTCTCTGAGCCCTTTCAGGAACCTGCCCACCCGGCTCCCTGAGTGCTCCTTTCCCAGCTTGCCTTTCTCTGGTTCTCCTGTAACCAGAAAGAAACAAAAATGCTACAAAACAAAAGACACAATTGCGCAATGTACCAGTTTCACTTCTATATAGCATTTCTTTTTAAAAATTATTATGTAGGTTTATTTAATTTGTTTTACATGTATGGGCATTGCTTGCATTTGTGTTTATATGTACCATGTGAGTGCTTTGTGCCTGAGGAGCTCAGAAAAAGGGACAGCAGATCCCTGGAACTGTAATTACAGGTGGTTGTGAGCCACCATGTGGATGCTGGGAACCAAACCTTGGTCCTCTGTAAGAACAACAGATGCTCTTCATCCCTTGACCCATTTCTAAAATGTTTCTAGAATGTCAAAATGCACAGGTTCCCAAGGCATGGATGTCAGTGTCAGGGCTTAGAAACTAAATGGAAACCTGACAGTGGAGAGGTTTCCCAGTGCTGCATTTCTACACAGCCAGAGAGCTGCAGTTGACAGCTCATTGATAGAGATTGGGTAATGAATCAGTAACAGTTTGGGAGGTGCTGGAGACATAACTCAGAAGAACGCAAGGTGGGAAACATGAAAAGTGTATTGAATTTAACAAAACATTGAGTTTTAACTAACTTCAGTGGTAATTTTCTCTGTTTTATAAAAGCCCAACATAGACATAAAATTGATATTGAAACCTGAATCATTTTAGCAAAGAGTAATCATGGATGAATATGTGGAAGCAAAAGCTTCTTTCATTAAGATACCAGTTTCCTATCAAATCTTACTCTAATCTTTAATACATATCAGAATTTAAGTAAATTTTACCAAGGTTATTGATAATGGAATCTAGAACTTGCCATTTTTACACGTAGAGATTTAAGGACACAGGGAGATCAAACATAATAGTACACATGGAATGCATATATGAGTGGGCATGCCAGGCAATCGTGAATAAAATAGTGAATAAAATGGTTAAAAACTGCTTCCTAACCATAAAAATGTATCGAAGGAGTATTAAAGCATTAAGTGGGCAGTGACAGGTGTCAAGTCACTCCAGTACTCACATGTGCAGGGGACTGAGAGTCCTATATTTACAATAGCGGGACTTTCCTGGGCTCGGATGTACGAGCCTCAGCAGCTCCTTGCAGTGCTCCATTGAGATGGTCCACTTTTGCTGTTCCTATGCTGCAAGCCTTTCCCATTGTTGAAATAGGCCTGCCCCTGTGTACCAGGATAGAAATGCTCCAGGCCTGTCCCTGTGTACTCTGTACACAATGTTGTAGGAGCAGCGTTTCGGGAGCTAGACCTTATAGTGACATTCTCTCTCAAAAGAATGCTTTCCACTCGAATTCAAACAGTTCAGTAGGTCTCAGTGTAGATCATGAGGGACCCCGATTTCACTTGTTTTAAAGAAACTTCGTTTTGTTTAGTTCATAAACAGAGGAGAATAGTTTCTGAAGATTTCTGTGTCACCACCACAGTGCCTATCTTCAGGTCTGATCAGGCTCTCTCATCCTTAAGTCTGTGAGTAGCTCCATACCAGGAACCCACGGTTGTAACTGTCACTATGCATTCACATCATCCACCAGGAGCCAACACCACAGCCAGCTCCTCCTCCCCATGTGCATGTGCTGCTGCTGCTGCCGTGGTCCTGGGACTTCTTTCTCATGGTCTCCTCAATGAGCATGTTAGATAACGGACAGAAGCCAGGGATGTTCCTCCACTACCGTCCTGCTTAAGCAGGATTCTTCTAAGGAAATGAGATTAATAACATTACTAAGAGAACGCAAAGAAAATCTCAATGAAGAAAAACTCACTGCTTGGGGTTGGAAAGGCTGAGCGCCATGAAGGTGTGAATTCTCCAAGTTTAATGCTTTTAATATAATCCTTAGTGAGCTTTCTATGGACATGCTTCTTTTACTTCTTTTTATTTATTGTTCTTTCATACAACACGTCAGACTGCAGCCTCTCCACCTCCCATTCCTCCCACTTCCCCTCCACACTTCCCCTAATTTTGAGGAGGTTCCTCATTCTAGCACAGTCTGATCTGGAACTCAATATAGAGCCCGGATTGGCCTTCTGCCTCAGCCTCTTTTCTTTTGGGGTTAGATATATGTGCCATCACCTCTGGGTTACAAGTACTTTTTACCTGATCAATTGATTCCTGAAAGTTCCTTGTAGTAATAAAAATCCAAGAAATCTTTGTGAGTTCTGAAGAAAAGAAATACTGTGTCCGAGGCCAAACAGTTGAGAAGGAGCCTTGTTTGTAAGGGATGTGTGGTTGGTGTAAGCTGAGCTAATCCAGGATGCTGCACGTGAGCGTCCACATGGAGCACATTCCCATCTGTTTTGGGGCATATGAGTGGTATACATTCAGAAAATTTACAACGGCTCCCCCAGTTTCAGTTTGGGGTCTGTGTTAAAGCTGTAGTTTCCAAAGTATAGCCCTAGAGAACACAGGTCATTGTACCACTTGGAAATAGTTAGAAACTAAACTTTCTGACTCTGGGTCGGGTACATTACTCAGTGGGCCCAAGTGCTTGGTAAGCAAGCCTGACCTCCGCTCAGATCCACTGAATGCTGCTACACACATCTACCATCTCACTAGTGTAGAGCGAGATGGACGAAGAATCGCTTGAAACGGGAGGGCTGACTGGCGTGGAGTACTAAGTGCAGCTGCACAAACGAGAGAGACCCTGCCTCCAGTAAGGTGGAACATGAGTACTGACTCCCAGAACTCTGGCCTCCACAGAGGCAATCAAGTATATTTGTGTCTTCACTTTTGCACACCCACACCATATATTCACACACATGTAAATAAGTCACCAGTTTTCTTTAAAAGAAACAAAAAAATTCAGGCCATAGTCTACTGAAGCAGTAACTCCGGGCAGTATCCAGTGGCAAAGTAAACGAAATAGATGTACCATCCAGAGTAGTAAGCAAGAGGCAGGGAAAGCACTCCACATTACGGGAGTAATTGACATTCACATGGCATGCGTGAGTCACAGGTGTTACATTTCAATCCAGCCATTTCTCACATAAGCAGCTTCAGGGTGAATAGCAGCTGGAATTTATTTAATTGACTATGGTTAATGAGGCTCCCAAAAACCTCAGCCGGAAAGGTCAGCTAGTAAATAAATTAAATGTTTCCTGATGCATCATCTGTCAGTTGATGTGAGCTTGTGATTGTCAAGAGAGCTAATTGTTGTGTGGAATACAAAACTAGGAAGCTGAGTTGCCGGGAGAAACCTGAACCATTAGTCCACAGTGATGTTTAAAATCATCCTTGGATCTGTATCATCTGAGCCTCTTGTCAAGTCATTAATTCTATTAGTGCAGAGTTAGTTCCCAAAGTTAACTTTGCAAACCCCAGTTATTGTTGGCGAAGAGCTTAATGCTCATCCCTCCAAACACATTATTTCTGGGATAGTACTTTCCCCTCTACTGTAAAGAATCCTTGGCCTTAAATTTCATAACTGGGGAAAACCCTTCTTTGTGCAAGTACTGACACACAAAAACCACTTTTTCTGGATTTTATTTTTTGAAAGATTTATTATTATTAATTAAATTTGAGCCTGCACAGGTTATGTGCATCACCTGTGTACAGGAGCACTCAGGGTCTAAAAAGGGGCATTGGATCCACTTTTCGGTTAGACTGTTGTGAGTTGTCATATGGGTGCTGAAACTTGTTTGTGTGTGCTCTCCAAAACCAGTAAGCACTCATAACAATCCCCATCTTTCCATCCCCAACAAAAATACTTACTGGCAGATACAAAGCTATGTAAATTCTAGGCACACTGCATTTGGAGGGCAAGACTTCCGTGGTCTGGAAGCTACAGTTTAAGGCACGACAGAACACTTTGCATGTGTTTTGTGTGTGTGTGTGTTTGTATGTGTATGTGTGTGGTGTGTGTGTGTGTGTGTGGGGTGTGTGTGTGGTCTGATATCTTTGTTTGATACAAGCATGGGAGTATGTGGTTGCACATGCTTGTACAGGTGTGTGCATCTGTGCACATATATACGGAGATTAGAGCAGACCTTCAGGTGTCTTCCTTTATTGCGTTCAGTCTTACAGCCCTGAGATAGGCTGTCTCATTGAACCAGAAGCTAGCTGTTAAGTGCCAGGGAGCACAGCTCCCGGCCCCCTCAATGCTGGGGTTAAGGGACGCAGAGCCTCCCTAACTTTGTACCTGGCTCTGGGTATCTTCATGTTTGTAAAGCAAGTTTGTACCCTCTGCCTTCTTCCCAGCCTCTTTGTGACCCTAATACATTAATCAAAAGTAATTTTACAATAAGCAAAGATGAATAAAATCATATTTTTAAATACAATCAGGATGAGCAACATCATAGCCTTTTGAGGAAAAAGAGAGAGTCAGAAAGACCAGTCCTGAATTAGAGTTTTGTCTTGCTGTTACAGAGTTAGGTATGGAAATAATACAAAGTGATGGATTTACTTTGCTCATAGATTCAGAAGTATCTCATAGATTCAGATGTGGGAGGAACTCAGTGGAACAAAGTCACTCACATTGTCAGGGCCTGGGGATAGAAAAGGAAATGGGAGGGGCTGAGGCAAAATTTATGTCCCCAGGACACAGCCCTAGTTAGTGATTCCTACTTCCCAACCAGGCCCCACATCTGACCAGAGATTAATAATCTATTGATTAGGCAAAAGCCTCAGAAACTAGTCATCTCAGAGAAACAGCCAGAGGCCTGCAGTACTAAATGCAGTTGTTTCTCAGCTCAGTCACACTGGCAGTTCAGATTTACCATTACAGATCCTGTCTGAAAAATCCCAGATAAATGAAGTGTAAACCTATGACCACATTCACCCTAATTCATCTTTAAAATGAACTAGTTCCTGATACTAATACTCATTTATTGCTCATTTTCTGTCACAGGGATGTTCTGATATCTCCATCACTGTGGCAATATGCCGTCCTCTTCAACCGATTCAATTATCCCTTTGAACTGGAAAAGGCCTTGCGTTTGAGGGGCTATCACACAGTCCTTCCAGGGGCGTCACCACATTATCCTAAATCAATGAAGTGTTACCTCAGCCGAACTCCGGACCGAATGCCTTCAGAACGACATCAGACTGGAAGCTTGAAACAGTACTACCTGCTTAATGCTGCTTCTCTTCTCCCAGTCCTGGCTCTGGAACTGAGGGATGGGGAGACAGTCCTGGACTTGTGTGCCGCTCCTGGAGGCAAATCCGTGGCTCTGCTGCAATGTGCTTATCCAGGTACTGTCTGCTCCGTCTGTACCTCACATTGTTTCACACCTCCGTATTTCTGATACCTGGAAGGTAGAGGAAGAGGTGTGAGAAGGAGTGTGCCGGGTTAGGAATCCTGAGTAACAGGAGGACACCATGAGTGGGGATGAGAACACAGCTGAGGAGGGATGGGAAAGAGGACCGTGTGCTGCAGAACTCTTCCGGGAACACATCTCCCAGAGAACGAGCGAGTGCTCGTAGGCTAATTGAGAAGGGTTTTGAGATTTTCCCTTTTTGTGCTTGGTTTCACTGGAGATGGCAGTCAGGGCTTCTCTCAGGCTAAGTAAGTGTTCTGCCGCTGAGCTCCTTATACCTGAGAGGTTGCTCTGCATGTCATTGTCATAGCTCTTTGTGAAACACACAAAATCTACTTACAACTGTTTCATTGTGTTATTCCTTAGACTGTGCAGTTCTAAAGCAGTTCTGTTCAGTGGATATAGACTAAGTAATATGTACAGTTTCAAATTTCATAATATTCTCCTTTGAAAAAGAGGTGAAATTAATTTGACGGTTTTCAGAATACTAAAGTAATGACCTAGAGCACATAATCACATTAGAGGTGCTCGATGAAGTATTTCATGCTCTCATTTTTTAGAGGCCTTTGAATTATATTTATTCCTAGAGTGAAGGTCAAGTTCTCATGAGCACATGTGGCAGAGAAGATAGTATTAGACAATGCAGTAAGTTCTGTAGTGACATGGTTATTTTTAACACCAGTAAAGTGGAGGGCTGGGGATATGTCTCAGCCAGTACAGTGTCTGCCACATAAACATGAGGACTAATAAGATTGTGTTCACACACAGCACCACATGAAGAGGAAACTACTAGGCATAGTGCCCTGTGCCTATCATTTTAGCACTGAGGAGGTGGAGAGACAGGAAGGTTCCTGGGGCTAGGGTAGAGAGCTGTGAACACAGACAAATACCCCAAATCAACCTCTGCTCCCTCTACAACCAAAATGTGCACACACATACACACACACACACAAAATGAGTCCATTTCATTGTAAATGACATTAATATAGGTGATGGTTTTGCATCAAGAGCTCTTACTAGCTGAGCCTTGTCTCCAGACTCTTAGTGTTTGAAATCGAACTTTTTTGAAGTACTGGAGGCTTCTAAACTGTAGCACATTTTTCTTAAGATTATGGATGAGGGAAAAGCCTGCTTTTCTTTGCAAATGTGGTGGTGAATGGCCATGTGGACGGAGATGTCTTTAGGAAATGGGATGATCTAAAAAGTGAGTGGTTCAGCTTCTCCAAGCTTTCCTGTCTTTTAGAAAGGCATTATTTTCCCCAGGACATACATACTGTAGCTTGTAGACTGCTAATTTATTTCTTCCTTTGAGAACATGTGCTGTTGAAATAAAAGTTTTTGGAAACATTCAAACTGTAAAGTCACATTTGGACTTGATACAGATATATTTGGCTGTGGTACAGATATATTGATATTTAGGAGAAAAAAAAACCACCTAAGCACCTAATATGTTTTACAGTTTGTATATGAATGTGAAACTGAAGTTTTCTGTGTTTTGACATAAGAAATAAAAATCAATAGTAAGGCTAGATTTTAGTAAGGCTACATTACTATTTTTATAATCTGAGCTGTGCTTTTTGGAATCATTTAAGGAGTATTTGTTTTACACCCACCCTTATGTGTTCCTTGATGATGCTCTTATATTAACTCTTACAAGCTTCTTAAATTTAGGAATAGAATGGTGAATATTGTAAAAGATGGAAGAGAAATATCAGAATCTGTTTCCATTTTGAGAAGTGGAGTTTCAATCTTAAAAATCACTTCATTCTTGTGTTATAGATACTTTACACATTTGTAGTGAGGAAGATGATTGGCTCTGGAACTCAAAGGTAAACTGATAACACTGTAGCCTTTAAAGAGGGGAGAGGGCTTACACCAAGGGCAGTGAACTACCAGCAGTGATCCAAATGAAGGAGCTTTTCATCTAAGTGGGACTAATGTCAAAGGTTCCCTACAAGTCACTGGTGTCTTCATGCTGCTATTTAAAGCCCAAATTAAGTTAGCAATGGTATTCACATGTGGAAAGCCGAAGCAATGCTAGTTGCTGCTTATAGAAAAGCAAAACTTAAAAATGATGGTGATACTAAGTGTGCAATTTATACAGCAAATCCACACTGGACATTGTCCTAGGCAACAATGTTATGTCTTTGATTGAAGAAAAGGTTTTAAATGAATGAAGAATTAGTTTACTTTTCTATCTGGTGATCCAGTTGCCTTCCCCTGTACCCTCTCCTCCTCCTTCTCCCCCCCCTCTCTCTCTCCTTCCCCTCTCCCCTCCCCTTCCCTCCCTTCCCCCTTCCCCTCTGCCTTATTTTTCCTCTCTCCCCTCCCCCTCTCTTCTTCCTCCTCTTCTTCCTCCTCCTCTTCCTCCTTCTCCTCTTTCTTTTAAATTAAAACAACTGTTGCAGGGCTGGAGAGATGTCTTAGTGGTTAAGGGCACTGGCTGCTCTCCAAGAGGTCCTGAGTTCAATTCCCAGCAATGAGACAATGGCTCCCAACCATCTATAATGTGATCTGATGTATTCTTTTGGCATGCAGGTGTACATGCAGATAGAGTACTCATACACATAAAAATAGATAAATCTTAAAAAAAATAAAAACCAGCTATTGCAGTATGCTAGTTTTTACTGAAAAAGAAAAAAACAATTGTGTGTGTAATGTAAAATATGAGCTGCTAACCAGAAACAATGCAACTTAATAGAGTGGCATGGTCAAACTCCACAAAGGCTGTAACCCTTCTAGAGTGAAATTCTCTTACTGCCAGTGGTACAGTTTAGACATCTGGCTGACATTTGATAGAGGAGATACTGGACTTTTTACTCATGTTTGCCCTTTAAGCTACACTTTCCAATCTGTAGGCATTTTCCCACATTTCTATTGTTTTTAGTATTGTGTCTTTATTTAACCTTTCAATACTTGGTTATAAAGTACTTTAATGTAAATTTGGTTGTGTTGGATCTGATATGACCATTGATATCTATGTGTCTGGATTCTTAAATCTTGTTCTAGGCTTAGGGAGTTTTCTAGTGAAGTCTATTCTACTCCATTGGCTTTTTCACATCCTTCTCAAACCCCTGCAGTTCATGTATTTGCTCTTTCGATGGTGACATCATAATTCTAACAGGCTCTGTTCATCCCCAACCCCGCTTTTATTTACTTCTTTTTTCTCGAACAGTATATATTTATTTTTATTTTTCTATGTTGGATATTTTTTTTATACATTTCAAATGTATCTTTTTTCCCGGTTTCCCCCCTGGAATCCCCCTATCCCATTCCCCCTCCTTCTGCTTCTATGGGCATGTTTCCCTACCCACCCACTCCAGTCTCCTTGCCCTGGCATTCCCCTATACTGAGGCATCGAGCCTTCACAGGACCAAGGGCCTCTCCAATCACTGATGTCTGACAAGGCCATCCTCTGCTACATATGCAGCTGAAGCCATGAGTCCCACCATGTGTACTCTTTGGTTGATGGTTTAGTCCCTGGAGCTCTGGGGGATCTGGTTGGTTGATATTGTTGTTCTTCCTATGGGGCTGCAAACCCCTTCAGCTCCTTCAGTCCTTTCTCTAACTCCTCCATTGGGGACTCCATGCTCAGTCCAATGGTTGTCTGTGAGCATTGGCCTCTGTATTTGTCAGGCTCTGGCAGAGCCTCTCAGGAGACAGCTGTATCAGGCTCCTGTATATTTTCAAATAATCTGTTTTCAAGGCAACTATCATTTTTCTTGTTATTTGCTCTGTTCTGCTATTCCTGCCTTCTATTCCCAGGTTTTATACTATAGCTGTGTCTATGTCTGGCTTTATGAAATTCTAAGAGGTTTGCATGCGTCTGTGGGCCTTTCTGGTGCTTCAGCACTAGATGGCATCCTAAGTCTGGGTTTATTACAGTTCCACTGTTGAGTTTTTGTTGTTGCTGCTGGTTCATGTCCCTGATTTCCCAAGCCGCATTTTGCCACATATCTTTAGTAGGTATGTAGTTCAGAATGAACTAGAGGCGTGCCTAAATGTATAGTTTGTCATTACAAACCTTACTCCGAGGCTGGAGTGGGCTCATGTGGCTCACCTGCAGTCACTGGTCTATGGTCAGGCACTAGAGCTAAACCTGGTTTTGTGCCACAGGGGAAAGGACCAAGCCAGGCTCTTATGTGGTGGCTCGATGCATTTTGATGCATATCTCCCTTCTCTTTGCTTAAAAATCAGCACCCCTTTTGCATTGATGTTTGTGTATGTGTGTGTTGGAGGTGCACATGTCCACTTGCCAGGACACACATGTGGATGTCAAACTCTGGCTTGCAGTAGTCAGCTGTCTCCTTCCAACATGTGCATCCTGGGGATCAACTTTCAGGAGTCAGTTATCTCCTTCCTCAATGCCTCTATGGCTCAAATTCATGTTGTCAAGCTTTGGGACAGACCATTTCACCACCCCAGTACCTCTTTTTCCTTGCCTTGAAGTAGATAGCTTCTTCCACTTGATTTGTCAGGGAGGAAAGAGAATTGATTGTTTCATGGTTAAAATTGCTGAAAACCAAGATTATACCCAGAGCCCACAGCCTACTGAGACCATCATAACATGGGGACACTGAGACCTACATTGTTATATACTCTCTGTTCCTTAGGTGGATTTATGTCCACCCATGGAGCCGAACATCTATTACTGGCCACAAGAGATACTGGCAAGGTTAGAAACTTAGTTGATGGTGGCATTAAGACAGGTATAGGACCTCAGTTCATAGGCACTGGTATGTGGACTAGGATTTCTAGAATGTGCCCACCTTTACCAGCCTGGCACTGAGTTCTTGCATCAGTTTTAAAATAATATTAACCGCAGCATACCGCAAATGCATTAAGGAAGAGAAATCTAAATCCTGCCCTGGGAGTAGTTTTACCAAGAGTGAGCCCAGATTTGAATTCTCTCTTCTCTCTCCCTGTGTCTTCCATCATTTCTCCTGTCTGTAATCTGAGTGTGAACCTGTGCTTGCCTAACTGCTGTCTTGTCTCTTCTGTGCTTTTGTCTGTATCCCCAGTAAAGAGCGGTCTTCTGTAGTTATTTGAACAGCACAGAAAACAGCACATGGGAAGGGATGGGGAATACAGAAATTTTGAACAGGGTTTTACAAGAGAAGACACTTTACTGATGCCAGCTGAACCTTACAAACAGTGCTGCAATCATCTTTGCAAACAGACTTACCAGCTGACATCCATGATACTTCCAATATTCATTGGGAATAATTGCTTCATAAGGTTGCTTTTAGTCTACCTGCTATGCTTCCTCATTTATATAATATACACACATAAACTTATTACTTGTCGGGTAGGGGACAAGGAACTACATATATTTTAAAATTAAAGCTATATATTTGCTTAGATACATAGGAAGTCCATAAAATAATTATGGCTAATATTTACATGTTTTTTCTTAAACGCAAGTCAAACAAACAGGCTGAGTACATAGTACTCAGTCTTAAGTACTTAAGTTACCAGTCTTAAGTAACTTCAGAGTGCATTGTTAACTCTGCCCGTGCATTTTAGCAAAAGGGTAGTCTTTTTCACCAGGAAAGATATGTTCCTAGTAATGTATTGCCACAGTTCTAAGGCAAAGTCCTGTGCTCACTTTTCTGTCTTACCTACTACTTCGATGGGTCCTGTTTTTTGTTTGTTTGTTTGATTGTCCTCCAAGGTCATAGAAGGAGTGTAGAGTTAGTCTCTGGACTCTCAGGCCATCCTAACACAGTGCCCCAAGGCAAAGTCCTGTGCTCAGTTTTCTGCTTGCTTTCCGGGTGCTTGGAGTCTCACTCACATCTCCAGTTCTACTTCGAAAGGGTGGTGGAGGAGCAGTGGCAGCATCTAGCTGCCAGGTTAGGAAGTCACCAAGTAGTAGCCTAGGTGGGGAGCTGCAAGACTATCTGGCACAGGGTTTCACTGGGGCAGGCCATGCTACTGGATGTCAGGTCAAAGTCTGGACTTCCTTCTTTTCCCCTGCTCCAAATAGGAGGAGTCTCTTATCACACTAGACTTGGAGGAATGTTGACAAGGACATCTTTTTCTTTTCTGCTTGCTCGGTGCATCTTCTTACACTATACTAAAACCAGACACTTTCTCACATTGCTCTCCAAGCTCTCCAGAGCAGAGTCTCTTTGGGAAAACTACCATTGAAGGGTCTTCTTCAGCCACCTTCCTGTTCTCAGTTTCTGTCACATTTAATCACAACAACTATGCGGGTATGATCCCCATTTTACCCATCCCCATGTGGACATCATTGCTGACACAGATCTAAGTAACTTTCCTAGGCTCAGTTTGAACCCCTGTATCTCTTACTGGGAGCTCAAGGACTTACTTTTTTTTTTTTTTTTTTTTTTAATACACTCTATTACCTTCCTTCATTTAAAATGAATGCCTTCTACCAGCAAGGAACTTTACACACCTATCAGAATTTATTGCTTCGTGTCAGCAGCTGATACTTGAGGGTGAAAACTGCGTGTGAGCTTTGTCTGTTAAGCATCTCTAGGAATCTGTAAGTTTTCAAATTAAACATGATTGGATAAATGTGAGCGCTTCTAGGAGGGTGTGAGGCACAACATTGTATAAATAGTTTATAAAGTATACATTTATTTTTGTTTTTAAAGTTATCATAACGCTTACCTCTGAGCTGTATCTCTGAAGCATTGATTTTTCTGAAGTTTATTTGCTAAAAAGTAGAATTTACCAATGATATTGCCTTGGAGTGCTTTGGAACTTTTTAATCCTTTATATTCAGGTTATCTTCTCTGTAACGAATATGATCGCCTGAGAGGAAGATGGCTGAGACAGACGTTGGAATCGTTCATCCCACAGCCTTTGATAGATGTAATTAAAGTGTCTGAATTGGATGGCAGAGAAATGGGAGATGCCCAGCCTGCATCGTTTGACAAGGTACTTTTATTGTATTGTGAATCACTGACAGACTCCCAGTGATACGGCATTGTGTGGCTCTGTTGTTCTTTGCCTTCTGCTTCCAGATGGTACACTTTGTCAGGGCTCGGGGAGATTTTGATAAAGTGGATGTGGATGCATTTTTTCATTTGATGGTTACTATGGTTCAGTGGAAACAGTGATGTTGGGTTCGGGATTATAGAAAGTTATTTTCTGGACCTCAGAGTTACTCTGGAAATGTTCAGTTATCCTTTGAACCAGTAAAAAGAAAAAATTGTACATTTTACTTTAATTCAGTAACATTTCATATCAGAGTGTAATAGATGAGGAAAGCTCATTTCAATAAATTAAAATTGAATTTTTAATTCTTAAAAATTAACACTGACCCTGGGCTCAGTTCCCAACAATGTAAAATTTTATTAGGGTAGAAAAAAAAAATACTTAGAGTTCAGAAATAGTCTCATTCTCTGAAGATGAGTAACTTTTCTAAATTTAGCTGTAGTCATCAAGAATATTAAATAGAGCCACGTGTAATGGTGCATGTCTTTAATCCCAGCACACAGAAGGCAGAGGCAGGCGGATCTCTGAGTTCTAGGCCAGCCTGGTCTGCAGAGTTACTTCCAGGATGGCCAGGACTAAACAGAGAAACCCTTTCTTTCTTGAAAAAACCAAAATAAATGAATAAGCAAATACAGAAAAGAAAAAAGGAATAGTATTCAATTCAGTTAAGAGCACCAATAGATGTTTAGTCTCCTCATGTTCCCTCTCTCCACTGAAACAAACACTGATACTGCATAGAGTTTTCTGTAAACGGGGACAAATTTATAAAAGGACTCAGTGTGTCATATCTTGGGTCCCTAAGGTGCTGGTTTTATTTATGCACTGTTTATCATTTAGCAGCTCCACATATCTTGGCCTAAGTATCTGTGCACTGTTATCTGTTTTCTCTAGGTGTTAGTTGATGCACCATGTTCAAATGATCGAAGCTGGCTGTTCTCGTCCGACTCTCAGAAGGCAGCCCAGAGGATCCATCACAGGAACAGTTTGCCTGTCCTACAAGTAGAGCTCTTAAGGTGAGGACTGTTGGTTCAAAAGCGTATTTGGGTTCCTGACATAATTTAAGTAGCTGCAGTCAAGCATGTCAGCTGGGCAAATGGAAAACTTCCTTGTAGGTGCTCTGATTGCTTCCCCAAAAGGTGCAAGCAAAGCATTCCAGGCCATCTTTTTAAGCTCTCGTGCTGTATTGCCTTCTTTCTCAATGTGTCTCTCAAAAGCCATGAAGCATTTTGCTGTGATTCAGAGTTGTTTTCTGTCTAGGTTTGTCCCAGGCCAGGGGCTTAGCATGCTGTTTAACCAAAATTGGAGCAGTCTTCCCGTGGAAGTAGTTTTGGACCAGATTCATATTTTGATAATTTTCTGGAGACGTGGATCTCCTATTAAGATGTAAATACGTGTTCACATTTGTCTCCTTCAATTTTCTTTCTTTTTTTCTATGCTGTGAGTAAGAACTGAGGCTTCCAGGGGTATTTTATTTCACCTCTCATGGGATAGCCTTCACTAGTTTTAAATTGTTTTCTTTATTTACATTCTAAGTGTTATGTCCCCCTTCCTGGTCTCCCCTCCAAGAGTTCTTCACCCCATGCCCCCTCCTCTTTGCCTCTGAGAGATTGCTTACCCATCCTCCTCAGCCACCCAGAGACTGAGCCACCAACCAAAGAGCATTCACAGGCTAGAACGAGGCCCCAGCACGTATGTAGCAGAGGACCGCCTTCACTATTTCTTATTTCTGCCATTACCTAATCTCTTTGGATTTTCTCTTTTTTTTTTTTTTTCAAGACAGGGTTTCTCTGTGTAGCCCTGGCTGTCCTGGAACTCACTCTGTAGACCAGGCTAGCCTCGAACTCAGAAATCTGCCTGCCTCTGCCTCCCAAGTGCTGGGATTAAAGGCGTGCGCCACCACCGCCCGGCCTGGATTTTCTCTTTTATTTCATGCTTTTTCTTCTCATTTTGTCTCAATTTATTGTTTTCTGCTTGCTTCATTTTTACAAACCTTTTCTTATTAAAGCTCTAAAGTATCTACTAATTGTTAAACGAATATTTTTTTCTATCTTAGTTTTACTCAGCTCATTCTAGTTTTGAAATAAATTTGTCTGGAATTTGAATTTTTATTTCTTCTTTGTATGTGTATGTGCAGGCATGCACACCATGATGCATGGTACATTTATGGAGGTCACAGAACAAATTTTGGAAGTCATTTCTTTCTTTCCATTGTCGTTTCTAGGTAATGAACACAAGTCATCAGGTTTGCATGGCAGATGCTTGACAGACACCTCACCTGCTCAGACATGATAAGCTTCCTTCCTTTGTTTCCTCCTTCTTTCTTTCCCTTCTCACTTTTTGTTTTCACACTATGTTGCTGTGTAACCCAGCCTGGCCTCCACTTTTCAACCCTCCTGCCTCAGCCTTTCCAGTGTTCAGATTATAGCCATGAGGCACGTGTCCAGCTAAAATGCATTTTTAATTATAATTGTAATATCCAGAAATACTGATATTATAAGATGATGTTGTAAATGGTATAACCCTCTTTGGCTGCACATCCAAGCACATACCAGGTTTCTTTAAGACAAGACTAACCATTGAGCTTAAGTTTGTTTTAAATGCCAGAAAACTTTCTGCATCAATCTCTATGTATGTAAGTATACATAAAAACACATAAAAATATCAGGTGTTATTCTGTGCATATGTGCTGTAACTTGTACTTTTATTTGTAGTATTTCAGAGTCTCTGCATACATCACCTTGCTCAACTTCTATGGACTAGAGGAGCAGTCTAGTGTATTCTGTTTTCTTTCTCTTTTAAACCAGTTTCTGCATACTGCCTTTTGTCTCAGTGGATTGCTATCGTAGCATTTTTCTTGATGTATTTGAGTTATCTTCCAAAGTATATGATGCCAGCCCATAGTCTTACTTACAGATTACTTTGGTGACTGCTTACTCCATCTTAAAATATTCTCTTCTCTTGACATTTGTGATTATGTTTTCTTACTTGTGGTTGTATCTTCTCTATGTTTTACCTTGCTCATCTCACAAAACTTTGTTTCCTTAACCTGCTACTATCATTTTACTGTGATGGGTTAAACGATATAAATGCTCTACTTCAAACACATATCTAAATTGACATTTCTTCCTAGCCATGCACCTATGCACTCAGTAACCTTCCCGAGTGCTCTAGAAACATTTGTCTCAGTTAGTTAAAACTCACATTTATAATGCTTTATTAGTCCCACTGCCACAGTCAACACAATAAAAAATGAAAACCAAGCCTTATCTATCTGCCTGTTTTCTTTCTTAGTTAATGCCATGCTGCTATGTCTTTGCCTAAGTCTGAAGCTATCCTCAACTACTCCATTTCTCCAGATCCAATCAATCACTAAGACATTTCAGTAGTAACTGTTACATGTCTGTCAACTTTGTCCAGTTCTCTTAATTCTTCCCAGCCTAGCTGTGGCCGTATCCATCACTGAAGTGATTTCAGCTGACTTCTGACAGTCCTCCAGTGTGACCTCCACTGCTTCATTGTGCAGAGAAGCCAGAGTGATGCACCTGACATGGAATCGGCCCTTCCTGTCTGGGCCGTCTTCTAGTGCTTCCTCCTCAACAGCAGGACTTCCTGCTCCTTAACACAGTAGTCAAGGCCACTTACTCTTCAGTAACCTGCAGGGTCCTGAGACTCTCCCTGAAATGGACTTCCGGGGAGCCCTACCTCACAGAGTCCCTGCAGTTTCAGGGATGAGGTCTCCATTTCCTGTTTATTGTGCTAATTCTAATTCTAGTTCTAATTCTAACCTTTCCTTCTAGCTATTGGTCTTCAGGAATCAGCTTTCCTGTCCTCTTCTTAGTACTCCCTTAGTCAGCTCACTAGGACTAGGATTGATATTCTTATGATATCTTCACCGGTTTCAAAAATGATGTGGTCATATGTGTGGGTGTGTGCGTGTGGTGTGTGTGTGTGTGTGTGTGTGTGTGTGTGTGTGTGTGTGTAGTTGCTCTCTACTAGACATTTGCCTCATTCTTTCAACAAGACTGTAAGAATCTTGGAGAGTAGAGTTTTTATTCTCAATGTACTGTCCAATATGTAAGGTAGCTCAGTAAATAACTGTTTTAAAAACAGTAAATTCCAAAACCTGAATATTTGAAATACACAGCTATAATTGCTCTGGCCAACTCAATCTGATCAAGATTGCAAACCAATCTTCTAATCATTATTGGGCTGCAAAGTAATGAGGGATAAAAGTAAAGCATTTTACATAATATATTGATTATTTTAGCTTTTACATAGGCATGCATACCTTTGGTTTACTGTTATTTTTCCATGTAGTAATTTTGTTTATGACTATAGCATTTCAGTCATTATGAAGATCATTGCATACTTCCAGCTCTTAGGACGGGAGAGCTGTAGCTGCTCCTTAGGAGGTGCTCTACCCTTCTGTCTTCTTAACTCTCGGGACAAGATGGCTTGTGTTAAAGCACATTGACAGGCCACAAACTGAGTGTCAGCCTTCATGTCCTTCTATGTAGCTGAGAAAGGCCATCACTGCAGCTGTCACCGTCCTCTGCTCTGGGCACTGGCGTGCAGCTTGTATGCCTTGCCTCTGATTCCTAGGCTGCTCTGGGGGAGACTGACGAGAGGCAGCTGAGACTCACATGTGGCTAAGTGATAATGATGAAAAGGGCAGAGAGTCAAATACATAAGCCATAGACACATTTTAAAAAGGGTCTGATTTACTGATACAGAAAAGTCTCGGGGTTAAAAAGATAAAGTAATACCAAACAATCTTTCCTTATCTCTCACTCTCCACTCCAGAAAAGAAAAGGATTATGGTAATTTTTAAAATCAGAGATACCACTTATCATTTACAAAAGGAGGTTCTTTGGCTTCTGTTTTTAATTTTTCTTGCATGCTTATTTTTTAAAGAAAGGTATAATCACTTTATTCTGTAATAGGAGATAAATGGATTTCTATGCAATTTACAAGAGTAAATGGATAGTACGAGTTTTGGTCAAAGTGCAAAGAATCCAAAAGTCCTTGTTGCATTTGTAAATAGCAGTTAGGAGAAAAGGAAGCATCTGCTGCCTGGTCTGCTACTGTGGACGAAGGATGGAGATAGTGAGCTTGTCATGCGCCTCAGGCTGGGATCCCAGAACTTAGAGGGCTGAAGCAGGAGGATCTCTAGTTGAGCTATCTATGGACCTTCTCAGAGCTTTTAAAAATGATTCCTTAGATATGCAATATTCATAGGGTTTAGAATTTTACTTTTGAGAGTTAATAGTCTATAGTCATATATTAATATTTTTATGATATTAAATGAAAAGTGGTGTTTTATTTAGTGGAAGATTTTTATCTCAATTTCTAAAAAGAACTTATTAGTACATGTCTAAGGTTTTTGGTGTTTTGTTTCATTTTTTTGCATAGTGAGGGTGACTTTTGGTGCTAAGATCAAACCTAGAGCCTCTCAAATGCTAGGCAAACCCTTCACAACTGAACCAAGCTTGTCTTCAGCCCTAATATTCTCTTATAGAATCTTTCTAAAGCAAATCTATATGCCGTGTTATATGTAATCATGACACTTTAATGTACTGTTTTTAAATGTAATTTAATGTGCTGTTTCTAGCATTTGATAGCCAAAGCCATAAATAGCAGAGTGATGGCAGAAGACAGATCCCAAAGCATGAGTTCATTGCAGACGTAGAAGGGACTCAGGCTTATGTGAAAATCTCTGTTGAAGTTTTCAAGGATGAAGATCCAAGGTATATAAAATTCCACCACATAAACATCCCCTAAGCTATTCTTAAGCTATCAGAGTGAAGAGCAGAAATTAAAGGAATAATTGAGTATAACCCAATTTTATTAATAGAATGTTGTTTAAAGTATACCTTAATGGTTGCTTCTCAAAATAATTTCCGAGCCAGTCGTTGCTGGTGTGTGCCATGTGTATGTACATCTACACAAGAGAATTCTGTCACTCTGATTACATGTCTGTGTATTCAGAAGAATATGGAGTGGAGAAATATGCTGAAAGTGATAAACATGGAATCTTTTTAGAAAGTGGTTTTGATATTTGTGCAGGAGAAGTTTACATGATTTGGGGTTGGGAAACTGCTAACAGGAGAGTATGATTTATCACAAAAATATAGGTATCTTATTGCAGTAATGTATCATGTCATCCATTTCCTAGAAGAAAATCAATCACACATAAAATACTGACCCCTTCTGGTTTTCTTTTCTCACTACTTGACAAGTAAAATTGAATTTAAGAACTCATTGAAAGAGGAAGCTTAGATTATTGGGTAATGTTTTGAAAATTTGTATAAATCATCCAGGTAACAAGTCTTAAAAAGTGGTACACTGACAGCAAGAATTGTGTTTTAAAAGAAGCAATAAAAAAATCACTATCATTTATTCTCTGATGCTCTTTAGCTGAGCTGAGAGACGCCTCGTGACTTCTGAGTATGGGCCTTTATCATTTATCAATATGGAGACCAAAAACGTCAGTCCAGATATTGGAAGAATAATCATAATCATAGAGGTATGGTTGCATCAGTGTGGCAGGTTTCTTTCACTATTCCTGTTATGACATATGTGTCCTCTATGAGTTCCTATCTGTCCACTTTGCATGTTGTCAACACATGCTTAGTCATACATGCTTAAAATCCAGAAAATGGAAGCAGAGTATTCTGCCCATAATGGTAACATTGAGTTTCTCCTTTCTTCTGTTTTTTTTTTTTTTTCTCATCCTTTCTCTTTCATTTTTTCTCATCTTTTCTCTTTCATTTTTTAAAGTTGGGGTTAGAGACCAGAGGTTCTGAGGTTAATCATCTATAATTGGGCAAAGTGAGCTTTTTTTTTTTTTGGGTGTGAGGATTGGCTCAGGAATGTATACCTACTATGTTCCTGCACCCCTCCTGATCTCTACACCCATATACTCAGCCCTTTACATTTGCCCTTCTTAATGATAGTTATCAAAATTCCATAGTAAATGAAATTATAGAAAGTTCAGGAGAAATCACTCTATCCTTAGGTAGCTCTTATGCTTCATTCATAAATGAAAACGTTCTATGGATTTTGTCACTAAAAGTATCTGTAGTACTATAAAATACAATCTTAGTAAAAGATTTTATCAGTATTTATTAATTTATGAAGCATTGTTAAATATCTACTCTGTATGGCACTTTGCCAATCATTGTAAATAATAAAATATGTACTTTTAATGTCCTTAGGAAGACATTGGAAAATGCAATAAGATTGTACTAGAGAAAATAGCTAGAGAGGAGATAAGGCAAGAAAAGTAGTACAACACACACGTACACACACACACACAAATGCGCATTGTGCACACACACACATGCATTCATACATGCACACAGACATAGACACACATGCATGTACAAAGAAGTATAATTTTAAAAATAAAAATGGGGCTGTATTACCGGGGTTTACTGTTAGTTTATCTTTTCCCCTTTGCTTGCTTTGTGCCACATGTGCGTGTGGGGGGCAGATGATAAAGCTTTGGGCTCTGAGAGAGACCTGAGGTTATCAGGCTTGATGGCAGTAGCTTTGTCTAGAGAGCCATCTTTCTGACCTAATACTTGATTTTTTTTTCTTTGCCAAACTATTTGTTCTTGAGCCAGACTGTAAACAAACTTTTGTTTTCACTGCTAAGGATTAAACCCAGGACCTTGCCCATCCTAGGCAAGTGTTCAACCACTGGCCCTTAACCTGAGCCTCACTTTCATAAGTTTAACCGTACCTTTGGCTAATATTCACTTTAAACCTTGTAACTGGAAATACATCATTATTAGTAAACTACCAAAGTAATCTTTTTCAGTGATGTGATTTCATTTTATAAAAATATTTTTGTTAATTTGTTGAGAATTTCATATATTGTATTTTGATCATATTCTCTCCCAGTTCTCTCTCTTATCTCCTCCCAGGCCCACCCCTACCTCATTCCATCTAAGAACTTCATGTCTCCTTTTTTAGTTCAATGACATACTGACTTCAGTTTGTGCTGCCCCTTTACTTCAGGGGCCATACACTGGAGCATGGTTGACCTACCAGGAGCCACAAGCTTAAGTAAAAACTGACTATCACGCCACAGAAGCCACCAGGAGACCATAGCTCCTCAGTTAGGAATCCCTTCCCATACTACAATAGAATGTTAACTAGCTTGATCTTTGTGAGTTTTCTGCAAACACTCACACTTTGTTTTATGTTTGTTTTTGGGTTTTGTTTTATGAGATAGGGTTTCTCAGTCCTGGAACTTGCTGTTCTGGAACTTGTTCTGTAGACCAGGCTGACCTAGAACTCAAGAGATCCTCCTGCCTCTGCCTCCTGAGTGCTGGGATTAAAGATTATGGGCCACCCAGGCAGCAAGAGTTTGTTGTTGTGCATTCAGGAGTGCAGTGGTCACATCAAGTCCAGAAGGTTTTGTTTAGCTCTGGTCCTCCCCAACTTCTGGTTCTTACAGTCTTTGCATCTCTTCTTCCATGATCACTCCTGAGCCTTGGGGAAGAGAGTAATATATTCATGGTTGAGCACTCTACTTCCGTATTCTCTGGACTAGTGAGTTGAGTTTCTGCATTACCCATTCTCTGGTGATGCTGGCAAGGATGGTGGCAAATGGGAAACCTTCATTTACTTTTGGTGGGAGTACAAATTAGTGCAGTTACTGTGGAAATCAATGTGGTGGGTTCTCAGAAATGAGAAATTGATCTACCACATGGCCTAACTATAACACTTTTGGGCATATCACCAGTGGACTGTTTCCTACTGCAGAGACATATACTCATCCATGTTCATAGCTTCTTTATTTGCAATAGCTAGTACATGCCTAGATGTCTATCAGATGATGAAATGGATAATGAAAATGTGATACTTACATACAGTAAAATTTTAATTAGCTATAAAGAAAATCAAAGTTGTGAAATTTAGAGGTAGTAGATAGATCTGAAAAAATTATACTAAGTGAGCTAATCCAGACCCAGAAAAAATGTCACATTTTCATTTGTATTTAGATATTGACATCTAACCTTTCAGTTTCTATGCTTAATTTGGAGTGACCTGTTGAACAGAGGAAAACTGAGAAGGACGATATTGATGGTGAATGGAATAAATCTTGTCTGTTTTTTTGTTTTTTTGTAGTAAGAGAATAATAGAACACTGATGATATGAAGGGAAAGGAGAGTAATGGGAGTGGCAGTTTATGTGGGGAACGGGATGGGAGGGGGAATGGATGGGATGGTAGAACAGAAGAGTAGTTGAGGAGAAATAATTAACATTAAGTATGTGTGAAACCTATTATTTTATAGACCGTGTGTGTGTGTTTCTCTGTCTCTCTCTCCTTCCCTCCCTCCATCCCTTCTTCCCTCCCCTCCCCTGTGTGTGTATGTGTGTGTGTTTCAAATAGACGAGTTTAATTGAAATTACCCAGATTAGGGGATTATGCTCATCCCAGAAGCATAGGTTGCCCAGTAAAAATCTCAGTGATAGGTGTGCATATGTGTTGTAGTAATTATTTAAATTGGCCTCTGGCTCAGACCAACTATCTAAGCTGCATCAGCTCTGCCTAGCCCAGCCACCATGTTCTTGGCCTGAGGCCACGTGCACGCTGCAGCTAGAACCGGCGCCAGAAACACCAGCCCTGCCACCCACTAGATGCCAGCATGAGAGATGGCTCTGCCAATCTTCCATGCTGTCTCTACAAGGCAGGGCATTGCTCAGACCATTTCACCATCCATGTGGGCCCAGTAAGAGAATGAGACTCTAATTCTTATAGATTAATCAAAGCTTATATATTTGGTAATGATCAGTAACAAGATACCCATACAATCAGAGTGTAACCCTATACCCAACCTAGGTTATACCAACTACCTTTGACTGCTACAGACACTTTCTCCTCTCCCATCTCCTAGCTCCTCCTCTTCCTTTTATCTCTTCCTCTCCTAACTCCTCCCACCTTAGCTCCTCTATACATATGTGGCAAGCATCTTAACAGCTAAGTCATCTATTTCCACAAAGATTTTCAAAATAGAACAGTAAGTATATGACTCACCTAAGTGTATGAAGCTTGTAAGATACTATTGATATGAACAGAAGTTTAAGTTATATTTCCTTAGTAAGTTGAATGCAGACTTTGAAGTCCTGACTCAGCCTTCTGAGTACCTAAGAGTACAGGTCTGAACTCCAGTGTATGCCTTTGCATTTTCTCCATATTCTTCCACTTAGCTCCAGCTCTGGCTCTCTTATGCTCCTTCCTTTTTATTTTGAGACAGGGTTCTTCTGTGTTGCCTACGCAAGCCTTCTGAATGTCAGTGACCATTCTACTTCTCAAGAGTTGGCATAACTGTGCTGTACTATACCAGGCTTTGAGTAGTCTCAAGTGCTACTTGGTACCCCATATTCTTCTTGAAACTTCTCAACTATTTCTTTACCTGATGGATATGAGTAGATTAGTGCACCCTGCTAATCACAGCTCCCTGCAACACTTCTTCCATCAGAGTCCTGCTATGGCACTTGACCCCATTCCAACCTTCACTATGGGTACCTGAGTTTACCATGCTGTTGACCTAAATGGGTTCACTAAGATGCCATCACTAAAGCTTACAGGCTTTTAATTATCTTATAATCTGACCACTGCAGGAGTCAAATGACTTCTTTCTTTAAGAAGAGATCAATGTTTTTCTCTAAAGAATTATTCAGGTCAATGTGACTCTTTCTATAAAGACATAGGGATTTCTACAGCATTGATTCAGGAATGTCTTTAAAGACAGTGTTCTACAGAATTGGTTCAGGGAGCATCTATAAAGTCAGAAATTCTATAGCACTGTTTGAGGGTATATCTATAAAGACATTGGATTCTACAGCACTGATTCAGGGAACACATATAAAGACAGAGTACAACAGTATTGTTTCACGAAATGTTGAAGGAGTATATAAAATGACCTTGAAAGTCCCCTAATCTGTGTGTTTCTGCCAAATGGAAAGATATCCTGGAACTCAGAAGCCCAGGAACCCATACAGTTCTGAAGGGAAAAGGGATCCCAGTGGAAGGGCATCCTGGGGTCCCAGGGACCAAACAGCTCTGAGGTGGAACAGTGTCTCAAAGGAAGGGTATGCTGAGACAGAGAACCCACAGGAACCACACAGCTCTGAGAGGAAGCCTCCTCAGCAGAGGCATAGCAGCTCCCAGGTGAGGGATTCCCCAGTTGAGCTGAGTAGCTTAGAAGCCTCAGCCCCACTCCACTTCTTTGCTTCTTCTCTTTATTGCTTCTTGGCTTCCTGACTTCTTCTAAAGACAGAGTCATACCAGGCAGCGAATCTCATGAAAGAGAATAATTGGGGTGACAAATCCAGGTATGGCTGCCTTCTGCTCCCAGGAAGGGACAACAGGAAATTTAACATAACAGTAGGGATTATATAGGATTTCTTAGGGGGCAGAGCCCTTCATGGTAGAGATTTCTACATTGAAGATTGGTGAAATTTCAAGTTCTGAGCTAAGGGAGTTTAGGGATTGGTGACTTTTATGAAAAGGCCAGGGATTGGTGGCTTTTTTCCACCCCGCTTTCCCTGTATCAGGCAGCGATATGAGATGCCACCTCTGTGGAACTGCTGGGGAGGCTGGAGAGGAGGTGCTGCCACAGTGGACAGCTCCTGCAGTGGTCTCTCACAATGGACTGCAGACTGAGACAAGAAAGAAGGCTTTACCACGGTGGACAGCTTCTCATGACTCCAGTAGGCTGAGGCAGGAAAGAGTTGCCACCATGGACAGCTCCTGCTAATGCAGAAAGGAGATGCTGCACTCACCATAGACAACTCCTGTGACTGCTATAGGCTGATGTGTCCTTTTTGACAGTTTCCATCAGACACTGAGGAGGCATCTTTTATTGATGTAATCTGAGTTGAGAAGGAAGACCCAACACTATTTCGACAGCTCTTGAAGTGCTAGATGTGACAAAAACATGTTTTGTCATGAATCCAAATCGGATTGGTTCTGATGGGGTTTGTTTGTTTGTTTTTTTTGATTTCTTTTAGAATGTGCATTGATCAAATCCACACCTTTATCTCTTCTGTCCAAGTCTTTCAAGAAACACTTCTTTACTCACACACACACAGACCTTCCCAGATAAACCCTAGTCACACACTCAAACACACACACACACACATACCCATATACAACTAACCTTCCCAGAAACACTTCTGCAATTATACACAGACACACAGACACACACACACACAACACACAACATACACACACACACCAGTTTTGTTGATTGACTTAAATATTTTTCTGTTAATTTCCTTTCTCTGAGTAAGTGAGATTTCGTTTGGTAGATCAAAGACCCTATCTTGAAGTTAGGCAGACTTAATGGTGTGCTGCCACATTTTGCTAATTTAGGCAGCATAATCTTACATTTATTATATTTAGTCTTAAGCAGAGAACTTTTAATACTTATCCCCTCCCCCTTTACACATATTAATGAAGTAATTAACTTTGCAGAAGATACACAAAACTTGAAATCTTCAAGTGAAAATTGGTAATAAGTGAGCTAAAGCTTGTCCTTTATAATCTACTTCAGGAATGTCTGATCCATTTGTCTGTTCTACTAGCACTATGTAAGAAATATCCCTTCTTCAAGGTACAAATGTACTGCCAGAAGAGAGATGGGAATTATCAGTGAGCTTTCGTTTCTTATACTAACAAAAGTCTGGCCAGTGGGCATGGTGCTTTTGAAAATAGCGAGCTTGGTCGTGTTTCTTTATCTTGAATTTACAAAACTTCTTTGATAATAAACAGTTTCCTATCTAGAAATTTGATTAGTTACTATGAGCACAGGGAAGGGTACCCTCAAGGCTTGTGAAATAATACCTTTTAAACTGATGATAGCACTGGATAGCTATCAACCTAGAAATCTCTGTGTTTTGATGTTTATAGTACCTGAAACTTAATTTCAAATCTGCATTTATTTGACAGATTGCACATGAGCCCCAACTTTTCACCTTAATGCTTCTGTGGTTGCAGTGCATAATCACACAGGGACATTCGACTTGCTTTCTTGTCTAGACTGCTCCTTTCCAGCAGCAACAGTAAATTGGTAGAGAGGGAATGGGGGTGATGAGAAATAGGCAGTGGGAAGGAAAAACAGGAGAGCCTCTGAAAAGGGACAAAAGCAGGAAGATTGGAAAGGAAAGCTAGAGGCCGAGGGGGCACCATGAAAAAGAGACAGACCCAGCATAGAAAGGAAGATAAAGGAAAGAGCTCCTCGCCCAGTCCCAGGGTAAAACAGGGATGAGTGCAGAGGAATTGGACACTTGGGCTAAAGGAAGGAAAGTAACAAAGCAGAGATTTAAAGGGCCCATTAGGGTCAGTTCTATAGTTTGAGAGTTTGTCAAATTATTGAATAGTGATTCAATTGCTTCTGTTAGTCCATCAACTTAAGTAAGTATCTTCCTTGAAAATGAATTCATTTTCTCCTTTTTAGACCAAATTGCCCTCCCCACCATTTTTAAATATATTCTATTAGATGTCTCTTAATAAAAAAAAAAAAAACAAGATCTAAGATAATTGATATTTAAAGTTATTTATGATAACATGTATCTCACTTTTAAAGCAATAACCATTTTTTTTTAGTGGGGTCGAGTTACTTGATAAAAGTTACTAAATAGAGGCTGGAGGGATGTTTCAGTGGTTAGGAATGAGTACTGCTCTTGAATAGTAACAGAGTTTGATTCCTAGCACTCATGACAGACAGCTTACAACTCCTGGTAACTCCAGCTACAAGGGATCTAGCACCTTTCCCAGGCCTCCACAGGTACTGCACTTACAGATACAAATCTATAAAAAGACAGCCACTTAAACACATAATTAAAAATAAAGTCTTTCCAAACAGCAACAATACAACTTTACCAGAGTGAGGCCACGTTGCTTTAAGTAGTAGCCTTCCCTTACTGGTTGTGTTACTGCGGGGCTCATCTGAAACCTAGATTGGCTTGAAGACCTTTTTCATTTCATATAAATTGTTAGGAAAACCTTTGTTTTTTTCCACAGGTGAAGCTTCTGGCTCTCTTAGAGACTGCTTGAGCTGTGTTTTACTCTGAATTTATATGTTTGCTGAAATTAAATTCATTCTTATGTTTGATGTTGAATATTTTCCTCATGACCTCCCTCTTTAGATAAATTCATTCATTTATTGGGTTATATTTTAAAATTACAAGGTAAGTTTAGTGGCTTATACCTGCAATTTAGGGGCTTGCATGAAATCTGTACCAGCCTGAATACATAGCAAATACCAAGCCAGCTAGAGTTTTGTAATGACAAGATGCTGTCTTGAAATAGAAACAAAACAAATGCATGGACATGTGCAGAATGATTATAACATGAGGAGAAATGCTGCTAATTAAGATCACAGTCTATCATGATCACAAATAGGATAGCTCCTCTGAGCTCTGCACAAAATGGAGGACTCCCCTTACGAGCAGGACTTCCCCTTCTCTGATCTTGTCTGTGGAGCACTACCCCCATACTCCTCCTTAGGAAGGTCAAGTAGTCCTTGACCAACTTACAAGTTCAACTCCTCTTTCCCAGATAAGAACCACACCCAGAAAGTACCTGGAATTACTGGAATGCCTCTCGATACACTATAGGTACTTTACTTAAACTCCAGCCAATGATTTCATTTACCTTGAAAATTCCTTCCCACTCTTCAAACTTCATATATAGCCTTTTCCATACCTGTTCTAGACTCTGCTTCATCCTTCCAACTTAGTCTATGGCAGTTCCTGGATACCATAGGAACTGAGAAGGAAGAAATGGAGGATATGGAACCACAACTGATCCCCAACACACACAGACCACAATAACAATGTAGTCATTATTTTAAAGAAGCTGAAAATCGATTTCATGGACAATAAGTTACACTTTCACAGACTGCATTCTTTACAGTGGGTTGACACTGCAATGACAGATGAATCAATGTTCACCTATTAAAAAAGAAGCATGTTTTGGCGGGAGGGGGGACTTATATAATCCTTAGAGCTAAGCATATAAAAAAGGCAAAGAACTTTAATTGCATAACTAGGTGTATGGTTATGGAACAGTATCTGGCTGCCTGAAAACAGAAGAATTCTGTTTGTTTGGTTAGAGAAGAATCTCCCCAAGTGTTTCTAGGATGTAGTCTGAGAATTAAGTCTCATCCTGTTGTAGTAAATATTTAAAAACGGCCTCTGGTCATGCCAGCTATCTAAGCTGCTGTGCCTCTGCCTAGCTCAGCCACCGTGTTTCTCTGCTGGAGGCCACGTGCGCACGGCAGCTAGAAACGGTCAGCCAGAAACACCAGCCCTGCCACCCATGAGATGTTATCGTGGGAGATGGCTCTGCCAGTCTTCCACGCTGTCTCTACAAGGCTGGGCATTGCCCAGACCATCCCACCAGCCATGCGGGCCCAGTAAGAGAATGAGACACTAAAGCTTAAATTATCCAAAAGCTTATATATTTGGTAATGATCATTAACAAGATGCCCATACAATCAGAAGTGTAACCCAATACCCAACCTAGATATACCAACTACTTTTGACTGCTACAGACACGTGAACATCTGCCTCCATCTCTCTCGTTTCTCTCTCCTATCTCCTCCTCTTCCTTCTCCTCCTCTCCTCCTTACTCCTTCTCTTCCTCTCCTTACTCCTCCCACCTTAGTTCCTCCTACATCATCCAGTTACAAAAGTTGCTTACATAGACTCACTTGAGCAGGCTGACAGCACATGAGATGGGGAGATCCCATGATGGTGAAGAGGAAGACTTCTGTCTGGTTTCTTTTGCTATGAAGAGAAACCATGACCATAGCAACTCTTATGAAAGAAAACATTTAACTGTGGCTGGCTTACAGTTTAGTCCTTTGTCAACGTAGCGGGAAACATGGTGGCATGCAGTCAGATATAGTGCTAGAGAACAAGCTGAGAGTTCTACATCTTTATACGTAGGCAGAAAAGGGAGACTATGTGTCACACGGTATAGCTTGAGCATAGGAGACCTCAGAGTTCATCCCAACAATGACTTACTCCAACAAGGCCTAATAGAGCCAAGCATTCAAATACATGAGTTTATGTGGGCCATACCTAATCAAACCACCACACCGTTTCTGTATTTCCAGATTCTATGTATATCTACTGTTACTCTTAAGCTTCTACCTTTAATGGTTTTAGAGATCTCTAAAGGAGCTGTTGGATTCCTTCGTGAGTTAAATAGTCCAGAATTAGAGTTGATACTCTGTGATTCCAAGAGGGAGTATGCACTGGTTCTGTCTTCTACATAGGTTGAACTAGTGGATCTTTAGTCATGTGTGCATTTTAAGGAGTCATGCTAATTAGACAATTCTATCAAGAGGTAGAGAATGTGATTTTTAAAATAAAATAATGATAGTATAGTCAAGGACATTGGCCACATTAGCTAGGGTTCTCCAGAGAAACAGTGTGCAATTATGGAGGTTAATAAGTCCATAATTCATAGGGTAGATCAGCAGGCTGGAGACCTAGGGAAGAGCCCACATTGCACTTTGAGTCCACGACAATCTGCTGTAGAGTTTCTTCTTTAAGTGAGGTCAATATTTTGTTCAACTCAGTATTTCAACTAATTGTTCAAGTCCCACCCATATTATGAAGTGCAGCCTGCTTTATTAGTCTTTCAATCCAAATGCTAATTTTATTTAACCTCTTCGCCCTCACAGATATCCTCAGAATAATATTTAACCAAATATCAGAACACAGTGGTCCAGTGAAGTTTTAAAAAATCACCAGTTATCACTCTAGCATTGGAGCTTATAATCTTGTAACCTTGGTCCTTATTACCTGCTTATTATACTATTATTACATTTTAGATTCTGCTATAGCAACTCCAGTGTGATACCTAATTCAGTATCAGTCTAGGTATCCTTTTCCTTATATAACCAAGAAAAGATGGTTTATGTAATAATGACTTAAATAATAACATAAGTAAGCTTACTAAAGTAGTACTTACAATCAGTAGACAGCCAGGTGCCACAGTCATCAGGGCTTGAGCCTACCTGAGCAGTCAGTCCAGTTCTTACTGCTTAATTAGAATTCTACTTGTAGGAAGGAGTAAACAAGCACAACTAACATTGTGTACACTTCCAGTTCTCAGGTCATTGCCTCAGACCTGCCAGCTCCTGGCTTCTCTAAGTTAAAATGCCTGAAGGCATGCAGTTTTTCCTCTCCTTCCATAGGCTTTTGGTATGATAAAATGAATGTCTGTTGCATCCCAGGTCTTGTTGCCCTAGATTCCATACTTAGTTTAGCTGTTTTATAAGAGCTGTTTACTCTAAGAAGCAGTGGTGAGCTTGTGGCCCTGCTCTGGTTTTAGCTTAGGTTGGCAGTCTGTGCTTCTCTAATTAGCAGTGTAACTTAGTCAGGGTTTATGACCCTTGGTTTGATAAATGGAGTCAGACTTTTTACCCTGTAGACTTTATAAGGTCTTATTAAGACTGCATATGCAATGCTCTTTAGGCATCAAATAAATATAAAATATTGTTAATATATAGATCACATGTCCTTTGCACAGTTTAGTTTGTTACTGATGTTTGGCACTTGGGGTTTAGACTGCATGTTTCCAAGTTCTTGGTGTCTTAAGAATGAAGTGAAAGCGCACATAGACTATAGAAGAGCCAAAAACTTTATTCAGAAAAAGCAATAGCACAGATCAGATTTGCTGCAAGAGAACAGTTAGCCACCTAATGAGGATATGCCAAGGTCTTGGTTATTCTGTGGGCTGTCCCAGAGAGTTTGCTTGCCTGCTCCGAGTTAATTGGATCCAGATCTACATTCTCTTCTATTCAGAAACATTATATTTTTTTCCCTAAGAGTGAATTTGTCTTCATGGGTCTCCTATGTCTTCATATGCTAAGTGTTTATTGTCCTCTGGAAAGATATGTCGTATCTTTACAGTTTAACTGCTAGTTGGGCCGTGGGACTAGGAGGCTTCTAGTTTTCACATGATCCTGGCCCATCTTCTTTTCAGCACAAGTTTCAAGGGCTGTAAAATACAGGGATCCAGATTCGAAATGTAATGATTAACATTAACACAGTTGGCGTGTGTTTACTTTAAATGCTTAGAATTATTATACTTTTACTTGATTCTTTTGTTTGTTTTTGTTTTGTTTTTTTTTTTTTTTTTTTGGAGACAGGGTTTCTCTGTATAGCCTTGGCTGTCCTGGAAATTTCAGGATGGCTTTGAACTCACACAGATTGACCTAGCTCTGCCTCTGGAGGACTGGGATTAAAGGAGTGCACCACCACTGCTACTTTTACTGTATTGTTAGAAAGGATTTATTTTTATGTCTAAGTGTGTATCTATATGTCGCATGTGCAGTGGCACTGGAAACCCCTGAACAGAAGTTGTAGGTGATTGGCAGCTGCCCAGTGTGTGTACTTGGAACCAAACTCAGCAATTTTGGAAGCTGTATGGATTCTTAACCTCTCAATCTTCCTGATTTGGGTTTTTAAAAGTTTAATGCTAAAGTATCTAAGGTGGTGTCTTAGTTAGGGATTCATTGCTGTGAATAGACATCATGACCAAGGCAACTCATAAAAGCAAACATTTAATTGGGGCTGGCTTATAGATTTAGAGGTTTAGTTCGTTGTCATCATGGTAGGTAGCATGGCAGCATCCAGGCAGACATGATGTTGAAGGAGTGGAAATTCTACATATTGAACTGAAGGCAGACAGGAGAAGAATCTGTCTTCCACAGGCAGCCAGGAGGAAGCTCTCAAAGTCCACTCCCACAGTGACATACTTCCTCCAACATAGACACACCTACTCCAACAAGGCCACGCTTCCTAATAGTACCTCTTCCCATGGCCAAGCTTATTCAAACCACAACATTCCACATCTTTGGCATCCTATAGGCTTGTTCAAACATATGAGTCTATAGGGGCCATACCTAGACATAGCACAATACAAAATATATTTAGTTCAGCTTCCAAAGTCCCCATAGTCTATCACAGTCTCAAAAGTCTATCACAGTTTCAAAGTTCAACATCTCTTCTGAGATTCATGCAATCTCTTAACTGCAGTTGCCTATAAAATCAAAATCAAAAAGCAGATCACATAACTTAAACATCACAGGATATACATTACCATTCCAAAACATTATGGTAAAGAAATACTGGACCAAAGCAAGAACAAAAAGCAGCTGGGCAAACTCCATACCCTGTATCTCCATGTCTGATATCCAACTCCTTTTAGATTTGATAACTGCAACACACTTCTTTCTCTTAGGTGTTTCCACTTCCTGTTAGCACTTTCCTCAGCAGTTATCCCATGGCTCTGATATCTCTAACATTTTGGAGTATCCAAGGCAACTCCAACTTTATAGCTCCTTGTTCCAGTGTTCTAAAACATGATCTGGCCTCCTCCAAAGGGCTTGGAGTCACTTCTCCAGCTCTGCCCTTTGTAGCAGTCTAGGCACTGGTTGACTCCACTCTACTGCTGCTGCTGTTCTTGGTGATCATTCCATGGTACTGGCATCTCCAACTCACTGGAGTCTTCCACTGTAACTAGGCTTCACCAGTAGCCTCTCAGAGGCTCCCTTCATGGTTCCAAGCCTCAGCTTCTTTGCATGACCTTTTCAGTCCTAGGTCATCAACTGTAACTGAGGCTGCACCTTTACCAGTGGCCTTTCCTGGCCTCTCATAGTGCCAGGCTTCAGCTACTCTTCGTGACCCCTTCATACTTTCAAAACCAGTACCACCTGAGTGATTCTTAGATATTACCAAGTCCAGCTGCCAGCAGGATGACTTTTTCTGGGACTCAGCATCTTTGTGCTCTCAGAAAACATTTTCCAGAAAATTTCACCTCAGTGATGCTGGTCTCTTCTTAATTACTGCTAATTTCTTCACAGTGCTTTCTAACCAGCATCAATTGTCCTGGTAACCCCTTCTAATCTTGACTCTAAATCCAGAGCCACATGGCCTAATCTGCTGAGTTCTGATACTTTCCAGGGTTAGAACATGACCCCCTTGTTCTATTACATCCTTCATGCCTAGGCTTGGATGTCCTAGAACTTGCTTTGTAAACTGACCTTGAATGCAGAGAACTGCATGCCTCTGTCTCCTGAGATGTATACTACCATTCCTGGGCCTAACCTTTTAATGGCCACTGTGCCTCAGGATTCAGATCAAAAGCCTGTGTCTTCCAGCCTCAAGATTTGGATCACAGGTATACTCACCATTTCTGAATTGTAGCTCATTTCAGATTAAAAGTCCAAATGAAAACAATAACCAGGAATAATAATGCCTAACATGATATAGCTGTCCTTTGTTCACCTGCAAATACATAAACAAGTAGTTTAACTGTGTGGGATCTTTCCCCAAGGTCACCACACCATTAATTCCATTTACTATCTTTGAACACTGGATTTAGCTTCATGCCACCTTCCATGCCTCTTTACTCTTTGAAAAATATATTTTGTACTTTTTCTTTCTTAGCTGGCTACACTTGATCAAACAGCTCTTCATAAGAGTAAACCATAGGGCCTCATAGTCTAAACTAGGCTTTTTAAAGACTTCCCTTTTCAGTGCAATTAACCTAAGTCTCTTCACCTTTGTCTTGGGTAGACTCTTCAGACAAGGGCAGAAACCAGCCACATTGTTCACCAAAATACCACAAAAACAGTCTCTAGGCTACATAGTAACATTCTTCTGCTCTGAATCCTCTTGAGTCAGGCCCCCAGAGTTCAAAGCAAGCTCAGCATCACTGCCTTCAATGCTTATATTCCTATGGTCCATTAAGACCCACTTAAAGCATTCCACTGCTTTGCAGAGTCCCAAAATCCACAGTCCTCCAAACAAAAGCATTATCAGGCCTATTACAGCAATACTGCAGTTCCTGGTACCAACTTCTGTCTTAGTTAGGGTTTCATTGCTGTGAACAGACACCATGACCAAGGCAACTCTTATAAAGGCAAACATTTCATTGGGGCTGGCATACAGCTTTAAGGGTTTAGTCCATTATCATCATGGCAGCATACAGGTAGACATGGTGCTGGAGGTGCTGAGAATTCTACATCTTGATCTGAAGGTAGAGAGGAGAAGACTGTCTTCCACAGGGCCAGGAGGAGGCTCTGGAAGTCCACCCTAACAGTACCACACTTCCTCCAACAAGGCCACACCTCCTAAGAGCGCCCCTTCCCATGGCTGAGCATATTCAAACTACCACAGGTAGATAAGCTTGCTAAGATTGTGCTCTATCTGCTTAATTGAACATGTGAGTTACATTTATTTTCTTGCACTTTGCTTATACTTATGTCCAGTGATATGGAATAGTTGCTTTAATGCTACAATGACAGTCGAAAGACATGAATAAATATGAAAAATAAACATATTAGTTACAGTATTTTTCAGTCATCATCTACATGTTCAAGAGTAATCTATGATTCCATTACCTATGCATCAGAAATTGGAAATGAAGCAGGATATACATCTTAACATACATTATATTAATGACCTAAAAGGAAGTCACTTAGCTCCTGGCATGTCTTGAGGAATTAGTGAAAGAGGAACTAAAACCATTTTCTTCTTTACTTTCTTTAGTCAAAAGATGGCACTGTTGCTGTGTTGATTGGTTTTTGTTTTGTTTTTTCCCCTATAATGTGATTTTTCATCCCTTTTAAATGGAGAAAACAGTTAAATATACTGATATAATTAACAGTGACCCTCCCCACTGAATGCCAACTTTTCTAATCAGACAGTAGAAGAATAGATGAGAAAGGGGAATATATAGCTTTTATATATTAGGTGGACTTAACAGTATTTACATATAGAATATTCTCTGAGACTGAGATTTGCCACAGGGAAGACAGGACAGGACATCCTGTGTCACGTGTTAAATCTTGGCTGAATTTTCCATTGGTTTTCTATTGCTTTGTTTTCCTAGCTGTTAAGGTTCTAAGACTTGCTTGATTTTTTAGTTCATTTAGCTCTAGTTCCAAGTTCATGAGACTTGTGCTGTTATGAAAGCATATGTTTTTCCTTCAAGGATTTAAATTCAGGTCGCCTTTTGCCTTTTCTTTTTGTTCTCTGTAAATCATGTGTTGATAGCTGGGACTCTGTGAGCCCATCTAGTAACTTAATGATGAACTCTCTTATCCTGAGAAACATTCTCATCTTGTTGTTGAGTCATTGTCACAAACGGTTCTTGATGCTTGGAGCTGTTCTTCTGTTAGTAGACCCTTGAAGGATGATTAGCAGAGAGTTTAATTTTTTAAAAGGAAAAGAGAATGCCTTGACACTTGGCTTCATTTAGTACCAATAGGAAAGGCTCTTGTGATTAGTTTTTGTCTTTGTTCAGGTTTTTTTTTTTTTTCAAGAAACACCCAAATTAAAGCACTTTGATGCTAAGGGGATAGAACCCTTGATAACTTGCACAATCAACAACAACAAAAATCCAGTTTCTCTAGGATGAGAAAGCTCTGGTGACCATCATAGACTGCTTATTAGTAGATTGGCCTGTCTGATGATTCTTTATTTTATTTTATTTTTTTTGTTTTTTTTTTCTGATGATTCTTTAATTTGCCAGAGTTGACTGGGGATTGAGCCAGGCCTCATGTATGCTGAGCAAGTGTTATAACGCTGAGCCACATGCATCCACCCTTTCTGATGCCTTTAAAATTAACATTTCAATTGTCTGCTTGTACAAAGTGTTGAATAAAATGCTCAGTGGCTAACTTTGTGGTTATTTGTAGATATATTACAGATTCTATTTTATAAAACTTCAATGAAGCTTATTTGAGTATAAGACAGAAGCTCAAAATCTGATTCAAAACACTTGAGATATGGTGTTGGTGTTTTTAGAACTCAGAGATTTGAATGGATATTGAAAAAGAATATAGCCCATATTTGGCTGAACAATCGCTTCTTGCTTGCAGAGTTAGAGGGGGAAATGTGAAATCTAGCCAAACATGTAACACTCAGCAAAACATGGAAATAGTTACACCATTTGCCAGAGGTCTTGACTGTAAATAGATTTGTATGAGTTTATTACTTTTATTCTAAAGAAAACTTTGAAAACAAAAACCTATATGTTTCAGTGCTTTTTGGCTTTAGCAATAAAGTACAAGGGAGAAGTCTCATTGGAGTATACTTTGTAAGCTTCCAAAGATACAGTAAGGAGTTTGCTACATTAAGAACTGAAAATGAAAAAAAAAAAAAAAAAAAAAGAACTGAAAATGTTCTTCTGTGTAATGGTTTCCACAGTAGGAATTTGCCTGGCTTTGTTTGCGGATGCTTCATTAACTAGATGCTTAGGCACCAGATGCATTTCAGTTTTTTTCTATAAGGCACTAAAAAGCAATCAAAGATTTGAAGAGAACTAAATATTCTAGATCTGCTGTAAAGCACCAGAGCAAGCGGAATGCTGTCTGTGACTGGTGACCATTCTTTCTCTGTTAGCAGTTCTTAGAAGGCATTTCCCACTGCATTTTATTCTATTACCTTTAGCCAGGAGTGGCTCTGTTTACTATAACACTGCTCTGAGATAGAAGTTTACATATATTTCAAATCGGGTTTAATAAGCCTGATGAGCACTTATTAGGAAGCTTCTGGAAGCCTATACATGCTTTAGAAAAATGAGAGAGATTAATTGTGGCATTTTGCCTCTTTGAACAGGATTTCCCCAAATTTTATGTTATACTTGAACTTGCAATATTGAATGTAGATACCTTTAAACTCCCATTAAAAGGACTATTTTAGTCTTAAACCCCAAATGGGTCACGATGATGGTACTTAATCACATAAGGGTAAGGGTTCTTTCCCCTCTCATTAACATTGCACAGAAGGACACAGAAGCCTCACCATTTACAAACAATATGTTCCTGGCTTGATGCAAATTTAAATTATTTCTATAATTTGTAGTATTGCTGATTCTTCTGCTTTGTTTTCATTCCAGCATTCCATAATTTATCTTCTAAACTTAGGTTGGCATAACTTGCTGGCCACATTAATTTCTATAAAATGAAATCATGGAGAATAACACAAAGGCTTTTTTAAAAATACAAATTAGATTAAGGTCAAAATCTAGAGAAATTGGAGACTCCGTCAAATGCTCCTTGCCATTTGCCACTGATGTTTGTCATTTTAATTTCCCCAACTCTGTGTGAACAATACACTATTCATCAAGGAATGCCTAGGAAGTCGGCAAAGTCTAGGTGCCAGAAAATGTTACCTGTCTGGGATTTCAGGGCATAGGCCGTTTGGAGATTAAGTTATCCCTAACAATCAAAATTTATACAAAAACTACTAATGACCGTGGGAAAATTAGATACTTTCCTTCTGGTAAATCTCCCTATCATTTGTTGTATCATTAAAACTAACCATATAGGTAAAGTCTAGAAAGATGATTAAGTGTGAGTTAAATGTGCTATCTCCTCCTGCCACAGTTCCTCCTATGCTTTCAGAAGCAATGACTTTCCCATATTCCTCTTCTTAATTTATTCTCCAGGTCACTGCCAAGTCTCTAAAGAACATCCCAGATCTCTAAATAAAGTTTTTTCTTTGAGAGATTTTAGGCACTACTAACCTGCTGCTGGTATTTGTAGCATTTACATGACTGTCTTAGGGTTTTACTGCTGTGAACAGACACCATGACCAAGGCAACTCTTATAAGGACAACATTTAATTGGGGGTAGTTTACAGGTTTAGAGGTTCAGTCTATTATTGTCAAGATCGGAGCATGGCAGCATCCATGCAGGCATGGTGAAAGAGGAGCTGTGAGTTCTATGTCTTCATTTGAAGGCTGCTAGCAGAATACTGACTTCCAGGCAACTAGGATGACTGTCTTAAGCCCATACCCACAGTTCCATGCCTACTCCAACAGGGCCACACCTTCTAATAATGCCACTCCCTGGGCCGAGCATATACAAACCATAACAATGACCCTGCATCCTTAGTCATCCTGTGACTGTTGATTGTACAGACTTCACTTGATACTGAGTAGAGTATACCTGGGCACCAAATCACCCATTTCTCCCAGAGTCAGCTCCAAGACCTCCATTTCCTTGTCTACTACTGGTTATTGTCTGTCTGTCTGTCTGTCTGTCTATGAAATAATCAAGGACAGTACTCCTCTCTTTTCCTACAATAAGCATCTTTGTATGCCAAGGTTGCCACAAGTATCTCCCTCTCATTTATTCCTCAGTACATTTTGATGTTGTTTGCATGTTCATAGTTGTCAACCTTGGTACTATTCCTTCTGAGGTTTTATCTGCAATCCAAGACATTATCCTAATATTGGTCTATTAAGTGATTCTGAACATTGAGAATCAGTAAAGTGTATATGTTGTTTAACTCTATAAAAATATCATTCATTGTAGACTTGGGTAATGTGTTAAAAGTAAATTTCTCTTTCTATTAGTTCAAGTTTAATATAGGAATATTACTGAATTTTCCTGGAACAAATGAGGTGGGAGCAGCAACTTTCTCTGTCCCAGTTGTGCATGGCAGACCTTCAGGTTTTTCTCACCTGTCAGTCACTCTTCGTAGAGACCTCCCTCTCTGCAGCCTAAAGAGGCTTTGCTCCAAAGTTCACACACTGCTTTTTCTCTGAGGCTCCCTGCTCTTCACTGTTCCATGTTGTATTTACTCTGTTATGGGACCTATTTCTCCTCCTTGACTTATCTCTTCTGTTTGCTAGAGGAAGAATTTCAGAGGCATCACAGAGTTTCTGTATTCTTCTTGAATATTTTTTAAGGGTCAGCTGCAAATGGAATTCACTTGATATCTACTGTTGTCAGCCCGATTTCTGAATGCTGATATGACCCATTTCTTAGTGTTCCCTTTTCCTTCTGGAGGTATTTATTATCTTCCCATATTCTCAGCATTTTAACCTTTAGCAATGATGTATTGCAGTGCAAATGTACATGGGAAGTTTATGCAGCATTCTCAGGCCCCTCTTCACCACTCTCTGATCTCATCTCATGATAACCCTCCTGTCTTCCCTGCCTCTAGCCACACAGCTGTTCTCTTTCCTTGGCCATGCCTTAGAGACGTTTTAATGGTTATATCTGCCGTGTAGAATGTGCATCCTTCACACATCTGCTTGGCCCAGTTGTTATTTAGTCTTACTTAAAGTTACATTTCCCTCCATGGTACACCATGGCACAGTGCAGCTGACTGAGTAGCTTGCGAAGTACTTTATTTCTGACAGATGACAGGCAGGCTACACATCCTTCAGAGACACTGATAGGACTTGGTTCTCCTGAGGCCTCACTCCAGTATTGCAGAACTTCTTTTCCTATTGCTTACATGTTCCTTTCTTTGTAAGTCTGTATCTAATTTCTTCCCATAACAATATCAGCTAAATTTGATTAGTATATCCTCTTCAATGATTGGGTTTCGACTCAATTATCTCATTAAAGAGCCCATTTCCAAACTCAGTTCCATGGAAAGACAATGTGTAAGCATTTGCTGTTTGTGAAAACAAAGGCTTTTCCCCGCCCAGGTGTCTAGTTTTTTTTTTTGATAAATTTTTAAAAATTCTTCTTTTATACATTACATCCCAACTGCAGTTTCTCCTCCCTCCACTGAGAGATATGGACACAGGGGAGATTTTTAAAATTATTTTGAGACTAATATAGTGATACTATATATATTATATAATTATATATTGTTAATATATATTAGTATATATACTAATATAATAATATAATATATTATACTATAATATATTATATATATTATTTATATTGTTATATTAGTATTGTGTTATATAATACCCCCTTCCATTTTCTTCCTCTTACATAACCCCACCTTGCTCTCTTTCAAATACAAAGTCTCTTTCTTTACTTGTTCTTACATATCTGTATGTTCCTAAATTTAAAAACATAGCCTGCTCAGACTATACAGTGTCACTTGTATATGTGTGTTTTCAGGGCAGAACATGTGTTATTGGATATAGTGTTGTTTTCCTGAGGCTTTTTACAACAGAGTGGCCTGTCTGTGTAAACCTGGTTTACTTGGTACTCACTATGTAGCCAAGGCTAGCCTCAAACTCTTAGCAATTCTCATTCCTCAGAGTTTCCAGTGCTAGAATTAGAGGTGTAAGATATCACACCTAGTAGGAGGTCTTTTAAATTGTTAGTGTTTATGTTGTCATTCATACATGTCCAATACCTAGACAGCCAGCATATAATAGATGTTACATGAATAATAATGAATGTGATAGCTTCTTGGATGAGTCATTTCTCTGTCTTATTTCTGCAAACTTATCTTCATATTATATTAATTCAACTCCTATTGCCAAAACTTTGTATATTATTTTCCCAATTTTGTTAATTGAATTTTTGGACAAGCTTGCTTAATTTTATTTTGACTCTATTTGTTGTTCCACTTTGAAGATGAGGGGTAGGGGATGCTGACTTTTAATTTCCAAATGCTTCTACAGAATCTTCCTTATTTGTGTAAACATATATTAAATGTCTATGAGCTATCTTCTTCCTGTTTTTTTTTTTTTTTTTATGATACTGAGTAACCCACCTTTGCTGATCTTTCTGTGTTTATTGTGTCATTTTGTTGCCTGAATTGAATTGTCAGTTTCTTCCTAGGCTGTATTTTTGCTCTTTTTGTGTTTGTTTTCTTATATATTGCCCAATCATTTCTTGGGAATCCTTGGTTATACCTTTTTAATTTATAATAAAACAATAATGTACAAAAGGTTTATTGTAAAGGTGGGAGCTTTTTTCTGCTAATATCACACTATGGTAAGCTGGGGCCTTACTCTAGAGGAGTGGTTTTCAACCTGTGCATCGTGACCCCCTTGGCAAACCTGTACCTCCAAAAATATTTGCATTATGATTCATAATGGTAGCAAAATTACAGTTATAAAATAGCAATGAAAAAATTTTATGATTGGGGATCATCACAGCATGAGGAACTGAATTAATGGGTTGCAACATTAGGAACTTTGAGAACCACTGCTCTAGAGGATCCTTTTAAGATAGAGTGCAAAGGTCTTTGATTTGAGGAATGGCCCATCACAGCTGCCTTATAGCCCCACAAATTATTCATCCCTTGTTCCTAGTTGAATACCTTCTGATTTTACATGATAGGCAAACCTGGAGTATATAGAGTAAGATCAATGATTTATTTTGACTCTTTTTAATTAAAGTGTTTGCTTCCTATTTTAATTCCATGATTCAAAAGGCAAACACATTATCCATTTTCTTTCCCCTTCTCCCTATCTTTAAAAGAACAAACCATCAGCCATTTTCTCTGACTTTTCCATCTTGATTTATCGGTTTGCCATTTCCCATTCATCAGTGATAAATGCAAACAAGCTATGACTAGAGTCAGAAAACCACCAGTTACTGTATCCTGTGACAGAGTACGGCTGGTATGTAGTTTCCTTGACTCAGATCCCCTACTTTGCTTCTTGTACCTAACTCATCTCTTCCTTTTCCCCATTACACACAGGTCTGCAATTCAAGCCTTACGTCCTGGAGGGCTACTGGTGTACTCTACATGCACGCTTTCCAAGGCTGAAAATCAAGATGTGATCAGTGAGATCTTAACTTCTGACAGTAACATCGTACCTGTGGATATTAGTGGGATAGCAAGGACTTTCTCCCAAGACTTCACATTTGCCCCCACTGACCAGAAATGCAGCCTTTTGGTGATTCCTGAAAAGGGCAAAGCGTGGGGCCCAATGTATATAGCCAAACTGAAAAAAGGCATGAGTACTAGAAAATGGCAAGGTGAGTTTTGTAAGCCATGCTGATGTATTGTTGTATGTATATTTTCTGAGCTCACCAAGTGTTAGTTATGTGTAGCTTTTAGCTACTCTGCCTTAGTTCTGTGAATGGGCCACACTATCAGCCCCGACTCAGCTTCCCTTGAATCCACAGATAAAAGACACACATGCTTGGTTGTTCCTTTTCAACTTGCCTTCTTGGCACAATTGCTGGGTGCTTCTATCTCCTACCTGAAAAAGGATGCTTTTATCAATACTCTTAGCTCTGAATCTCCCACCCACTCTAAACATTAATTGCCAAACTCCTTTTAACAACCATGTAAGAGCAGCCTCTGTGGCCACTCCATTTTGAGATCTCATATAGCTGGTCAACTTTTCTCCATCAGAAGACTGGTGAACTCTGTCTCTCCTTCCTTGCGTCTGTCTCTTTTCCTCCAGGGGCTGGGAAGTCCCGCCTATTCCTTCCAACCAGCAATTGGCCCATGGCTTCTTTACTGAGAGATCAAGAACCAATTGGGGAACAGAATCTTAGCATGAGAACTGCCTCTACAGTTAGTATTTAAATACTTACAGAGTCACTTTCCCTAGGACCATTTGGATCCTATTTAGTTAGTATTTCAGCCTCACTGAGCATAGGCTTAAGAAATTTTCAGGTATAATTTTGCTCCTTGAAAAAAAAAGCATTTATATATATATATATATATATATATATATATATATATATGATTTAAAGTGGGACAGATGGTGTTGGTTCTGTGTAATAATTTTTGTCTTTTAATTGGGATTTCATAGTTAAATTAATTAGAATACTGAGTTCTGTGCATAAAATGTTTAGGACCGTATTCTATAACATGAGTGTTTTAAATCTTTCCTTTCAAAATGTGTATTTGCCAACACTTTTACTGTTTCCTCATCGTATCTGCAGATTCTTTCTGTAAGAATAATTGGTATTCCAAGGCTAAACTTCTTAAGCAGCACAATTTCTAGTTCTAGCAAAATAGGTTTCTTATTTGCAAAGTTGTTTTGTGTTAAGGACTGTCTTCTGTTTACCACAAAGGTCAGTGACTCTATTGACACCAGTTTTATTTCTCCCATTTTCTTTTATTCACAAATACAAATTGAAAGGGTAAATTATGTTGAAAGGCCTTTAGAACAACAGATTCACACGCATGAGTTTGACTTTCGACATTCAGCTTGTAGAATAATGGAGTCTATCCAGCAGGCTATAAAGCAAGCACTTGAAACAAAACCAGAATGATTAATAACGGCAATAACTGAACTATATTTGGAGTGTTTTGTTACATAATTGCAGTCATAATGAATACTACAGAATCTGATTATCTTACAGTTGCAATCTGGAGGGGCCTTTTATTTCACTTGGTTATAAAATGTTATATGAGAATGTGATGTCACATATTAATGTAGAAGATGCCTAGTAAGAGTTAATTATTCATTACCAAGACCCCAAACCATTCAGATGGTTGCTATTTACACATATCCCAAGAATTTTGTGTGTGCTTCTATACTTATACTTGGGATTTTTTAAAAATCAATTTTCAATCGTGATTTTTTCTTTAGAAATGCTTCACTTGTATCCAAACATTTTTCCAACTATTAAGAAAAATCATAGTGGCAGACATGTAATCATAGCATTTTTGAGACTGAAGTAGAAGAATTGTATATTCAAGTCAGCCTTGGCTGCCTAGCAAGACCCTCCTTAAGGACAGCGTAGGGAGGACAGAGGGAAAGAGGGAAGGTTAGCACAGGAGAGAAAACTACAAAGCATACTTGAAGTTGGAAATTAGCCTTTTATTATTATTAAGATTTGTTTATTTATTTCATCTTATTTTATATGTATGAATGTCTTGGCAGCATGTATGTCTGCATACCATGTGCATACCTGTTGCCTGAGGAAGTCAGAACTGGGCTTTAGATCCTCTAGAACTGAGAGATAGATGATTGTGAAACAATATATGGGTGCTTGGAATCAAACCCTCATCTTCTGTGAAAGCAATAAGTTTTGTTAACTGCTGAGCCATCTTTCAAGCCCAGAATTAGCTTAAAAAAATCAATTGTGGAAGCACAAAATTCCACTGATGCCGGGTAGTATTGTTCTGTTCTGTTCATCAAGCCACTCATTACATACTTTTTGGTTTGTACACCTGTGTAACTGGAGTCAAATGAATGGACAGCCTAGGAAAAATCGTTGTCCTACTTTTGTTCTCAACAATATCTTAAAATATATCTGACCAGTGTGTTTATAGTAAATGTTTATCTCTTGGGCCGATCAAATGTATTCAGTTATTACAGAAGATTAATGACAGAAAAGGGTTTTGTTTGTTTTAGTTTGAAGTAGTGGTTTGCTTTTCTGTTTGAATTACTGTCTTTGGATTCTGCAGTTTTAAAAGTGCTTTTATATAAATTAACCACGATGTAAACTTTCACAGTACAAGTGTTGAGTGTGTTGAATGTTATTATTTTTCCAGTATAGTGTCATGAAACTTAAAATGAACACTAGGTATGGTATTGGATTTGATTGTCTTGGGATTGATGAAACTAATGTCTCATCACATATATTCATCGGCTTTATTGTTAAGATGATTGTAACAAAACAGCAAACATTTATTGAGCATTAAATGCTTGATTGAAGTCTTTATGGTGCCTTTTTTGACTTTTATAACTATGGCCAGAAATGGTGGTGCTAGGTGTCAGTAAATCAGCCTTTGGGAGGCAGAGACCTGCCAGTGGCTGGCCACAAAGGGAGACACTGTCTCAGAACAAGCAAGCAACCAAATGAACACAGCCACTGGTATGAGTTTGTATTCCTCTCTGTAAATGAGGAAGCAAAGCCTAGTGTTATGTGTTTGTCAAGGACACTGCCAACTTAAGAAGAGAACTCAGATGCAAGCTGGCTCCATTGCCAGCCCTTCCTACTGTCACTGTGTTGTCTCACTCAGTATGCATTGTATGGTCTTCAAGATTAGTGGCTGCCTTTATTCCTGTTCTCCACTATTCAGTTTTCTGCTTATGCACAGTTCTATTCCAGAGCATCAAAGACTTGGTCAGTACTTAGGGAAGAAAAGCCTTTGAATTATTTCAGACCTATTCTGAGGAAGTATGCCTTGTGATTGTAATACTGAGGATTCTCCCATGGAGGTATTTTGTGCCTCCCTCTCTGTTACAGACGGTGAGCTGGAGAATGGATCCTTGGGCAGCCTTGCAATGTCAACCGAAAACTGAGGAGTAATAGATGCTGCTTTCTGTGGCATGAAGTCACTTTCAAAACAGCTTCATAAAATTTAGGTCACCTACCAACATTAACTGCACCCTGCCATCAGCACACTGAACAGCCACTAGTTTCACAAATAGACCAAGAATAAATGTAATGCATTTAAATGGTTTGTACTGAATTTTTAAAGCATAAGATACGATTTGTGGTTTGTAGTCAAGGTGGCCCTACTATTCTTTACCCCATTACATATATCCATTTAGCCTTATACTTAAATTACATATTATTCCCCCAGTAGTACTGTAAAAAATACGCTTTTGTATAATGTAGGTAGGTATAAAAAATGGCTACCTGAATACATGGTACATGAATAAATAATCAAGGCCTAATAGACCTTTCTTCAAGAAGCCTATATGCCTGGTGAGAAGCATCAGGTCATCTGCATAGGCTTAATATAACTTATCTGAAATACAAGAGACAATCGGAATGCATGGTGACAATTGTATTACATGCCAAGAAGTCCTTTGATGCAATTGAATGGGGCTACTTGTGTTATGTGTTAGGTAAATTTGACTTTAGGGACAAATAGAGCAGATAGCACAATTTATTTTCAACTCATTTATTTGGTTCAAATCAATGGGTCACAATCTTCCGTTCCTGGCTTATTACTGCACTGGGGTTGGAAGCAAGGATGAGGCCCGTTTCTGATGTTCCTCTCCAGACTGACAATGGTACTTACACTATCACCCGATCCCAGGGGCACCTACAGAACAATCAGATGGAGGCTCATAAGTTAAACGCTACATGCTGATCGTCTACAAGTGCTGAGAGCCCTAACCCCTTCTGTCCTGAAAGCATTAACTGGAATGTCAGGATAGTGGTGTCAGGCTGCGAAGTCAATGAGAGAGAATCCGAAATATTATCTTGACACCATAGTTTCTACAAACATGACAAGTGACATTTTATAATAAAATTTAAACTAAGAAAGACTTGGTTTGGTATTTTTATAAGGACTCATTAAGCAACCAAGCAAAACATTAACACTTAAAAATGGATCCGTAATCCAGTGCTGTGTTTTAAAAAAAATTTTAAGTGAGTTTCATTAAATCTGAGGAAAATTAAAGCTTAGTAGGACATGTACCTCTTTAAAATTTAATTCAGTAACTCTAATATTAAACTCCATACCTCTGTAACTTTTCATAAATGAAGAAATTCGTTTCCTTAGGCATGTAAGACCACTCAGTCACATTGAAACCCTAGGATAGCATTTGCTACCTCAGGGAAAGGACTCTTTGCCTCATTGGAAGCCATTTAATGTAATACGTCATGACTCAATTAAGCTTGCTATGGCTTGTCAAAAGGAATTTTCCACTGCATATTGCTACAGAAGAGCCTATTACATGTGACTAACCACATCCCACAACAGGATAAACAGAGGCCAAAAATGTATAGCTCGCTGAAGAATAAGAAACAGGACCAGAGCACCCAGCTTAATCTAGGTTTTTAAAAACAGAAGGGAATAAAATTGCAAGAATAGGCAAACCCATAGGTATTAGTGAGTGAAGGAGGGGGAAAAAGGACTAATCTTGTACTAGTTTATAATTGTTTTTATTGAAAAATGCCTTCACTTATTTGTCCAAGCAAGGTATTAATCACTTTTCCAAAATGCTGCGTGAAGATGAGGGCCAGAGAAATGAGTGGTCAGAGGCTGTGGGCTTGATGCATGACATGATCCCAGTAGGGAACGATGGCAGAATTTACTGTCACTGACTCAGAACAAAGAGAAGGATAGGGGTATGGTGGTGACAGCTATCTTTAATGTCATTCAAATGTACTCTGTGTGGCATTTTTAGTCACGAATATGAAGTATAATTAGTTGTATCATATGGTACAAGATAGATATTCCTCTTTAATTGATCATAAAAAAAAAATAAGCTTGATTGCAAGTCCCAGACTGTACAAATGTGTTTCATGAATGCAGGAGGCAGACACAAGTCTAACCACGTGTTCTTCAATAAAAGGTTTCTCTGTCAGCAAGGCACAGGAGCACAGGAACCAGGACCTATACCCAGACATGCAAGAGACCAACACAAGAAAATCATCTGAGCTTAGACCAGCCTAAGCAACAAAGACACTGTTTCCAAAGCAGAGCTCTTTGTATATTGGTTTGTCTTAGATTCCAGTACAGATACCAGTTTCTTCCTCTGTATGAGGCTGTAACTAGCCTGTGTGTGTTATTTTTTAAGGTGCGCATTTATATTATTTATATATAATATATATTATTTAATTATATATATGTATATGTGTTTTGTGTGGATAGCTCTGTGTATTTAAATGAAGGTGCCCATGGAGGCAGGAGATATGGGATCACCTGGAATTAGAGTTACAGGTGGTGGTCAGCTGCTGAATGTAGATGTTGGGAACAAAACTTGGAAGCTATGGAAGATCAAGTAAGTACCCTTCACCCCAGAACTCTCTCCCCAGACATGCATGTGCTCTTTTGAGGCCACTTGGTTAACCTGTAGCTCAACTATACATTTACAGATACATATACAGCTAACTTGGTAGGGTCCTTCTCTATCCATGTTTTGAGTTGAGAGAAGCAATTTGATGTAATTTGTGAAAAGGTGATTGGCATAACAGGTTGAGGATCTGACCATCAGCAAAGTCTTATCTTGAGTTGGTGAAAGGAGGTCTCAGCAGCAAGGAAGTTGCAATGAAACAGGACTGATACACTACCAGAAAGTGATTACAGTTTCCACTGCAAGTTAAATGTTCTCTTAGGGTTTGCATTGCGATGAAGAAACACCATGATCAAGGCAACTCTTATAAAGGACAACATTTAGTTAGGGCTGGCCTACAGATTCTGAGGTTCAGTTCATTATTATCAAGATGAGAGCATGGCAGCATTCAGGCAGGCATGGTACAGGAGGAGCTGAGTTCTACGCTTCATGAAGGCCACTCCCATGTGGCTAGGAGGAGGGTCTCATTGCTGACCCCCCACAGTGACACACTTCCTCCAACAAGCCACACCTACTCTAGCAAGGTCACACCTCCTAGTAGTGCCACACTCTGGGTCAAGCATATTCAAACCATCACAGGTGTGGACTATCTCTCTGGGCTCCTGTATTCGTGGAGGATTTTTTGTCAATCTAAAATCTTCTGAGAGCTCCTGGATTTAGCATCTCTCCGGACAACCCTTTTAATATTTTACCTTCCTGATGCTTTGATTTCATCTGACCTTGACTTTTCTCTTTTATATTTAGGGAATCATGTCTGGGTATCCCTAGAACTTGGCATTATCTAAGCCATACTGTCCAGTGACCCTTTCTTCGTTCTTAACTTCTCACCTTCTAATCTGCTGCCTTATACCTCACAGTCTACCATTTTCTTCTGTTGTGGTCAATGTGTCCATTCTACAATAAAATTCTATTGGCTTTTGTGGATGGCCTGTGATCAGGATATATAAGCTCAATGAACTCTTCCCTCCCTAAGTTGCTTTTGGTAGTCTGGGTCAGTGTTTTATTACAGCAACGGAAAGCAAATAAGGACATCCCTTCCAATACACACACACATACACACATACACACACACACACACACACACACACACACACAGATTGCATTTTTTTACTTCCTTTATCAAAATTTGAATAATTCTACTGAAGACCATGGATTATTACAATGTGTAGTGTCCTTGTTGAGCTGCGTTGTCCTTTAAGCAATTTGCCATGTCCTCTGTATATATTAGATAGATGTCTACTAGGGAATCTTATATTATTTTTGCAAAAGTGTCTAGATATTTTTCTTTTTCTTTTTTTCAATAAAAGTTAATTATTATATACTTTTACATTTTTATACACTATATCCTGATTATAATTTCTTATCCCCTACTCCTCCCAGTTCCTTATCACCTCCTCTCCTCCTGGATTCACTCCCTTTCTGTCTCACATTAGAAAAGAACAGGCCTTTAAAACACAACCAGACATGTTAAAATGAAATAAATACAATAAAATGAGGCAAAAAAAAAAAAAAAAACAACAAAAACCCTACCATATGAAAGATAGACATGGTAACCCATCAAGAGGAAAAGAGTCAGAAATCCACTTGTTCTCACAGTCAGGAGTCCCATAAGAATACTAAACTAATAGCTATGATACATATTCAGAGGACCTGGTATAGCCTCATGTAGGCCCTGTGCTTGCTGTTTCGGGCTCTGTGAGCTCAAAAGCCCCTTGCTTATCTGATTGAGAGGGCCATAATCTCCTGATGTCCTCCATCCCCTCTAACTCTTAGAATCTTTCCTCCTCTTTCTAAGGAGCCCTTTAGGTCTGAGGAGAGAATTGATGGAGATGTCCAATTAGACTTTCTCACCATACTGTCTGGCTGAAGATTCGTGCAGGTTCAAATGGTTTTCCATACATTTGTTTCCCAATGCTAATGCTCCTATATGTCAGTTGTATCCGTATCAATATTTAATTTCCCCACAATGCGTTAAAAGAATAGTCTACTTTCAAAATTGTGTTCACTGGTCTGAGAGATGCAAATTCAATATGAGAATCTAATCTATTAAGGCAAGTGTAGGCACGTATACAGTGTGGAAAATTTTCAATGTGAAACACGTTCAGTAATAAGACTGGGATGCCAGTGGATAAATCCATAATGTCTTCTGGATGATACTTCAAACTATGAGGAATATCCAAGGACAGAAAAGATGATTAGGCTGTCTCAAAATAGAAAAAGGAGCCCTTGCTGGGTACATCAAGGACAGTGGAAAACAGATCTTAAAGTAACATATGAAGAATGCTATAGAAAAATCTTAATTTTTTGTAAACAAATGTTAACCTAGAACTACTTTTTTTTTTTTTTTAAATGAAAACCGCTATGATCATGAACTTCATTTGTCTTTATCTTGATTGGCATCCTTAAATTGTCTCCAAATTCACTGAACTTTATTTGCCTAACCTTAAAATAAAACAGATTAGCTGCAAGAAAACTAAATATATTTTGAGGTTTTCCTATATTACACACTGTTCGATAGATATTTGTGTTGGCTACTCTATGTAATCTGGTGTCTTCTTGGAATGTTTTCTGAACTCTACCTCCAGCTGAGGCAGATGCTAGTGCTATATACAAAAATCACGAGAGCTGGGATGTAGGGCAGCAGTGGGGGAATCAAAATAGCTCCAGGATTTGATAAATCAGTCTATTGCAGTCTGAACTGGTAGTTGGGTTGACAGGAGCCAGTACAAGGACTAGTGGGAGGAGAGCCCTCTATGCTAGGTAACCTTGGCAAATATATTCCTTTGGTTAAAAGAATGTTCCCATTACTTCATCGAGGTAGAAAGCATGGTGGTTTCATCTGTGTTTGCTTTCCCAGTAGCAGCAAACCAGACTTTGTTTTCAAGCATGAGGTTTCTTTCTTCTGTGCTAAATCTTTGGTTATATAAATCAATCTATTTTTAAGAGCAGAAAATCCTCGAGCTCCTCACCTGTATTTTGTTATATTACTTCTTTTACAATGAACAAACAGCTGTGTGTAAAATGTCATACATATGATCATTTTGTATGGCCATAAAGTACACAAAGGTCTATAGAAATTTTTAAAGCTTAAAGAATAAAATAAAAATGGATAGTATTAGATCGTCCTAGTGTTCTTTTGAGAGGATATGGCCATGAGAAGTCTGAGAGTGGATTTTTTTTAATTGACTTTTAAAAAAATCCACGCAGTATGTTTAGTTTATATTCTTTTCCCTCCTCCAGCTTCTCCTAGATCTTCTCCCTCCCTACCCACCCAACCTCATGTTCTTTCTCACAAAAAGAAAAAGCAACACCAAAACACACTCATGTACACACACACACACATACACACACACACACACACACACACACCACACACAACACACAAGCAGTAAAATCATGGAGTCCATTTTGTATTGGTCAATTACTCCCAAGCAAATGTGCTGCCCCGGAGAGCAGTTGATATACCTATTGTACCCTGGGGAAAACTAATTTTCCTTCCCCTACTTTTCTTAACAATATCAATTGCAAATAGCTTCTTGGTTAGTTCTTGGTGAGACTTTGTGCTGAGCATGTTTTTAAACAAATAAGAAATAGAACTCTGTAGATCAGCTGCCTCACTTGTACATCCTAGAATCTCAGTTATTTCATTCATGTTCTTATTGCTTGTATGTTTTTTCCTAGTACCTATTACACCATTTTGTTTCTAAGTTAATATCAGTACAGGATTTATGTTTCGTTTTTAGGTTCCTTCACAAACATTAAAAGTATGACTCGGTTATGCTCAATAACAACAGAAACACTTGAGTCTCTAGTGATCATTGAAAAGATCCAGATTACACCAGCATTCTGTGCTTTAAGATGTAAACTAAATACAAAGTTAAAGTGTGCAGCCCACAAATGTGCATTGGAAGCTCAGTTAGTCGAGAATCCTTAGGGACTTTGCAAGTCCTTGAAGTTCATCTTACAAGCACGGCACTATTCTTTTCTAACACTCTTGAATAGGAAAGCACAGTATTTCTTCTAATTAGTGTATCTTGGTGGTTTTTCAACAGAAACCAAAACACAAGAAAGTAATTTGGTAAGGACAAACATAGGAGATCCTTAGTACACAGCCCTACCCTACAAATATTTCTCTGTAGCAAGGGAATGCTTTGTCTTCACTATGGAATGAGTGTTCGTGTAATTTATCATCCAACACCACATTTTTTAGAATAAAGGGACAGGCTAATAATACTAAGACCTGGACAGCTATATGACCAGAGTAGGGTATGAGAGGAGAACAGCGCCTTGTTCATATAAAGTGATCAAATGAAGGTCATATATCAAATGGAACTCATTCTTGAGAAATGCTTTTGTCACTCCTATGTACTTTCTTCAGTCCCTCTTTTCAGAAACCTCAGCCCAAATACCTTTCTATTTACAAAAAGGACTGCCTTTCCCAGTTATCTTCCTAAATTGCAAAGGGTAAGGGGCTCCTTGGAATCAACTCAAAATATATCCAAGCCTAAGGATTTCAATCTGCCATCACCCTTGATGGATGCTTTGGACAAGATCCTAGCTGAGGTGAGATTGAGAAGATGAATGATTGTGGATTTTGACATTGGATTTCAAGCTTAAAAGTGAAACGTAATTATAATTAGAAAATCAGAATCCCACTTCTGTCTTAGTTAGGGTTTTACTCATGTGAACAGACACCATGACCAAAGCAACATGTTTTAAGGACAGCATTTAATTGAGACTGGCTTACAGGTTCAGAGGTTCAGTCCATTATCATCAAGGTGGGAGCATGGCAGCTCTTAGGCAGGTTCAGGAGGAGCCATACTAGACTTCTTAGACATCTTAGATGTCTGCCAAATACTGGAAGTAGTCTTAGGACACTCTTGAGAATGCTTTAACTTTTAGGAAGCATGTGGCTAAAGAAAACAAGAAATCATATTTGATACTCTAAGTCCACATTCAGTAACTCTTCATTCAATGTGCGCGTGGGTGATCTGTGGACTGATGCTTTCTTATTGCATGTCTTTGTTACTGTGAACCCCTTACCACTCTATTACTGGTACTCACATGTAAATTATCCTAATTTGATTTTCTGTTACTGTATAAAATGCAGACCAAAAGCAACTTGTGGAAAGAAGGTTTTATTTTATCTTAAGGATGTATTTTAATGTTGAGGGAAGCCAGGCAGGAGGGACTTGAACCCAAAGCTATTGAGAAATGCTGTTTACTGGTTCAGTCCCTCTTACCTCCTCAGCTACTTTTCTTTCACAGCCTAGGCCCTACCTGCCTAGGGATGACAGGGCCCACAGTAGGATGAGTACACCTACATCAAATAGAATATGAAAATACTTCACAGATATGTCAACAGGCCAGTATGAAAGAGGCAATTCCTCAACTGGAGTTCTACTTCCAATGTGACTTTAGTTGTATGATGTTGACAGCAGCTAACCAGCATGGCCAGTAGGATCTTCCTATACCAATTATCATATATGCCCCTGCAGACCTGTCCAGAGGCCAATATAATCAATGCAATCCCTGCTATGGCTCTCTTAGAGGCCCGGCGGGTAGCCCACGTCTTTAATTCTAGTACTTGGGAGGCAGAGGCTGGTGGATCATTGTGAGTTTTAAGACAGCCAAGGTTACATAGAGAAACCATGTCTTGAAAAGCCAAATCCCCTCTTCACCCACAAAACACACCGATTATGAACCTCTGGGTTGTATCAAGATGACAGTTGAAAATAACTAGGACATCTTCATCCCTGTCAACTTGACACATATACCTATCACTTTAAGCCCGAACCTTGTCTTTCTTGTTTTAAAATGCTAAAACCAAGCTATGAAGGTTGGAGGGAGTTGTAAATCGGTGTTTTTAGGTTGGTAATGCAAGTTAGGATAAAAATTGAGTTAGATATAAAATTCTGAACTCACCAAGATAGATAGATAGTAGAGTTCTTTTCCAAAGATTGCTCAATACAAATGAACTGGAGATTGTAAGTGTAATTCTTACCTGATAGTTCTTATAATTGTTTTTATTGTAAGATAAAAAGCATTTATTTGACTAAAATGGGGAGGAATTGGAGTACAGTGTGTAAAGTTGTGTCTCTGTCCTTCCTCACCTACCTAAGGCATTCTCTATTGGCTTTAATAAAAATTTGATGACCAATTAGCTGGGCAGGAAGTGGAAGGTGAGACTTCCTGGGAGGGAAAAAGGAACTCTAGGAAGAAGAAAGAGGAAGGCTGTTTTGCTAGGAGACATGAGAGGAGATGGACATGACTATAGGCCTGGAAGGTATTGCTAGCCAAATGGATGGATGGGGCTAGATGGTCAGGTTAAATTAGATGAGCTATTTGAGATGGCCCAGCTAAAGCCTAAGCTTTGAAATATTAAAAGGTCTCTGTGTGGTTATTTGGGGAACTTGCTGGTTATGGAATATCTGTCGTATTGATTTCCAGCATTAATTAATATATACAGAATGTTAAAATTTTATACCTTGGTGACCATCCCACAGTCCTGGCATTTCTAATATCCTGGGGTTTCCATGACAACTTCGTCTGCAACTTCACTAATGGCTTTTCTTCAGAAACATTGATCCTGCCACATAGTATAAAGCCTCAGCTGATCTCCATGACCCCTTCATGCCTTCAGAAGCCATACTTTGTCAGAGGCTCTTGTATAGTATATGCCAAGTTTTGCTTCCATCATGATGTACAGTCTTGATACAGCCACCATCAAGACCACATCTTCTGCACACCTGACCCTGAGGAAATGTTTCCAGGAAGACTTCATCTCAATGATGTTGATCTCTTATTAATTGTAGCAATATTTTTTTAGCCCCAGCTAACCAGCATTCATTGTCCCAGTGAAGCATAGAAGGGGTCACTTTCACAGATTCTAACTAAGCGAATAATAATTTGCTTATATCACATGAATATCCCTATAGAGTCTTCAAGGGATACTCAGACTTCCCTCTGAAGTTTCACAATCCAGGTCTTCATCATTTGCATCGACCCTCAACACTTTTAGAACAGCCCATTAAGCACTAAGCACTCAATGGCTTTTCCAATCCCAAACAACAAACAATTCCACAGTCCTCTCCAGAAATTAAAATGCTCAGGCCTACCACACTCCCAATGTAATATTAATTAAATTTTTGTTTTCTGTGTTAAAACACTGAGCAAAACCAAATTATGGGAATGCATGTTTTATCTTACTCGATATAGTTCATCATTTAGGAAAACCAAGGCAAAGACTCAAGGCAGGAGCTTGAAAGAGAAACCACAGAAGAATATTCCTTCTAGACCTTGTCACTCTTGAACTCATAGCATCCAGCTTTCTTCTATATTGTAAACACACCTGTCTACACAGTGTACTGCTCATAGTGAACTGGACCCTCCTACACCAACCAACAACCAAAAAAAAAAAAAAAAAGCTCCATTAGACAAGCCTAAAGGCCAATCTGACTTAGGCAATCTCCCAATTGAGATGTCCTCGAATAACTGTGAAATATGTCAAGTTGACAGCTGAATATAATTAGGGAATACAAAGAATATGATCCTCAACCATATGTCAGATGTTCAATGATAGAAAAAAAATCAAATATTATTTCCTTTATAAGATTTGTGTTTGGATTTCTGACGAGTTGGCAGATCTTCACAATAACGATTTCCCCAAGAGACCTTTAAAGGTAATTTACATTTGCTGGTTTTAAGAAAATTTCAGAAAAGAAACTATTGAATTCATTTTTATTATTATTCACATTTGGGACACCTTGAGGTTACTCAAGGTTAAAAAAAAATGATTCAGTACACACACAAGGTTAGAAAGACATTAACTCTCTTTCTCGTTTCTCTTGTAATAAGTAATTGAAACAAAAACGGTGTTAAATTTTTCTATTGTGTGGGCTAACACTCAAAATTTTGAGGAACATTAACAAATAACATTTTATCTTTAATGAATCTTCAATCTATCTGCAAAAGTAACACAAACATGAAGAGTTAAGTAGTACGAGGAGGCAGTGCATAATTCTATCCAAGTAAAGGGTGACTAGCACATCAAGGACTCAGACTTCTGAGCTGCAAGAGGTCAAGGACAGGTAAGTGAAAGAGAAGAAAGTAGGCAAGCATGCTGAGGTGGGCAAAGTATGGTCAGAATGAGACAAGGGGAGAGGACATTTGAACAGGAGGAAGTAGAATGAAGAGAAACATCGAAGCGCATGCTTTGCCCTTGGAGTGATGTCTGTGTGACCTAACACATTTATACTAGACTGCTTCTTAGAGGTTCCACAACTGTGGTGAGAGAGATGGCTCAGCAGGTAAAGATATCTGTTGCCATCCTGAGAACCTGAGTTCAAGCACCAGTGGAAGGAGAAAACTGGCTCAGAAAATGTTGTCTTCTGATCTCTATACTTACTCTCTGTGTCACATACACTCTAGTGCACAAAACAAATGGTGCAAGTATAGAGAATGAGTGCCCACTATGGAGAGCCCATTGCCACATGGGTTATTGTAGCATAGCCCTACAGCCAAGGGCAGGTAATCCCTTAAGAAGAAGGGCAGAAGAAATGCAACAGAGAGCTCAGACGGCGATGAAGTAGTGTTTTCTGGACATGACAAGGATGCTGCTCCATGAGCTCTCAATCCTATGGCTGCTGCACAAATCCACACCAGTCAATAATTGGAGCATGGACAGAGGAAGGATTGACAGCACCCCAGGCTCAACTAAAGAGCCATAGAAGTAACACACTGCTGCAGAGCGAGGGAGAGGAAGCCTTTCAGGGACACAGCTCCTGATAGTTTGCCCATGCTAAAGAGTTCGGCCCTACATCTAAGTACATTTGGGAAGTGAAAACTGGACTCAGTAGGGTTTATATAGAGGAAGAAGGCATGTGTTTGTGAGGGATATAGAGAGACAGGAGGATTGGGAGGCCAAAGGAATGCAGATATGAGGAAAATACATTGTGTTCAAGCATGAAATTCTCAAAACAGTAACTGTTTAAAAAAAAAAATTTGAAAACCAAAGTCCCAGAACCTCTTCATACTGTGACATTGTGGCACACACTTCTAGTTGATGAGCATATGGTGACTGTTCTCATCCAAAGCACAGCATACAGAACCAAAATTGGGCATGCTACAGTATTGGAAATTCACGATGAGCATTGACAGAAACGAATCACTAGGATATGAAGTATAACCGTGACGGAAAGGAAGAAAAAGGAAATGAAGGCATTCAAAAGTCCAGAATGGACAATGTTAAAAAGCATGACACATTTTATAATTTTCTTATGTATAAAGTGAAGGAAATAAGTATTTCCAGGTCCTGATGTGGCATATATTTTGTTACCTTTTTTTTTTTTATATAAATACAAATATAACTATCAGTTTTCAGTGAATAATTTGTATCTCAACATTGTTTTCATCATTAATATTTGTTTTACCATTAATATTTTAATATGTAATTTCAGACCTATAGAACTCCAAAATTATTATTTGTTTTGCTTTACTTTTATGACACACTCATTTGTCTAACCACCGGTGTTTTAGTGAGCCCTTACCTAAACCAACTGAGAAGGTATTTGTACTTGAATTTACTCTGTAAATAACTGTGCTCTGCTGCATAATACTAATGTATTTATGATGAGGAGACATTCCTGGTAAAAAAACCTTCTAGCACAGGCTTAACTCTTTTATCACATTTGCAGATATACCAGTAACCCTAACAGATAATCAAAAGAAAAGGCTGGATACCAACAGAGATGATAAAGTTAGAATGTGTCACACACATTCATAACATGTCTCTCTTCCAATATTCCAAAAGCATCTTCTTTCGATTCCCATCCAGCTCCAGGGGTCTGGATAAAGGATAGTGAAAACTTTGATGGAGGAAGGAAATAAATAGTTGGTTTTGGATATGCTGAGTTTCAGGAGTGGAGAACCAATCCTGAAACTGCTTTCCAGTCAATTGGACACATTTAACCAGAATTTGGGGCATATGGCGATAGGGCATACCTAAGTGAAACTGCATCAGAAGTAGGAATGAGTCCACAGACGGAGAAAAAGGAGGAGCAGAGGTGGCTAATACTTGAGGCATACATGACTAAGAAGCCTAGCATAGTTCTCAGAGGCCTTAGGGATGTAAATAAAGGCTGTAAGAATAGGCTAAGATGAGTGAGAAGCAGGCAAACCCAGCACTTGGCCAGGAAGGAGATAAGTGTTGATAACAGTTGATTATTAGATATAAATGCTCCAGAGAGGTCAGGGAAAATACACCAGTAACAGAATGGATTGGGTTGAGTCATTCTAGCAATTGAGAGATGAAAAGTGGATGCTAAGCTGATCTCATAGCGACAAGGGAAGTGGAGAAGATGCCTCAGATATTTTACAAGAGATGACTGCAGTCTTTTGGGGGAGGGGTTTACTCATTTCTAGTTGATTCAAAGAAGAAGTATCAAAGTATCACAGAACTTTGCAGCTAATTTGATCTATCCATTTTGAGTTGCCGTTCAGAAAATTGATGCCTCCTAAGTGTTCAAGATTCTGGGAGTTAAAGTGAGATGATGATGAAGAGACCTCCCTATTTAGTGCAGTTTCATCTCTGAATACACAAAAGGGTCGAATCTGTAAGGTGTTGTTGAGATTTTAACTGCTAGTGTTCTGCTGATGCTCTCTCAACAGGAGACAAGTCCCCAACCAGCTCATGAATAAAAAGGCAGTGTGTGCGTGTGTGTGCGTGCATGTAGGCATGCATTAGTGTATGTCTTTGTGTATAAATGTTTTCATAAAAACGTATCTTTCTTAGTACTACCTTGCTTCTCACATGATTGATATTCTACAGAATCTTACACATTTGTATATTGAGACCTTCAGTTATCTCAGTGAAATATTTTCTTGTATCAGCATCTATGGCTCTGTCCATAAACTCTCAATAGTTTTGTTTTTTATAGTATTACTTTACTCTAACATAGAATTTCAATAACTCTGAAAATGCACTATCGATGGTAGACTCCTTAAAGGCAGGGATTTTTTTTTTAACTATATGTCTGTTGTTTAAATGATGTCAGATACATTATGTTATCTTCCGGCCTCTCTCCCCACCGCAAATCCCTACTTTCTCTCTCTTTTCTCTCCCCTCCCCTGTCTGGGAGGAAGTCCAACCCTATTCTCTTCCCTGCTCAGTCATTGGTTGATGAGCTAGCCTTATTGACCAATCGGAATAATTGGAGAGCAATGTTTACACAACACTGAGAAAGGAGATTTTTAGAATAAGGGTTGTAACTAGATAAGTGGGTACAGAAATCAGCATTTGAATATTAAACAAGGATAATCTTTTTCACGATGCAGAATAACATTATTCCTACAAACAAGTATAGGACTTCAATCCCATGCCAGACCTCTGAAGTGGTAGTCACATCCTCATTATTGAAAAGAGAAAATAGGCACTTAAAGAGGTTGATTTACTTGTCTAGGGAGTGGAGGATCTAGAATCTGAATGCTTTATTTTTATTTGATTTTACTCTTAAGAATATTGTTTTCTTAATTGTTTAGAATTAAATACTGCATATGGTGTGTTTTGATGAAATCCATTCCCATTCCCTCCCCTCTAATTCCTATCACAACTCTATTACTTGTCCTCCTCAACTTCATGTTCTCTTTTTCTGTCGTTGGTCCATTGAATCCACTTAGCGTCTTCTGTATGTGCATGGATGTAGGACCAACTACTAAAGCTTGTTGAGCACATTATTTTTAAAGACTATATTACTAATGGTACTTTTAGCAGTACTTGAACACAGTGTCTGAGAAACTTGATTATTATGAGCCATTTTTCAAGAAATTTTTAAGATGCAACATAGGAATCTTCCTACAACTCCTTCAGATAAATGCAGTCCTTAATATAAAATAGCAGCCCTTAGCTCATGCCAAGTTTTTAATTTGCTAGTTTATAAACTAGCTGATTCCTGGTTAAACACAAGAAAGTTTACATAGAAACATCAGGAATGATGATATTAAGAGAAATACAAAGAAATCATGATTAGAAATTATGAAAAATAATCTTCATACTTTCACAAATACTACAGACCTTACCTACAAAGGAAGGGATGCTTCTTCAATAGTAGGTGACAAACAACTTTCTCTTTTTCTAGAGCAGCTTCTATAGTATTCTATCCTAAAACCTGGTTATACCCAGTACCACAAGAGAGAATGTAATAAGCACATAAGTATGGAAGAAGCCCCTGGCCTGAATGTGATCCATGTCCACTCTCCTGTTATACCAGAATGCCTATCCAATCGGATTGAATGAATTATTCTTCCAGCAGCACCCTGCCAGTGACATAGACATATATTGTGACTGCTTAAAGTGCTTCCATGAGAACCAGACACTTTTCTACGAAATGTCTGTTAGAATAGACAGTTCTCTGTGAAACAGGTGCATGATTAAAATCTAACTGATGAGTGCTTAATGATGACAGCCTAATTTCCCCAAATTTATAAACCACCTTATATTGCTGTTTTCTGTGCTCAATACTCCCATTGTCCTTTGTGTATTAAATCCTTTTGCTGACTCCCTGTGTCAGTTTCCCACAGTCAGCAGCCTTTAAAATTGGCTTATGATTCTGCTGGAGAAAACGCTGAAAAATCCCTTGCTGATTGTATGTGGCATGGACCCACATAAAAGTATACCACATCACATTTTATTTTTGAACAGTGTTTCTTATAAGCATTAAATTACATTGGACTTGGGAAAACTATCAAGAGATGAACCAATTTGGGGGTGTGTAGTGCATTCTTTTCTATGGGCTCTAACACTATGCAAGACCTTGAACCTGACTCCATAAAAGGAGGACACAAATGTAGGAAAGAGGAGGCTGGGTGTCAGCACAACTGGCCAAATGGGATGTACATTCAGCAGGAAACTTAATGAACCGAACAGGGGTTGTGGCAGCCAGTAAAAGTAATGGGCACTAACAGAAGGATGCTGTCTAGAATGAGGAAGGTGACAGCCACCGTCCACCAAGACATTTGCTAGGAAACTGTATTATATTCTACATAGAAAACTGCTGAAGGAATAGAGGAAAATAAGAAGGTTTAAAGAAACAGAGTATTTTAAATCTATGGCTTGAAATATATTCAAGTAATTAATGAATTCTGTTAACTCAGGTTCATATCTTTAAAATTTTAAAACATGAAGACTGAGGAGGATAGCTAATTGGATTAAAGCACTCCTGAACAAGCTTGATACTCTGAGTTCAAACTCCCAGTACCTATGTAAAGTAATCTGGTTAGTATGTAGGTCTGTCATTCTGGCATTGTGGGAGACAGAGACACAATGACCAAATCACTGAGACATGCTCGCTACCAGCTTAGCTACAGGTTCAGTGAGAGACCCTGCCTCAAGGGTATAAGGCAGAGTGGGGTAGAAGATAGACAACCAAAGTCCTCTTCTACCAGTGAGTGTGTGTATATGCTACACTCACACCAACACAAGTAAATAAGTAAATACATTAAAAGAAAAGAAAAGTTTCTCTTTTTGAGCTGATAGCGCTCCTGCCAACATGGTGAACGTTCCTAAGACCCGCCGGACATTCTGCAAGAAATGTGGGAAGCACCAACCCCACAAGGTGACCCAGTACAAGAAGGGCAAGGATTCTTTGTATGCCCAGGGAAAGCGGCGTTATGACAGGAAACAGAGTGGCTATGGTGGGCAGACTAAGCCTATTTTCCGCAAAAAGGCTAAAACTACAAAGAAGATTGTGCTTCGACTGGAGTGTGTTGAGTCCAACTGCAGATCGAAGAGGATGCTGGCTATTAAGAGGTGCAAGCATTTTGAACTGGGAGGCGACAAGAAGAGAAAGGGCCAAGTGATCCAGTTCTAAGCCGATTTTGTTATGAAGACAATAAAATCTTGACATTTCACCCCCTTTGATTGTCTTTGGGGAGGGAATAAATTAAAGCTTTCAGAAAAAAAAAAAAAAAAAAAAAAAGAAAAGTTTCAAACTATGGGTTTAGAAACCCACACACAGACAAAGTCAGTGGGAACAGAAGAAGAACTGAGACATACATCTTCTGCAGGGGTGTTGTATCTGCTGCAGTGTGTGCATCTGGGACAGGGGATGTATAGCTTCTTTAGGGGTGTCTGGTTGATGCAGGGGTGTGTAGCTGATACAGGGGTAGCTGCTGTTGGGTTGTGTGCCATGTGATCACTGGAGTCTACAAATAATATAGAGAAGATTCATATGTGTACTTGATAATTGTACTGTCTAGTACCTTTCATTGCTATCTTTTGCCCAACCAACATCAGGATGTAGATAAGTTGAGTTAACAAGGCCTCAATTCTCAAGGAAGATGTTATCTTGGTGTTATGCAGAGGAGCAGAACTATAGAGCAAAGCCAGTTGCTATATACTTCATCCCCTTCTTGATGCACAGTTGGTCAAATTTGTCTAAGGGAGACTTGGATAACTCAATAAGTACTAAGATCATCAAAACTGATATCAATCTTTGACCTAATAGTTTCACTGTGAACAATATGAAAGAAATAATTTAAATTACAGAAACATCTAGTACAGATTATTTGTAATAGTAAGAATTGAAGAAATGCTTTTCAATTCAGCTGATGTTCCTACAGCATTTGCTCTGAAACAAGGTTTGGAGGAATCAACAGTTTCCTGCCCTCATGCAACTAAAGTCCATGGGGAAGGATAAAATGATCTAAATGTTATAAATAGTTAATTACGCAACATGGTGTGTTAGGAGGTAATGTGTTCTGTCAAGGAAAATTGAGTAGCAGGATGAAAGGATGGGGGTTGGAGTTCACAGCTCTGGAGTGGCCAATGGACAGTTCTTTGTGAAGACCATAGGATCAAAGATTTGGTGAGGATCTTAGCCATGCAAACCATCTGAGAGGAAGTCAGCTTGTGAACTGATAACTGTCAGTCAGGAGAGAGTGAACAAATGATGATATAAAAATTATTTATAATGTGCAAAAATTTTAACAGTATAATATCCAGTGAAACAAAGCATTAAGTTTGATGCATTGTGATTTATAATCATGTACACATATATTTATCCCATAAATATTTATTAAATACCTATTTGTTTACATTTTATAAACATTTCTATAGTATTTTATTTTTATAGCACTATTCTTCTAGTAGGCGTTTTCAAATATTAACATAAGGTAGTCTGTAACCCGCGCAATCGTCTCGCCAGCAAGAACGCACGGGCACACAGGATCCTTCTGCAGCAAGCTTTATTACCATGAAATGAGGAAGACTCTGAGCTCCAAGGGACTGGCGCTTATATACGCCCCAGAGTGTCCATACCTGATTGGCTGCTAGCTCATTGCCCTAGATGACGCCCTGGGCTGGGCTGTGACTTGGCGTGCACTTTACCTCAGCGCATGCGCACATAGCTTGTTTACGAAGCAGGGGCGCACGATGCCAGCGCCATCTTGTAATGGCAAACGCTGCACTGGCGCCCTTACCACTCGCACATGCGCAGCTCACTTGTTTACCAGTAACAGATACAGGATGTCAGCGCCATCTTGTGATGGTGAATGCTGCAATTGTGCCTTCGGCCCTCTACAGTAGTCCTCATCACTGTATTTTAATATTAAAAGTACTTCATTTATGTGTATGTGTGTATGTGTGTATGTGTGTATGTCTGTATGAGTACGTGCAGGCCATGTGTACAGATGTCTAGGGAGGTCATAAGAGAACATCAGATCTCCTGGGATTAGAGGGTGTTGTGTTTCACATGGATGTGTGGAAACAAACTCAGGTCTTCTGCAGGAGCAGAAAGTGCTCTTAACCATTAAGCCATCTCTTCACGCCTAAGTTCTCTTAACTTTGTTAAAAGGTACTTTGACCGTATAAGTAGGAGCATTGCTAATTATTTATCCAAACTCACGTGCTCATTATAGCAGAACATGAGCTTTCTTTGTGCATTTAACCTACATTAGTTCTTGCTCTTCTTAGTGGAACAATATTTAAGTACCAGGAAGGACACACTCACATAAATATATACCTACACAACATTTCTGGAATGAAATTTGCCAGATGTCCTGATTTTTCTTTTTGATTAGAATTATAGATAATGCCCATTGTTTTGCTTGCAGTTTGATGTTCTGGGCATTTTTTTATAATAAGGTCATACCTGAAAAGAGTTGATTTTTAATGGCTCCTTTCATAGTGCTTATAAAAATAGCATAAATAAGGGATTTATTTCACTTGTTTAAGTACAGTCACCTTTTTTGGTATTTATTTTTTCCTTCTCAGTGATCCTGGAAGCTTAATAATCAGTCTAATGTGTAGAAGGAAAACTTCTGGAACCCAGGCTCTGGTCCTACTTGTCTCTGGTTTTCTGTGGTCCTTTGAAAATTTTATTGTCTTATCTTAAAACACAGATAATTCAGACATAGACATTGGATTATCAGTTTATTAGCTTATAGGGAGATTCATTGAAATCTGTATTAATTCATAGTCTTAATGTGGTCACATTAAGAATACCTTATTTCACATATCTTGGTGTGAAGAGACACCATGGCCACAACAACTCTTATAAAGGAAAATATTTAATTGGTGCTGGTTTATAGTTTAGAGGTTTAGTCCATTACCATTGTGGCTGAAAGCATGGCAGAGTGCAGGCAGACATGATGCTGGAGAAGGATATAAGAATTCTATATCTGGAATGGCAGGCAGCAGGAAGTGAACTGAGAAGCACCTCCTCATACAAGGCCACACCTATTCCCATAATGCCATTCCTCCTAATAGTGCCACTTCCCATGAGCCTACGGGAGCCATTTTTGTTCAAACCACTGCACACCCATTTGTAACTCCAGTTCTAAAGGATCTGACTCCTCTCTTGGCTTCTTTGTGTACCAGAAATGTTCCTGCTGTACAGACATATGTGCAGGAAAAATACCCATAGGAATCAAGTAAAAAATGTTTAAGAATGAGAAAGGGAAGGGATTCACAAAAACCCCGATAACTCTTTTGGAGCAGCACACAGCTATTGGGTCTAGATATAGCAGCTTTTTCTCAAAATCTAACTCTGAGAACAAATAAATTTCACCTGCAGAAACAGTCAGGTATCTGGGTAGGGCTTCTTCACAAAGATGTTATTTGTTATTCTGCTGCCCCTAAAAAAAAAAAAAAAAAAAAAAAAAAAAGAGTAGTACCAAAATACAATCGCAAATCAGCTCCATAATTCACAGATGGGCATTATTAACAACGTGCACCATCTGGTAGTTTCTCTCTTTTTGACTAATTTGTCTTGCTAACTAGGTGCAGTTATGGTTCATGCTGCTGAGGAGATGTTATGTGCCGTCAACATGTACATGCACTGTGTTTGAACACCACCCGGCCTTAGCATCATTATTTGAAAAGTTTCTTCTTCTAAGTTTCAGTTGCGCAGTCCTAGGTATCACTTTGCTTTTAATCATGTACTGTCCATCTTCATATTTAGGATGTTGGCAGGGATGTGAGGGGTTCTTTCATTTTTAAATTACCATTAGAATTATCTATGGAATGCTAACATATTAAACATCGAAAAGACAATAAAGGCCCAAAATTTCAAACAGACTACTAGTTATACAATTCTACAAGCTGCTATATGAAGATCATGGGAGAGTTCAGGGTGATATGGCTAGATATCTGTTTGACCTTTCCAATCCAATTATTTTGCACAAGTTTGGAAGAACCTCTAGAGGGGCCTGAATACCTCTTACTACAGTATGGGCTGTCTATTCTGAAGATAGCCCCATGCTATTAATATCACCCCTTGCTTGCTGTTCACCATTTCCTTCAGTTGAACTAGGATGGGGAAATTATATCATCCTCCATTTCATGCTGTTGTAGAATTGAAAGTGTGCTCAATAAGTTTCTCATTATGGCTAGCCCTCTTACTCTTGCCTATTGACAGATTGTCAGATCTTTTTAAGAAATAAGGAATAGACATCCATCTCCAAGTAGCCTAAAGGAAACACTGGTCTATTGATCCAAACCATATCAGATATGACCAGATCCTGGACTCAGATTGTGTTTTCATATCTGTACTCTGGTCTGCTGAGCTCTGGCTCTCTGCATCTCACTCATTCCTGTCAGGTTTCTGTATTTTTTTGCTGGCATGAAAAGTAGCTGATGAGCAACCTCCCATCCTGTAGCATGCCAGCTTAGCATCTCCAAAGAAAAATGAACCACTTCCCCCTAACAATTATGTTGCAATAAAATGAAGTGACTCTATTGAACTCGATTTGGTCACTTATCTATCCCCTAGCAATTTTAGTATTTACATTGTTGTGGTAAGCTCCCTCAATTAATCCCCTATCATTCTTCTTGCAGGAATTTGCCTGCATTTTTCAAAGAAAAATAACACTTGCATATTAAGCATACATATATAGTGGCTATGATAGTTTGACACATTGAGAATAAAAGTGTGTGTGTGTGTGTGTATATATATTCATTTGTGTATAATATATTATATATATATACACACACACATATATATATAAATGAAGATGAAATATATATTATATATAAAACACACACACATATATATATAAATAAAATAAAATTGCCTAAAAATAAATTATATTAGGCAAATGACACGACACTCCTAAGCATCATGATTTAAATGTTTTGTTCCACTGAATGATAGAATGCCTTTGAGCCCATCATTTTCTGTGAGAAGTAAAGTTCTTTTATTCTTAGGCATGCAAGTATTGACTCTCCTAAATGAATATATTTAATGGTTCTTATATGATTTCATCAGCAAACCTTTTAGTTAAAATGCGCTAGAGTACAAATTCAAGAGAAACATGATCAATGATAAAATTTTAAGACACTATTTATGAAGGAAGTATAGTTTAAAGGTTTTGGTGAGTCTTCAAACCTGGCTAGCAAATATCCCTTGCCATATAAACTTGTAAACTTTCAGAACTGACATTTAGGCTACTGTTTTCCTGGCATCCTTCAGAGGCTCATTAATTATGCTTTGAAATTTCACTTAAAGACTATTACTTCATAGTGCGAGAGCTCATTATTTCTTATTGGAAGTAGCTCGTTGCCAAATGCTGCCATTCGTAGGAGGCAAGGCAGACTTTAATTCAAACAGCAGCACAAGGCTCCTTATGCCTTTCTGTTCCTATGCCCCAATCTGCTGTCCTTTCCCCTCCCTGCCAAAATAAACATTCTCCCCACCAGGCATACCCTGAACACTTGGAACTTGCTGCAGCTCTGGGAGACCACACATAAATCTGTTCCGCCTTCGAGAACAGATCCACAGGTCTGGGCACCAGGCAAACTCAAGGGGCTTCCAGTGTTCAGAGTAACCACGAACACTACAAGCACTCAAAAGACACTCATTTTTATTTGATTCACAGTCTCGGCATGTTAATAACAAATAGAGAAGACAACTCATTTTCTCCCAATCCTCATCCACTGAAATAAAATGCTCTTTCAATAAACTCGAAATAAACCCAACAACCAGATGTGACCAGGAGAGACCATCACTAGGAATTGTCACAAAATGCCACCTAAAGCTCTGGTCTCAAGCAACTGTTCTTAACGTCACTTGCCTACTGCCCGGCTACTGTAGAGGAACTGTGGAAGAAGGTGTAACAATGGATAGTCAAGTATAGAGACTGCTAAGAACACTTTCAGGGAAGATTTCTTTAAAGGGACATTTTGTAGAAATACTTTTAAAATAAGAGACTGTTTCTTGCTATCTTTATGCCACGAAACTGTTAACAATATATCTATCTCTTTAAAGACTGTCCATTTTTTTTTTCTTACTCGTTTTCATTTTTCCAAGGCTGAAGCAGGAAAGTACTCCTTGGTAGGCAGGTGAAACACATCATCTTAGCCATCTAAGTGGTTTAGTCACACAACCATTTTTTTCCAGCAATATAAATAAATCACAGAGATGGATGGAATGAAATTTTCCTAAACCACTAAAGGAAGGTAGTAAGAGGCTGAGTCACAATTAATTTCTATGACCTGCTAAGAATTTCACTCCCTCCTCCATTTAGGTGATACTTGTGGAGTATGGAGACTAGTGCCTGGTATCTTATGAGCCTGCTAGAAAGGCTGTTTAAACTCCTAACTAATGAGTCTCTGAAATGTTTTTAATGAATAATGGGGGCGGGGGAAGGAGAGTATGAAATGCCCTCATGTATATTCATTTTCTCATAATTCTGGCTGATAGACCGACTAAAAGATTGGGCACTTAAATAATTAACTCATTTAAAGTGTGAATTATGTGCATGATTTGCCTGACATGCGACTTGTGAAGTGGAACACACAGTGAAACCTCTCAGTAAGTCAGTTGAGGTAGGGAAAGAAGAAAGTTATTTTAGGTTTGCTTCGTCTGGAAAGGAACACTTAGTACGAAGACATTGCAGGCAGGATCAGGTGCTCTGTTTTCCAAACACTTTGACAACCCTTTCCCATATAGAGCTAACATTAAGGAGTTTGAGTTTTGCAGGCAACATGGGACTATCCCACATACTGAAAAAAAAGAAGCAGTCGCAGACAGTATTTAACTGAGAGGACATGGTTATACCACAATCAAACACAGTCTACAAAACATCCATATGGATGTTTATGTTTATGTACTTTGATGTGTTCCAAATATTATTTTTTTTTCTGCTTGAAATATAACAGCATCGTTAGGTTGCAGGCAGGACAAAAAAAACAGGCCACGGTCCTACAGGGGGCAGTTTACCTTCTTTCTATAGAAGGCTGGATATAAATTTCTCCATTTAGCTATGGAATAGCTGTATCTAGGGCTTGAGGTAGGCTGTAGAGTCATAAAACAGTAGAGCATTAGATTGGAATGGCCTTTAGAGAACATTCCGTCTAAGATGCTAACTTTAATAACATCGCTGGCCTTTCTAGATGACTACTAAATGCAGAAGGGTTTTATATAACAATACTATCTCAAAAGCATCATATGCTTGGTGATTTTCCTTGTGTTAAGATTTGTTTCTTGACTTTCCAAGTCTGTTAATACTTATTAGTTCTTTTCGTTTTATTAGACTAGGGAGACTGGTTCATGGCAATGTTCAAACTTTTCTAAAGCCATTTTTCTCGTCACAACCTGGAGGAGCCTAGAGATCTCAGAGTAATATATTAAGGGCAAAGCATGAAATATTCTTGCATGTGATTGTTTACAAAGAAAACATACATTAAAATGTAGTTATCAAGTTATGAGAAATTCATGCTCTGGTAATATATGTGCCTTTGTTAAGCCCATAAACAATAAGATCTAGTAAAACAATGAGGCATATAGACCATTTTTCCTTAAACCTTCAAGTTTATGATTTGATGTGAAGATATCTTTGAATTATTTTGTGAATAAAGCATACTTTTAAAATCTCATACAGTAGTGATGCATATAAATACCTTATTTTTTTTCCAGTTACTGTGATAAATTACTCTGATAAAAGCAACTTAGGAAAGGAAGACTTTATTTTGGCTCACAGTTTGAGGTGTAGTCCATCACGATGGGGAGGGCAGTACTGCAGGAGAAGAAAGTAGCTGCTTTTCCTTCATCTATAATCAGGAGGAAGCAGACAGCAGTGAATGCTAGTACTCAATTCAGTTTTTACTCTCCACAGAGTTCAGACTTCCAGCTCAGGAATGGTACCACCCACACCAGGCAGATCATCCTGCCTTAACATAACTTACATATATAATATAATATTTGTAATATATAAATATGTTAATAATAAGATAAACCCCACAGGTATGGCCAGAGTCTCATTTTCCAGGTGATTCTATTTCTCATTATCTTGCAAAGTAATATTAATTATCATAAGACAGAATGCTAATGTGTTACTTTTCAATGAGAAATGTAAATGTGAAACAACAGATCATCTTTCGCATTTTTTTGTTTTGTTTTAAAAACTACACTCTCTTCTTTATAGGTTAGATACTAAAGAAGTTATGACACAAGGAACTTGCTTCATAACCAAGGGATTATTTCAAGGTGGTAAGTCCCATGATTCAAATCACCTGAAATTTTCATCTTTGTAGGCAGAGAGACAAGAACAAGAATACCTGCTTGGGTGTACTCAGCATCCACTCTGGGGACTCAGCATTTGCGTGAACATTTTGTGTGTGTGTGTGTGTCAAAGTTTCTATATCATTTTGAAGTGGTTACTCTAAATGACACAGTCTTTATTTATATCATGGTTTCTCTTAGGAATGCTTTCCCTTGCAATCCTAACAACTTGGAGAGTCCTATAGATAATGTCAACATTGAGGCCTTAGGTGTTTCCTCACAGTCTCTGTGGTAAAGGCATGCACTTCTGAGTGGCACTATTGGAAAAAGATAGCACCTTTAAATGGTGGGGCATAATGGGAGATGTTTCGGTTATTAGAGGCATGTCTTTGAAGAGGATTATAGAAACCTACCCCTTCCAAGGATGCTGTGATGTACTGTGTCACCACAGACCTAAAAGCAACAGCACCAGTGAATCATGGCTGAAAACTATAAATGAGATGAATATCTAGGATATTTGTTATAGTATCAAACAAGTTACTATAGGCACTCTGAATTACTCACAGAAAAGGACCTTTCTTGTGCTGCATAGCAAAAATAGCCACCTGTATTCTAATTCATTCTCGGTTTCCCTCTCCTCCTTGCTCCCTCCCTCCCTCCTCCTCCCCCAGCATCCTCCTCTCCACCCCTTTAGCCCTCTTTCTGCTTGAGTCAGTGCTCTACTACCATGATTTTTGGCTTAATTGAATCAATGATCTTCTTTGGCTAATGAAAAATGAACAAATGGGTATGGACAGCACATCACAACTTGCTGCTCTGCTCTTTGTGTTAGAGCTTGCCTCCTAGATTGTGGAAGATCTGGATTTCCATGTTGTAAGACCTAAAACTATCCTACCGAATGCAGCTTTTGTTCAAGCCACCCGGAACAAGCCTGCCAGAGACATTTCCAAATCAGCAGATTCTCTCAGCTGACACACAGTCTCCAGGGCAGCAAATACACATTGCCTCAAGCTTCTGTGTCATGGGGACATTTTGTTATGCACTTCAGGTAAACTGCTTCTGGTGAAGTGCTTTTTGCCCTGTCTTTCTGGTAGTATCACCTCCAAAGCCTGTATAAATGCCACTACGCCCTGAATTCACTTGAGAGAAATCCCAAACTTCTTCCTCACCTTTTCTAAGTATTATGCTTTCCTACTGTGATGCCAGAGAAGCTGCCTCAAGCATACCAAGTCTGATACAGATAACATGTGTGGACACCCTGGTGCTTTGATTCTAAATGTTTCTCTCTATTAAGAGGAAAGAGGATAACAATAGAATATATTCTTTCTCTAGAGATGCGGAAAACAGAAGAGTAAAGAGAGCTTACCACAAAGGAGTAAAGGCTAATGAGCAGATTTCATGAGTCAATTGAGGTATCGTGGAAACAATTAATTTGCAGCACACACCTTAGGAAAAGAAAAATAGATGCTTATTAAGCTAAATGTCACATCTGCAGGTAGGACCATAACCAGGATGAAAGTATTGAATTTGTTATGATATGGGACTTAATGTGTTTTCTCCTTGAGTCATTTAAGTTCAAGATTAGCTCTTGAAAAGTCGTTCCAGAAGTTCTTTATTGTTGAGAATAGTTTTCGATATCCTGGGTTTTTTTGTTATTCCAAGTGAATTTGCAAATTGCTCTTTCTATCTCTAAATAGAAGAATCTATCTCAATTCTAGAAGAATTGAGTTGGAATTTTGATGGGGATTGCTTTGAATCTGTAGATTCTTCTGGGGAATCACCATCCCTGACATCAAGCTGTACTACAGAGCAATAGTGATAAAAACTGCATGGTATTGGTACAGAGACAGGCAGGAAGATCAGTGGAATAGAATTGAAGACCCAGAAATGAACCCACACACCTATGGTCACTTGATCTTTGACAAAGGAGCTAAAACTGTCCAGTGGTAAAAGGACAGCATTTTCAACAAATTGTACTGGTTCAACTGGAGGTCAGCATGTAAGAATGCAAATCGATTCATTCTTATCTCCTTGTACAAAGCTCAAGTCCCAGTGGATTAAGGACCTCCACATAAAACCAGATACACTGAAACTAATAGAAGAGAAAATGGGAAAGAGCCTCTAATACTTGGGCACAGGGGAAAAGTTCCTGAACAGAACACCAATGGCTTATGCTCTAAGATCAAGAATTGACACATGGGACCTCATAAAATTGCAAAGTTTCTGTAAAGCAAAGGACACTTTCAATAGGACAAAACGGCAACCAACAGATTGGGAATAGACCTTTACCAATCCTACATCTGATAGAGAGCTAATATCTAATATATTCAAAGAACTCAAGAAATTAGGCTCCAGACAATCAAATAACCCCCATTAAAAATGGGGTAGCGAGCTAAACAAAGAATTCTCAACTGAGGAAACTCAAGAAGCACCTAAAGAAATGTTCAGCATCCTTAGTCATCAGGGAAATGCAAATCAAAACAACCCTGAGACCTCACACCAGTCAGAATGGCTAAGATCAAAAACTCAGGTGAGAGCAGATGCTGGCGTGGATTTGAAGAAAGAGCAACACTCCTCCATTGTTGGTGGGATTGCAAACTGATACAATCACTTTGGAAATCAGTCTGCCGGTTCCTCAGAAAATTTGATATAGTATTACCTGAGGACTCAGCTATACCACTTCTGAGCATATACCCAAAAGATGCTCCAACATATAACAAAGACATATGCTCTACTATGTTCATAGCAGTCTTATTTATAATAACCAGAAGCTGGAAAGAACCCAGATGTCCTTCAACAGAGGAATGGATACAGAAAAATGTGGTACATTTACACAACAGAATATTACTCAGCTATTACAAACAATGAATTTATGAAATTCTTAGGCAAATGAATGGAACTAGAAAGTATCATTCTGGGTGAGCTATCCCAATCACAAAAGAACACACATGGTATTCACTCACTGTTCAGTGGATATTAGCCCCAAAGCTCACAGTATCCAAAATACAACTCACAGACCACATGAAGCTCATGAAGAAGGAAGACCAAAGTGTAGGTGCTTCGGTCCTTAGAAGGAGTAACAAAATACTCATGGGAGCAAATATGGAGACATAGTTTGGACCGGAAACTGAAGGAGGGTCATCTTGAGACTGTTCCACCTGGATATCCATCCCATGTGCAGTCATCAAAGGCAGATGCTGTTGTGGATGCCAGGAAGTACATGCTGACAGAAGCCTGATGTAGCTGTCTCCTTAAAGGCTCTGCCAGAGCCTGACATATACAGAGGCGGATGCTCACAGCTAACCATTGAACTGATCAAGGAGTTCCCAATGGAGGAGTTAAAGTGAAGACTGAAGGAGCTGAAGGGGTTTGTGGCCCCATGGGGAGAGCAATAATACCAACAAACCAGAGCTCCCAGGGTCTAAACCACCAGCCTGGAAAGACATAGGGAGGGACCCATGGCTCCAGCTGTATATGTAGGGGAGGATGGCCTTGTCAGGCATAGGTGGGAGAGGAGGTCCTTGGTCCTGTGAAGGCTGGATGCCCCAGTGTGGGGGAATTCGAGGGCAGGGAAGTGGGTGGGTGGGGGGAAACCCTCATAGAAGCAGGAAGAGGGGACATGGGATAGGGGGTGTCTGGGGTAGGGAAATGGGGAAAGGGGATAACATCTGGAATGTAAATAAATAAAATATCCAATAAAAGAAAAAAAGAAAGTAGTGCCATACGACATTCTCAACCCTGGTCTACAGCATGTACTGAGCATTGTACTTACCATTTTGTTAGGACTGACAAATGTTATAGTCATTTCGTTCCTCTTTGTCTTGTTTATACAGCACAGATGGTCTCAGTACCCAGAGCCATTGTTCATACAGTACAGATGGTCACAGTGCCCACAGTCATTACTGTCATTTGTCTTTGGTCTCTTTGATACAATATGATTTTTTTCTATTATTTTGAGACTATAATTATAATATTTTCTCTTGCCATTCCTCCCTCCAAAGCCTTCCATATTCACCTCCTTGCTTTCTTACAAATTCATGTTTTTTTCATGGTGTATATATATATATGTGTGTGTGTGTGTCTATATGTATGTGTATATAGATATCTATTCCCATACATAACTGGCCCCACTTTTATATCTTACATGTATTATGTTTTAAGGACTGACCATTTGGTACTGGATATCATTTGGTATGCTCTTCCCTGAGGACCATGATTTTAACTTCTCTCAGTATTCCTTGTTGACTGTAGTTGTCTATGTAGGGTGTGGTTCTCACCCTTTACTAAGGAAACTTCTTTTTGCAAAAGGAGCCATTGCAGAAAGCTGCAAGCAATCAACATGCAGAGTTGTGGCGCCCAGTCCCAATGGCTACATCTACAAAGTAACTCTACTCCGAAGGCTCATGGAACTTTGGAGAAGAAGAAGCAGGAAGAGTACAACAGCCAGAGGATCCAGTAGTTTGGTGTGTGATTATGTTTCCTAGTAACAACAGAAGGTCCATTAAAAATATTACAAATATGACTATCTAAATATGTTTTATTCAGGTTACAAGACAGAAATATGTGTTTATGATAAGGCTCCTGTCTAATCCTGGGGAGTGAATCCTAAATGTTCTGAATCAAGAAATGTTTAAGTCCACTATGGCACTCTCATGCCTCTTGGTGGCTACAGCCAGGTGATGTAACCATCGTGAACAGGCATTGGGGTGTCCTGGGAACATTTCCTCAATAAACAAAAGGAATACCCAAGAGGGAAGTCCCTAGAATAGCAGAGCCCTGTTTACATATTGTGGAAAGCCCTGCTAAAATCATGAGAGATGAACTGCTGACAGGCAGGCAATGGCCTATTAACTCCTATGTCTTTAGTGCCCCATTTTGACCTGCTTAACTAATTCTTCATGAGCCTTGTCTCTGGGTTTTTTTAATGTGAGGTAAAAATTTCAGGTTTTTGTCAAGTTTTTGTTATTTGATACTCAAAGCATCATAAACAATGATGCAACACAGAAATCTGAATCTGGAGAAGAATTTTGCCTGGGACTCTGCCAGTTTCTTAATGCTTTAATTAAACAGCATAAAAATATCCCCGTTCATTTCAAGCATAGTTCAAGAAACAGCAAACACGTTAGAAGACCTGAGATCTTATGAATCTACATAATTCAAGTTCTGTGGTGAGCTTCCACAGCCCCAGGCTTGATATTAATGAATGCAAAAAGGAGCCTCCAACCTCTTGTTATGGAGATGACATCTTTAGACGCGGGGTGGGAAACATATGTACTAAAACATATGTACTAATTAATCAGAGGGCCTGTGGCTTACAGTTTGAGAACAAGAAGAGCAGAAAAGAGTTACAGAAGGATAGCGGAGCTCACTTTCCACTGACTGAGAGGCAGACACAGAGTCATGATTTGAGAAAGCTTACCAAGAACATGAGGGACTGGAGGAAGAGTTCGGCTGTTAAGAGTATACACATACTGCTTTTTCAGAGGACCCGAGTTCAACTCCCAACACCAGAGTTCTTTGGCAAAATCAGATTTCTGTGTTATGAGGTATCCAGCCTCACAGCTTCCTCTAACTCTAGCTCCAGGAGATTTGATTCTTCTTGGGGTCTCCAAGTATATCTTCACACTTTCATAACAACACACACATATACACATGAGTAAAAAATAAAAAACAGGCACAATGTCTACTCAGCTACAGATGCACATCAAAAGAGATGTACCGCTCACAAGGATTTGACTTTGAAAGACGTATGAAGGAAACAGATCTCAGAGTGCACATGCTTTATAATCCAGGTTCTTTGACATGGTGGTTCCCTTCTCTCTGCTGGAACAGGAAATTGGGAGAAAGTCACTGAGCTAGAAAACAGAAGGGCAGTGTCCAGAAAACATGAAAGCAGGCAGAACATAGCAATACACAGCTTTAATAGCTTGTGAGGTTGAGGCAGGAAGATCCTGAGTTCAAGCTCGGTCTGTACCACACTAGTGAGATTCTGTCTCAGAAATGAACAAATCAACACAGACAGGAAGACAGATAGAAGCATAAGAACAGAAAGCCGAAGGGCAGAGATGAACTGTAAAGAATGCATGGTACGAGTAATCAGGAAGAGAAAGGCTATTTGTTGGCTGTCTTACCACATGGCTGGAGCTTTAAGATCACCCTTTATCTCCTTTCATGGCCATCTTGAAAAGGAAATACCTTTGTGTCCCTATTTCCTGATAAAGTGAGCTCATCTGATTTGCCTCTCTAGAAGACTGAGTCTCAAATTTAGATCACCTTGGCCGCAACAACACAAATAAGATATCTTTGAATTCAGAAATTATGTTGTAAAGTCCGGAAGGTAGCAGAGAAAGAAAAGTCTGACACTAAATAGAGCCTGTCACCAGAATATTTTGAGAAACACATACCCAAGCAAGATGACCTGTAAGGGAGCAAGGGGATGCCTGGCATGAAAAGGAGAAGAGGAAGATGCAGTTCTGGGGGATCTGTATCATCGTGGATGTGATCTTAATTTGCTTCGATTGGGAATGGCTCTGTCATGAGACGGTGAGACAGAAACATCACATGCTACATTTGTGATGGCACTGAGGGTGCTGATAAAGTTGGCATTGAAAATAATTCAGTCTCTGTAATGTTCCACTTGTTCAGTAGACAGAAGTAGCAGATATCAAGCCTTGGAGGTACCGTGATTTTTGTCATTAGCACCATCCTGTCAGCCTCTCTTGGTCTGGTATCTGTTAAAGGTGAAAGAGGCTTTTTTGTTAGGAAGCACAATCCAAATACATAAGGGGGCATGCTTCTGCTTATTTTCTCTGGGTTAGTGCTTCTGTTGGTAACTAAGCAGCCTTTGTAGTATGCCACATATTTCTCGAATAGCAAAAACATGGCTGTCAGGAGAAACCCAGAACCTTTGCCTACCAGACCATTAAGCCTAGATACTTCACAGCGATCCAGCATTCTATTTGTCTCAGTCTCATTTCAGTTCTCCCTTCCCTGCTTTATCCTATATTCTTAGCCAGAAGTAGTGACATGAATACATGCATCCTGGAAATCATGGTATCATTCTAGATTCTTTTTTTTTTTTTGGAAATTTTATTTACATTTCAGATGTTTTCCCCTTACCCCCTTTTCTCCCTCCCTCCCTCCCAGGAACTCCCTATCCCTTCCCCCCTCCTCTTGCCTCTATGATGGTGTACCCTCACCCACCCTCCCCCTTACCTCACCTCCCCACCCTCGAATACCACCTCCTACTAAGTCCAGCCTTCATGGGACCAAGGATCTCTTCTCCCACTTATAAATAGCTCCCTTGCATATATAGCTGGAGCCATGGGACCCTCCCTAAGTGCTCCCAGGCTGGTGGTTTAGACCCTGGGGGCTCTGGTTGGTTGGTATTGTTGTTCTCCTCCTGGGGTTGTGAATCCTCTCAACTCCTTCAGTCTTTACTCTGTCTTCTCTGTTGGGAACCCCATGGTCAGTTTAATGGTTAACTGTGAACATCTGCCTCTGAATATGTCAGACTCTTTCAGACCTCTAAGGAGACAGCTATATCAGGCTTCTGTCAGCATGTACTTCCTGACATCCACATCAACGTCTACCTTTGGTGACTGTACATGGGATGGATACCCAGGTGGAACAGTCTGCAAATGGCCCCTCCTTCAGTTTCTGTCCTGTACTTTGTCTCCATATTTGCTTCCTTGAGTATTTTGTTACTTCTTCTAAGAAGGACTGAAGTCCCCCCTCCCCCCTCCCCCCTCACTTGGTCATCATTCTTCATGAGCTTTATGTGGTCTGTGAGTTGAATCTTGGGTATTTCAAGCTTCTGGGCTAAAATCCAATAATCAGTGAGTGAATACCATGTATGTTCTTTTGTGATTGGGTTACTTCACTCAGGATATTTTCTAGTTCCATCCATTTACATAAGAATTTATCAAATTCATTGCTGAGTAATATTCCATTGTGTAAATGTACCACATTTTTTGTATCCATTCCTCTGTTGAAGGGCATCTGGGTTCTTTCCAGTTTCTGGCTATTATAAATAAAGCAGCTATGAACATAGTGGAGCATATGTCCTTGTTATATGTTAGAGCATCTTCTGGGTATATGCCCAGGAGTGGTATAGCTGAGTCCTCAGGTAGTAATATGTCCAATTTTCTGAGGAACCGCCAGACTGTTTTCCATAGTGGTTGCACCATCTTGCAATCCCACCAACAATGGAGGAGTGTTCCTCTTTCTCCACATTCTCGCCAGCATCTACTATCACCTGAGTTTTTGATCTTAGCCATTCTGACTAGTGTGAGGTGGAATCTCAGGGTTGTTTTGATTTGCATTTCCCTGATGACTAAGGATGCTGAACATTTCTTTAGGTGCTTCTTGGCCATTCGCATTTCCTCAGTTGAGAATTCTTTGTTTAGCTCCATACCCCATTTTTAATAGGGTTATTTGGTTGTCTAGATATGATAATATACTTAAGTGACCCCAGAACTTCCACCAGAGAACTCCTAAACCTGATAAACAACTTCAGCAAGGTGGCAGGTTATAAAATCAACTCGAACAAATCAGTAGCCTTCCTCTACATGAAAGATAAACAGGCTGAAAAAGAAATTAAAGAAATGACACCCTTAACAATAGTCACAAATAATATAAAATACCTCGGTGTGAACCTAACCAAGCAAGTGAAAGATCTGTATGACAAGAACTTCAAGTCTCTGAAGAAAGAAATTGAAGAAGATCTCAGGAAATGGAAAGATCTCCCATGGTCATGGATCGACAGGATTAATATAGTAAAAATGGCCATCTTGCCAAAAGCAATCTACAGATTCCATGCAATCCCCATTAAAATACCAACTCGATTCTTTACAGAGCTAGAAAGAGAAATTCTTAAATTTATTTGGAATAACAAAAAACCCAGGATAGCGAAAACCATTCTCAACAATAAAAGAACTTCTGGAGGAATCGCCATCCCTGACCTCAAGATGTACTACAGAGCAATAGTGATAAAAACTGCATGGTATTGGTACAGAGACAGGCAGGAAGATCAGTGGAATAGAGTAGAAGACCCAGAAGTGAACCCACACAACTATGGTCATTTGATCTTTGACAAAGGAGCTAAAACCATCCAGTGGAACAAGGACAGGGATTTTCAAAAAAATGGTGCTGGTTCAACGGGGACAAAAATGCAGAAAATGCAAAAACGATCCATTTTTTTCACCTTGTACAATTTTCTCAAATCAAATGGATTTAAAAGGGCCCTTGGGCAAAAAAAAATGGAAAAAAACAACCAAAAAAAACTGAAACTAATAGAAAAGGGAAAATGGGGGAAAGGAACCCCCGAATACCTAGGGACAGGGGGAAAAAATTTCCCGAACAGAACAAACCCAAAGGCTTATTTTTCTAATATCAAGAATTGACAAATTGGGGCTTCATAAAATTTCAAAGTTTCCCCCGTAGGCAAAGGGGCCTGTCAATTTGGGGCCAAAACCCGCAACCAACGATTGGGGGAAAAAATCTTTACCCCAAACCCACTTCCGATAGAGGACTAATATCCAATTTTTTACAAAGAACTCAAGAAAAATTTGGGGCTTAGGGTAACCAAATTTTAGTTCTTACATCCTCATCTTTATGCTGTCATTGTTTCCCGTGGCTAAACCTAAACAAACATTTTAAAGTCTAAGAGTTCCCCTTTTTTGCGGTTAAATGCAAATTCCGTGCTCATTTTTTGGGTTCTAGACAGACAA